>CM038792.1:72972472-73011646 GCA_021764765.1 Vicia sativa
TATATGTTGACCGTCGTACTCTCTTAATCTCTAAAATAGACCCGATAAAAGTATATCTTTGAGAAACCGCCTCACAGGAAGGGTAGCCCGTTGGCAAATGATCCTACTGTAATATGATATCAATACACTACTCAAAATGTCATCAAAAGTGTGTTGGCGATTATCTTGCTCTAACAACCATTAGAAGATGACTATCACCCAATGAAGTTTGAGTTCTCAAGGAGGACATTATATATATTAGGGATTGTAATATTCCCCCTAAGAGGACCCAACCGAGCTCACGGTGGACGATGATGTTCGAGGGGCCTCTAATGCATTAGGAAATGGTGTGGTGTTGTTATCACTTCTCCACGTTTTCATCCCATTCACCGCC
The DNA here is from genome assembly GCA_021764765.1 of Vicia sativa. Lineage (NCBI taxonomy): Eukaryota > Viridiplantae > Streptophyta > Magnoliopsida > Fabales > Fabaceae > Vicia > Vicia sativa. Next base: position 72,972,846 of record CM038792.1, read on the forward strand.
CGACTTTGCTTCGATTGCGAAATATGGCCGAGTATAAAGCTTGTATTTTGGGATCAGCGACTATTGATCCGAGAATCAAAATCTTAGCGGTATACGGAGATTCTCGCTTTGGTAATTAGTCAAATCAATGGAGATTGGGAGACTCACACCAAATTTAATTCCATACCGAGCATGTCTTAAAGTTGATCCCATATTTTACAAAATTACTTTTGACCATATCCCAAGGGAAGAGAACAACATGGCGATGCTTTGGCTACACCGGTCATCCATGTTTAAAGTCGTGAGAATGATGCCCGCTATCACTATTATGAGGTTGGATGAGCCCGCATTCTCGCTATGAAGTGAAGATGAGGCGGATGAAAACCCTTTGCTACGACATCAAAGGTATCTTGAGACGAAAGAGTACCCTCAAGATGCTTCCATCAACGATAAGAAAGCTCGCTGTAAGTACTCGCCTAAATTTTCCTCAATGGGGGGTGTTTTATATAAGAGGAACTATGACTGCTTTGCTCGAGATGTGTGGATAGACACGAAGCAAATAAGATCATAGATGAAATTCATGAAGGTTCCTTCGGACGATTCTAGCGGACACACCATGGCTTAGAAAATCCGAGAGCGGTTACTATTGGTCTACCATGGAGAATGATTGCTACAACCATGCCGTAACCTATTATAAATGTCAAGTCTACACGGATAAAATGCATGTGCCTCCTTCTTCTGAATGTTTTGACTTCTCCTTGACTTTGCAATATGGGGCATTGATATGATTGGAGAAATCAAGCCTACCGCTTCTAACGGACATCGCTTCATCCTCTGCTATTGATTATTTCACCAAGTGGGTCGAGGCAACATCTTATACTGTGTTACTAGGCAAGTGGTCATGCGTCATCAAGCATAATATCATTTGTCGTTATGGGTTCCTCGAAGATCATCACCGATAACGGTTCGAATATCAACAACAAAATGATGAAAGAGTTGGGTGACAATTTCAAGATAAAACATCATAATTCCTCCTCCGTATCATTCAAAATGAATGGTGCCGTGGAGGCGGATAAGAATATCAAAAGATTGTATGTAAGATGGTTGTCACTTATAAAGATTGGCACGAGATGTTGCCATATGCCTTGCACAGCTATCTCATCTCGGTACGCACTACAACAGGGGTAACTCCCTTCTCTTTGGTATACAGGATGGAAGCAGTCCTGCCCGTAGAAGTTGAAATTCTTTCCCTAAGGATTTTGACGGATGTGCAACTCGATGAAGCTGAATGGGTTCAAAATAGACTTGATCAATTGAATCTCATTGACGAGAAGAGATTGGCAGCTATTTATCACGGGCAATTATACTAGAAGCGAATGAAAAAGGCTTTCGACAAGAGAGTGTGTCCTCGGAGTTTTCAAGCTGGTGACCTTGTGCTGAAGAGAATATTGCCTCCTAACAATACGGATGCTCGGGGCAAGTGGGCTCCAATTATGAAGGACCATATGTCGTGAAGAAATTTTTCTCTAGAGGAACTATGTTTCTCACGACTATGGATGGAGAGGAGTTCCCTCACACTGTCAATGCAGACGTAGTCAAAAAATACTTCGGATAAAAAGAGACCCGTTAGGTTGACTCGCCTAAGAAAAAATAAGGGCCTCCCGACGAATCAAAAAGGGTTCGTGCAAAAGTTAGGGATAAATATAAAATATTGTATACCCGGCAAGTCGAAAACCTGAAAAGGCAGCTTGGGCAAAAAAGGGTATCCCGGTGGATCGAAAACCCGAAAGGGCGGTCAAGGAAAAAATTAGGGATTCGAAGCGAATGACTATGATCTGCACGACACCCGTATTATCACTTTTACAGCAACTTGATAATTTGGAAAGGTGGAGAATCAGTCTAATCGGAGCATCTTGGACAATGCGATATTAAGGAATGTTGAAGTTGTGAAGAGTGCGGTAGATTCGGGGTTCGATAAAAATCCATGACTTTGTTGCCACCTCTGTTTTATTTTAACTATGATATATATACTGCTCTTTTCGGAATTGCTTGATGTAAATGCCCTTTACGGCCACCAATCAATAAAATTCCTTTTATCCAAACTGTGTTTCTTTTCATTTGTCTTACTTTCATATCTTAACTGTTTTGTTTGTAAAAAAATAACATCCAATATTTTAATAAACTTTGCATATAAAATATCAAAGCCCTACAACACGTGACATAATTTTTTGAAATTGCTCAGAATTTCGGGCACACACGCTAACGGCTGGAACTTTCGATCTCTGTAGCAGAAATATTGTTGTGTTTCGCGTTTTACATATTTTGAGTTATCCAAAGATTTTAGAATAAAGGCATGATGTACTAAGCTTTGGTCACCGACAAAGTTTCTTTCTCCAACCGTAGTTATCCATAAAATATGTGTGCCCTCAGATGTTATCACTCTTTCCCCGACACGGAAGATCGCAAAGAGCGGTTTGCACCAGCAAGATCATTTTCAAAGGCTCACTTGTGCCAGAAGATGTTGCCGACCCCTCTTATACAAGAGCTCATAATCCGTAGTTATTGAAATTAGGAACTCACGCAACATGATTGTCATCCCGATGAATTTTAATCTCTAAGAGTTATTTCCCAAGAATGTTGATCATTGAAAGTTGATACTTTATTCGCAATCCTCGCCGTGGTCCGCACTATCATCTCTTTGATAAAGACCAATTGATTTATATTCAATTTATGGATGGTTGTTGCTTCTCGAAGCTCACAATTGCCTTAGTCCTAGACAAAATATTAAAACAAGCATCATTGCATTACATTGCATCTCAAAATGCGTAGCATTTCCATTGATATGGAGCATTACGCTAAAAATAATAATCTCAAACATGCATCTAAGCATAAGCCGATTAAAATCTTTCTCGAGTACCTCTGCCTTCAAGAGAAGTTTATCCATAAAAACCCCAGTGGTATTCCTGGCGTGTTTCCCCAAGACATGTCTCCTTGTTTGTTGCTATATGCATTTTTGACCCCTCGTCGGTCTCGATGTCATTCAAGTCAACTCGTTACTGTAAGCCTCTTGCTTTTGCAAAATCTTATCTTTGGTATTCTTACCCGTGTTTGCCCTTCACGTTAGAGTGAGTAAGAGTTGGTGTCTAACCTTTCTTGCTTCTCAATTGTTTGAGTATCCACATGGTGTGTGGTAACTCATGTAATTGCCACTCTTGAAGAATTACACCACGCCTTTGGCCTCGAGGCATATTGTATTTTGCACATTTGCAACCATTTTAAGGTCCAACATAGTCCGCAATCCTTGCTAGAGTCCTTTTGGTTGGCCTCTTTTCCTCGTGAATTGCCTCCGATGACATTTTACTATTCTATACATCTTTCCCCATTGAGTCTCGCTCGGTCGGTCTCCTTCTTTGTGTGTGTCTAATATCTTGACCGACATATACTCCCTTCGTTTCTCATTTTGATCTCAGCCGCTTATTTAAGTGTGCTCGCTCCAAAATCTATGAGTTCTTACTTTCCGATCGCTTATTTAAGTGTGCTCGTTCCAAAGGTCTGTATAGTTTCATTTCTGATCTGTGAAGCCACTTATTTAAGTGTGTTCGTTCCAAAGATCTATCTGTTCTCATTTTGATCTACGAAGCCTCTTATTTAAGTGTGTTCGTTCCAAAGATCTATTTGTTCTCATTTTGATCTGCGAAACCGCTTATTTAAGTGTGCTCGTTCCAAAGATCTATGAGTTCTTACCTTTCTGATCTGCGAAGCCACTTATTTAAGGTGCTCGTTCCAAAGGTCTGTCTGGTTTCTTTTCTGATATACGAAGCCACTTATTTAAGTGTGCTCGTTCCAAAGATCTATCTGTTCTCATTTTGATCAGCGAAGCCACTTATTTAAGTGTTAATTCCAAAGATCTAGGAGTTCTTACCATTTTGATCCACAAGCCTCTTATTTAAGTGTGCTGCTCCAAAGATCCTGTGAGTTCTTACCATTCGATCCGCGGCCGCTTATTTAAAGTGCCTCGCTCCAAAGGTCTATCTGGTTTCATTTCGATCTGGAAACCGCTTATTTAAGCATATATCGCTTCCTGATGAACCAAAATCTTTTTACAAGAAAAAGAGAACAAAAAAATAGAAATACGAAAAATTCTTATAAAAAAAATCATCATCAAAAAGGCATAAATAGTTCTACTTGTTCTTCGGAGCGAAATTTAGGGTACTTTTAATATTTAATCTTCTTCCACCTTAAAAGTTCAAAGGCTAGTGCCAATCTCACTTTCGATTTAAGACAATTAAATAGGCAGCCGTCACCCTAAAATTTGCCTCCTATATTGATTTTACCGCTTAGGCTTCAGATTCATTTGCATACGCCTTTGGGCCATTGGCATTAAATACTCATTCGCTCATCACATCTCGCATCATTAGTTGCATCTAGGGTGATCAAATTCAAACTCGCATCATTTTATGTTTGTAAAGCACCCACCATTGCACATTCATGTATTAATGTCATTGATTCTAGGTTTTAGACTCGGATTGGCTTGAGGTAATTATTTTGCAAAGATATGGAAGATGTTTGTGTTTTCAATCAATCCTGAGAGTTGAGAATGACAAGGTTAGCAAAGTGATCCTATTTTCTTATCCATCGGATCTTGTGTGTGGGTTTCGCTTCGAGGTCACGTTGAGTTTTATCTCCTTCCACAAGTGATTTGCTCATCAAAAGGTTTAGAAGGTGAAGTCGAAGAATTATGCTCATATGGGTTACAATTTTCTTTGAGAACTTTCTTGAAGGATTGAGTTTTAAATTAAGATGGCGCCTATCATCCGAATGGGATTATTTTAATTACTTAGATAACTTGATTTCAAGATTTTAGGTTACAAGATTATTAGCTTTTATAATGCGATTCAATGCATTATTAAGTTTGAAAGAGGATTGAGAAAATTGAAATTGTTTTCAAGATACTATTTTCACAAATATTCAAGTTTTCGCTCACCGTAAGCTTCAAATAGCATGAATACTTTATCAACTTACGTTGGTTTACTTCATGAATATGCAAGGAGAATTCATGTTCTATGACGTTTTTTTTTCCAGAAGATATTATCCCATGTTTTATTTCCTATGGCATAGTTATATCCATAATATGATTCTTCATCAAGAGCCTTCAAAGAAATTTTGCCAACCGTCATACCCCAAAATTTTCCCTCCTACTCCTCAAGATATTTCATACATCCATGCTCAAGGATTCCTCAAGGGTCGATCGTGACAAACCCTCTCCTAGACAATCAACCCAAACTAGGTTTGGCTATCCATAGATCCAGATGGATTTCCAACATCTCCAATGGTCATCATGCCTCCTCATATGCTTCAAAGATTCCCCATGTCAAGTTTCAAGCCTCACAAGTCAATTTTCCTCGCATAATTGCTCGATGGTCGAAAATCAATCAGATTGACAAAAGTCAACGTGGTCAACATACACCAAACTTCCTGATTTTTGGTCAACATCCTCATTTTGAAGTCACATTCATCATTTGATCAAGGGTTGATCATGATTCATCAAGAAAACTCAAGATTTGCTCAAAAGTCAAACTTTCCAAATTAGGTTTTTCAATGAAAAGTCAACCAAACTTTGACTGAGCACAACTTCTTCATACTTTCTCAGAAATTTTTCCACCACCTCTTGTTTTGAAGGAAATTCAATTCTACAACTTCATGTATCACAAGAATGTTCAAAAATGCTTCATTTGGAAGGTATGGATCAAAATATTATGTGTCACAAAGTCAACAAAAGTCAACTTTTGTTTTGAAGATTTATTGAGCATGGAAACCCAATTGGGATGAAACCAAAGAGGTTGGTTAGAGGAAACTTAGAGCTTTCTAAAAAGTCCAAGAACACTAAAAAATGTGGAAAATTGAGCAAAATACACCATTCAGAAGTTGGGCACAATTGCACAAAAGGAGATATTTGTCAAAATCCAATTTCTTCCAAACGGGCCTATAATTTTATGATCCAAACTTGATCATAATATTATTTGTGACCTATTGATGCCTTGCCATGACAATTTTCTATTTTATTGATTTATTTTTGAATTTAAAACCATTTAATTCAAATTTAAATTATATGAAATATGAAAGTAAGATATATTTTCAAAAGGAGTGATTTTATCAAACTTGAGGTCCAAGATAGCCCACAAAACATACCAATTTCGTGATTGCTTGCACATGGATGAGAAAATCAAATTTTCTCCAAAATTTGATTTTATTTGAAAGAAATTTATTGCACATTCAATATCCAATCTTTTTCCTTCTTTTGCTCTCATATTACACTTATAAATACCAAGCAAGCCGCAAGACAAGATACGAAACCCTAGCCCCAACAACAACCCTTATTTTTCCAAATTTTTCTAATAGTTGCAAAATCGAATTTTAAGTTCCAAATAGTTTCAAGGCAAGCCAACCATCCAAACGTGTTCTTGAGGTTCTCAGATTCAAAACCATCCTCACGAAGCAAAAGCGCCCGTAACACGAAGAACATCAAGTTCGATTTGGTATTTTTCACAAATTCAATTTTCTTATTTCATGCTATTAATTGCTTTTGTGTGTTTGAATGAATTCAGGACATCCAATAGGTCATGAATGATGCATCTCATGCAAGCATACACGAAATCATGATTGCCATGTTTAGGGTTTGAGAACCTGTTGAGCTCGAATTGATAGCTACAAGCATTTTCAATCAAAATTGATACCATCATTGAACCGAATGCTCGATTTAGGGGTAGGTATCCCTTTGCTTTTGCCGCCATTTTGCAGATGAAGATCTGGGGCCCGAGAAGATGACCGAGCCCCAGCTCTGGCCGACTCAGAGAAGACCGGTCGATCAAGGCGTGGCACTTTGGAGCGATCTGATTCGTCCATTCATAAGTGACTGGGCCCGGCTTGCTGACTTGGTTTGATTTAAATTCCAGGACACATATTCATTCAAAAACAATTGATTTTGGCCTATGACACGAAGTGCACGCTGGCGTAGTGGTTAAGGCGCTGGCAAGAGAAGATGCTCTCCATGGTCCTGGGTTCGAACCTGGTTAGGACCAAATGTTTTTTTCCTTTTTTACAAAACTAACTATTTTCATATTTTCTTATTTATTTTTCATTTTTTTAATATTTTCATTCAATTTATTTTATCTTCTAATATTTTTATCATGCATTTAAAAAACACCAAAAATATTTATTTTTTGCATACTCATCAGAAAAATGCTTATTTAATTTTTAATATAAAAATTATTATTTTTGCATGCATATTTAATTTAATTTCTAATTAATCATTTAAATGACTTTTAATTGTTTTTAAATTATCAAATTAACTCCAAAAATTCCCAAAAAAATATTTTAGCATATTAATGTCATTATTAGCATAAAAACTTTTTCTCATTCAAAATGCTTATTTTACTAACATTTTCCTCTTATGCAATTTTCTTCCGTTTTCCAATTTTGCATCTGTTCACAGGTTATACCGTTTCGGTCGATTTTTATTGCTTTTCTTTTCCAATTATGTAATTGCCTATGGGATTTAATAGTTTAATTAGGACTTTTATTTTTCGCACTTTCAATTATGTATCTGCCCCAAAGCCATGTAATAAAGTAGGATTTATCTTTCCGCAATTTAATTTCCCACCCTTATAAACCGCTATAGTAAACGACGCGGCAAGATAAAATTGGACATAGATCACTCATAATTTTCAAAGATAACATATCCGAGTTGATACACTTTTTCACACATGCACCCTTGGGTAATTTTCTCGTTGCTTTTACGAATACAAATGGTCAAGTCCTCGAACGTAGAGGTATTCTAGCACCATTGCTCGCAAACAAATCATCATAGTCCCTTCGATACAAAGATCATAGACCCATGATGTCGCCACGAATACATAGATCACACTTTGTCAAAGTCCAAACTCTTTAAAAACGAAACATTTCCGAACACTTTGTATACATTCCTACATGAATCATTACAAAGTCAAAGCGAAATGCCTTTTCAAAACATTTTGTCAAACACAGAAAGCATAATTTTAAAGTGATCTAAGAGCAACTAAGATCCTGTAGATAACTACGGATGAAAAGGGTGCTAATACCTTCCCTTTCATAACCTTCTCCTTACTCGTAATCTAACGGGTCTTTTTCTCGTACTTTTTACCTTCCCTTAATTGGATAAAAGAAAAGTCGGCGACTCTGCTATCTCGCATATTTATGATACAAAATCTCAAAGTCGTTCAGACACACCAACCACAAGAACCAAGTCTCAATTCAAAAGCCAAATTTCAAGCAAATGCATTCAAATATTTGAAAATTATCTTTTCCAATCTTATCATTCGAGGTTCAAAGTTTCGTTCAATTCCAAGACGACATTCAAAGAATGCCCATTTACAAAGTAAAATATCATTCAAATTCACTTCAAGAAACTTTCAAGTTATTTGTTCAAGGTTACAAACACAAGTTACAATTTGGCCAAGAGTTCTAAGCATACAAACTATATGGCCTAAAGTTTCAAATATACAAGCAATATTACATGTTCTATGTCCTAATCCTATTTTTTCTAACGGAAATCTTCGTTGCTTTCTTTTTGAATTTCCCTCCAAGCTTTGTTGCTCCATCTTCAAGCCTTTCCTTCTTATCCAAGTTTTCGTGTACCATCCTCACCATCGTTGCAATTCATGAGAACAAAGAAAAAGAATGGTTAGCATTGAATATACAAGGTCTTACAATATTTCTCAATCTCATCATTAGGATCTATTGTTCGGAATCAGGTTGCAAGAGTTTTCAATCGTAACCAACAAGGCCTCAAACTCAAAGTTCCTTCATCGGCCACAACCTCGCTTGCAAATTGTTCGTGTTAAAAGTGACGTGCTAGAGAATCGAATCAATTAATCCTCTCGGCTCGAAACGACTCTTTTTGATTTGTTTATAAAGATTCCGCGAGCATTAAGCTTTATTATTTTCAACACAAGAAATTATGATTATGAAAAAGGGGAAATTTGTTAATACCCTCAATTGATTATGATATGCATTACGAATAGCGCAAACTAGACGTAACGCATTGGGGAGATTCCGGGTAAGGGGGTTTGTTATATAATAGGAATAGATGGAGCACCCTAAATATATATAGTTATCTATAGCTTTATATATGAATATGTTTGATATGTTTGTGTGTTTTAATTGCTATTTCTATGATTGGGAAAGTTTCTCCTTTGGATTTTTAAGAAGGGTAGATTATATGGGATCCTAGGTTTTGTTATGATTGTGCTCGCAAAGATCATTGGGACCTTCTGCATACATATCCCTTAATGGGAATCAGAGCATTTGTAGCTCGGATCTAAAGGGATCTATGGTTTGTTTGGTCTGAGGGAGGAAGAAATTTGCTCGGCAAGGATGAGACCTTGTGCCTACGTATTCTCAAAAGGATGTTGAGAAAGTCAGAGCAATCGTAGTTCCCACTTATGCTAGTGGAAGCAACAGGATGTTAGTAAGAAGACACAGATGAATGTCGTCTTAATGAAAAATATATCTAATCTATTTCATCACATACATTTTGAAAAGTTGATTGATTGAATCTTTCGTCGTAAGTTATAGGTGTTTTGCTTGAGTGTACAAGCGTTACCACTTACGAGTTTTAGAAAGATGCTTGAAGAAAAGTGATTGAATCTTTTAATTGTAAGCATTGGGTGTTTTGCTTGAGTGTACAAGCGTTACCACTTACGATTAAGAGATGTTTTTGTTTGAAAAGAGTTTGAAAAGTTTTTGATTGTATGTGATGTGATAGATGAGATACTTCTTCCATAGAGATGATAAATGTCTAAATCTCGAGGAGAAATTGATTGGATTAGGGGGATGCTTTTAAGAAGCCCGTGGGTCCTTGTATTGTAAGCCCACGAGGAGGCATTCCGAGGGTCATCGAGGGTCCTTGTATGAAGCTCAAGAGGAAGCTATAGGGTATGGCTGGCTTTGGCTTTAAAAGGGATTTCACCGGGAAACCATCCTTTTAGGATTAAGAGCAATTTCACTGGGAAATTATACTCGTGGTTCTATCCTAGCTGGTGATTCTTTGTATTGGAAGCCCAATAGAGGCTGTTAAGAGATTTCTGTCTCTTTCTTTGTTTGATGCCCAAGAGAAGGCTAAACTCAATGAGGAGTTTTGAACGAAGCCCAAGAGGAGGCCGACTCAAATAGGGAGTGTTGTCTTATATGAAGCCTAAGCGGAGGCTAAACTCGATGAATGAGTTATCTTATATGAAGCCTAAGAGGAGGTGAACTCGGATGAAATGAGTTACCTTGTACAAAGCCCAAGAGGAGGCTAAATTGTGGGGAACCCATGGTTAGACTAGTTGTTATGTTATAACTAGACAGTTGTATAAACAAGTGGGTGTGTGATATGTATCCACCGAGTTTATGAAGGAAATATAAACAGATGCATGATGTTTATTTACAAGAGTTTATGAAGGAAATATAAACAGATGCATGATGAACTAACGTTCAAAACGAGCGTGAACTTGTTTATTTACAAGTTTGAACTGTGTACAAGGAAGTAAATATGTACACGAACGAGTATTTATGCAGGAGGATGTGGATGTACATAGGAGGGTTTAGACTTACACCATGAGGGTGGCCCATTAGTTTAAAAGCAGCCACCGAATAATGCTCCTTTTAATACCAATGGTATTTAGTGTATATACAGATTAAACGAAAACAAACGATCAAGTTTGTCTCGTTTCTGAGTATTTACAAAAGACGTCAGATTATGTACAAGGAAATAATATGCACATGAAAAGATTTAAATATGTACAAGAAAATACGTATGTACATAAAATTTTTTGGGACTTACACCGTGAGGGTGGCCCATGATCGTTAATAAATTTGAGAGAAAACGAATTCGCTATCGTTAAATCGGATCAATCATGGAAAAAGATGTAAGTTTAATGAAAAGTTTTGAAGAATGATCTTTGAAAGTGTTTTTGAAAAGTGAAATATACTTACAAGAAGTTTTGAAAAGAATCGGCTTCAAAGTTTGAAAAAATCACCTTTAAAGGTGCTTTGAAAAGTACTCAGCATTGCTCGCTCGATAAAAATATAATCGGATGAAAGTTTTTCTGAAAATTTTTGACACTATCTTAAAATAGATACATTAATTGACAAGTGTACAAAAAATCACCTCAAAATGAGGAGTTTTGATTGGGTTTTGCAAAAGTCAAAGTTTGTATAAAATGAAGAAAAATTACAAAGTTTGGTAAAAAAAATGGTCCCAAGGCTACTCGAACCCGGGACCTCAAGGCAAGGCAAGGTATAAATGACTTAAGAGTGAGCTGGCAACCGCTGGGGCGGCAATACATCCGTGTATTGAAGTCAAACCAACTAATTATATTATAAACTGATTTTTTGAATTTGAAAAAACGCGCACAGCTTCATCTTCTTCCTCCAATCTTCAATCAGCCATGGATTCTTCATTTGTCCATGAAATTGTTTGATGTAAACATCAAACTTGATCGTTTCAAGCCCAAGAACATGATGATGTCATTTAATTTCATTTATTTTAAGCCTAACATGATTAAATTCTCAAGAAACGAAGAACCCTAAACCGAAAATCCTAATTGAATTCGTGTATGGTTGATGAATTGATCAATTGATTGAGGGTTATTGATCGCTGATAGCGTAAACAAAACGGCCAAGAGTTTTTTTGACTGGAATCAAGGAATCATAGAGTTTGAAGTTCGTGTTCTTACCTGTTCAAGCTGAGATCGAAAACTGCTTTAGAGTGTTTCCAGTTGTGATTTGATGATCCCTATAGCACCAACGGACTTCAAGGATTGTGTGAGGAAGGTCTGCTCACTCTGAAATTGCTTGAATTGTCCTGACCAAGTCCACCTGCATATGGTTCAAAATGAAACTCGAATTTGATGTTAGAGCTGTTACAGGTTGAAGTAAATGGTCTGCATCATCCCTATGGAGTATGTTTATGATGTTTGAGTGAAAAAATCACAACTTGCTCGAGCCAAACATTGAATTCGACAGTTAAGGCAGTTTTGGGCAAGCTTGGAACATGAAATGCAAAATCTGTTTTTTAGTGTTTCTTGTGTTGATTTTAAGTTTCAAACCAATTACATGTGATGTTTATGACATGTTAGACACCAAATATCTCATGTTTCTTCACAAGTTTTCAAAAATGCAAGATTTCTCAATTTTCACTATGTTACTTGAATTTTAAGAAAAGAGTGAGAAAGCTTGTTTTGGCATAGCTTTAGTGTGGTTTGAATTGGCCAACATGACCTATATTTATAGGTCACAAGTTCTGAATGGCAAGGGAAGGGAAATGGCTTTGGTATTTACAAGTTGCCTTAGAGGGCAAGGAAGTCATTTTTGCATTAAATGCAAAAGGAAGCTTCCTTTTAACCATGGTTAATTTTTCAACTTGATCTTATCCCATCATAATTACTCTCCATCTGATTTTTTATCAGCTCTAACTCTCTTTGCAAGGTGGCATGGCTTCTAGAAGAAGAAACTCAAAAATGACCTATAATCTTGAATTTTGTACATGAAAATCAAGGATTTTGGAGCCCTGTGTTTCAAAATCAAAAGTATAGCTAGACTCCATGGATTTTAGAGTTCTTGGACATTTTGGAAAGCTTGTTTCAAGGGCTACAACTTTCATGTTTTGAGTTTTTTCCAATTCAAAGTGGAACTATGTGAAAAAATTCCATGAAGTTTGGAAAAAATGTGAAATTTTAACACTTGAAAATTTTATTAAGTGTTGAAAATCTTGACTTTTGTTGACTTTTCCAAATTTCTTGATTTTTATGACCATGATGGATCATTTGAAGTATTTTGATGATGGAAAAGTTTTGTCTTGAAAGTTGACCAAAAGTCAAAGTTTGACTTTTCAAAGGTGTGATGAAATTTCATTAGATGATTCGTAATTGATCGATGAACTCGTGGAACTGTGATGTTTTGAATCCAAATTAGGTCAACATGTGGTATTTAAGATATGAAGATCAATCTCCAATCAAAAAAGTCATTCATTGATCAGAAAATCAAAGATTGCTCATCCTCGATGAAAACCCTAATTGGTCGATCCTCGATAGATCATGAGGAAAAAATTTGATATCTGAAGATCAGAGGTTAATGATTCGATCAAGATGGATCAAATGAGGTGAATAAAACTCAAACCCTAATTGATTGTCTCTTGAATCAGATGAAAAATTGATGAAACCCTAATTTTGACCTGTAGAAGCTACACCCGATTAATTCTGTTCTGAACTGTTAGTGATGCAATGATGCAAATGTAAGGTGGTATATTAGGTCAAAAATTGGGGTATGACACAAATCACAAAAATCAATTTTGGTTCACAAAAAAGGTAAAGGGCAGCAAGTACGTTTCAGTGTGACAGCATGGCAAGAATGACAAATCCAGAAAAACATCCTAACAGAAATACAACTGTCTACATCAGCAAAAATCAGAACCAGTGACATAACAAAAATTCGTAGGGCCCAAAATACAAGAGAAATCAGAGTCTAGAACAATCATAAAGCCTTAATTTCGAAACAACTAAGTCCATCAAACAAAGAAACCCTAGTTTCATCATTATAAAAGCATCAAATGCACAGAAACCAAGGAGGCAACCCACTGTTCACACAGAAACCCTAAAACGGCCTTAAACCCTAATTTTTCCAGAAAAACCTAACAAACAGCAAGAACATAAAAACCCTATCATCATTTTCCGAACAAAAATCCTTCAGAAAAGCAAGAAATCGAGGCAACAGAAGCAAAACCTAAGGTAAATAGAAAGGTCTCATTGGGGTTGTGGTTGTCCGTCACCGTTAGACCTTTAATCATCACCATAGCCTCTTTTCTCTTTGGATGTTATGTTTCCATCATTCATTTTCCCTCTGACAACACCAAGTTCACCCGTTTAGGAACTAGGGTTTCCCTCTTTCCCCTTTCAGATTTAACATTCACCTGTGAGAATCACAAAAAAATGACACAAGATTGAGTTTCAGAAGAAGCAAATGAGTCAGAAAACATAGAGAAATCGTGTTCTGAGATGAGCCGCCGCGGTCACTGCCACGAGGGCGATTTCTGGCACGACCATCCTTCCCTTTTCTGGCGCCATGGTGAGAGGATGGGAGAACAGAGACGAGAGCGCATGCTTGAGGAACCAGAGGATGAGAGAACAGAGACGAGAGCGCATGCTTGAGGAACCAGAGGATGAGAGAACGAGAGAGTTTTCACGAGAGAGATGAGAAGATGAGAGGATCAGAAAGAGAGATGTATAATTTTGCCTTTAGTTTTTATTATGTTAATTATTTTATAAAAACATAGTTTAAGTATTTAGTTTGAGTATTAACTAGGATTAGTATTATTCTAGTTAATTTATTTTAAAAAAAATATAGGTTAATATAGTTTAATAAAATAATTAGCTTAAGTTTTGATTTGGTTAGTCCAGGCGGTGACACTTGTCACCGTCTGTATGGTTCATATTTAATCTGCTGCAGGTACACCTATAATAGCAACTTTGCTCCTTTTCTTATAACCATCAGATCTGCTCAAACCCAAATCCAACGTTCCAGAATGATAGTCCACTCTACATTTTCATGGAACTGCCCATACAAGATCCAACAATATTATTGGGCTTGGACTCGCTTTTTCACACCCCCGATCCGACTACAGTCATGGCCCATTTCTAAATTTACTCTTTAAATTATTTATTTATGCAAGTATTTTAATTTGATGTATTAAATAATAATTAGTATATGATAGTTTTATTTGCTAAATTATCGACAATTATTAGTTGATTTTTATCAAATAAAAATCCATCCTAATGATTATTTAAATTTCAGCTTGTATTGTGTGATAATTTTATCCGCCGCTATCCGCTTGTATGCTTTATTCCACGATTGTACACTCCACCCACAATTAATATTAAAAATGACTCCTCTCTCATTTTGGTTCCCACAAATTCTCTAAGGGTCTCATAGTTGGGGATGGGCATGGCTATCCTCACAAGGTTAACCAAAGCCTTGTTACTTTGATTAATCATAACCTAATAAATATTGGTCAACATACCAATTATCCATGCACCAGGTCTCATGGTTGGGGATAGAGCACCTATCCTCACGAGGTTAATCAAGTCCACATATTTGGTTAATCATAACCCGAATCATTACTTCTCTCCAATATCGAAATTTTAAAACACTTTCCAATTAAAATAATTAATTGAATTTTTTTTTAAATCAATTTTTCATAAAAGAACATTTGGATGGGATATGTTTCAATTGTTAGATGATAGCTAACGATTTAAACAAATCAAGTTTTAGATTGTTAGATGTTAGCCTAATAAACTAAAAATTTCTATCCATGTTTTAAAACAAAAATATGGTGTTATGGTATTTGGTTAATTTTTGGATGATAGCCTGACGATTTAATTAAATTTATTTGGGTTATTAGATGATAGCCTAATAATTTAAATACTTTTATTCCATACACTTAATAAATGTGAACTTTGTTTCACTTCATCCTTTTCATAATAAAGATTTTGGATGAGAGATGATTGGTCGAGCTCACTCACCAATTTCAAGTATTCGAATCGTTAAATGATAGCCTAATGTTTGGTATTTGTCATCCACAACTTAAAATCAACTCAATCCATTAAGTTCTTTACGCTCATATGTCAAAACATTTCTACTAAAATCAATACAACCAATTCAAACATTTTCAAGAAGAACTACAGAGTTTTCACTTCCCCATTGCACGAGGGAATACGTAGGCACGCGGTTTCGAAACCGTGTCAAACTCAAAATAATAATAAACAAAACCCTTTTCTTCTTATTCATAATTTAGAAATTAGCTAATACACACACAAACACACCTTGAGCTAATGGTCCCATCGAAACGATGGACGTAAGAGGTGCTAATACCTTCCTCTTGCGTGAACCGACTCCCAATTCATATCTTTTGGTTATGTAGACCGCCTATCCGACGTCGTGGTTTTATCTATATTTTCCTGCTTTAGAACAAATAAAATTAGGTGGCGATTTCATTGTTTTGAAAATTTTAATCATTTTTGAAAACGAGTTGCTTCAATTGTAAAAAAGATTGGTCGACATATGGCCTTATGTTTTGATGATAACTTTAAATGTTAACTTAGACAATAATTGTGTACTCTAATGGTTTCTCAGATAGTGTGTAGTCAAAATAGGTTCGACTATGGTAAGGCGTGCAGACATTATCGACTAACTCTACACTTTGGATGAATACATTTGTGTGTTACAAGTTAAGTCAAGATATTGGAATGCTTCTTATGAAACGTTCTAAGTAACATTAGTACAAGAGCTTATGATCGAGACTTATGCAAGAAAGCTTTGGAGGCCTTCTAAAGCTTTACTTCTATTATCACATGATTTAAGAGAGGTGAAGACAAGGTTCTATTGAACTAGTTTTAAAGATTTGAATACATTACTTCAAGACTAAGTGCTAAAGACTCTGAAGGAAAGAGTTATCTGAACAAGCTATAAATATTCAAAGACTTAGGTTCTGAAGATATAAAGTTCGATCATTCTATAACATGTTTCACCAACATAAAATTTAGAAGCCTTTGAAGATGTAGAAGTTAAAGATCAAGATTTATGATGATGTGTAAGTACAAAGTATTATTTAACCTGACTTTATAGGGTGGCGTAATGCATGCCTTTTGTACTATTATCTACCATTCTCACCATAACCGGAACAAAACAAATGGTTTTGTGTTTCCTATTCTACCCTCTAACAAATCTCTTTTCAGCTATAAAAGTAGGATTTGGAAGAATTTGAAATCAACTAATCGGTTCTACAAAATTACACCAAACTGCTGCACAAAATCTGTTAGAGAAATTTGTTGTATAGTTTTATAAATAAGCAAGGAGCTTTTGTTACTATCTTTTTATCAACACTTTTGTGTTGATATACTTAAACATTGTGTAATCTTCTTGTTTAGAAGCATCTTTGTATACATATCTTCTTAAATAAACGGTTGTTGATATGTTCCTTGAGACTATGTGAGTCTAGATTCTCAAGAAGACTTTGGTTGTGGTCATAGTGGGTTTGCAATAACGACTTGTTGGTTGCAAATGCAAGGTTAATCAGACTTATTCGGTTGTCTGTAATCGGTTGATTATTGTGGATTAAGTCCTTATGTATATGGAAAATCACCTTGTGGGGTGGACTAGAGTAACTTAGTTAACAATGAACCGTGATAAAATAATTGTGTTCATATATTTTTATTCACTTGTTAGATTTGTTTGAGTTGAAAGAAAATATTATATTTGATGCAACCCAATTCAAACCCCACTTTCTTGTATTTCTAGCACCTTCAAAAATATAGGCATATGTTGCATGAAATCAATATAATAGAAAAATAGCATTAAAAATAAAATTAACCTGGTCCAAATAGACATATTACAAAAATGCCAAAGATGGCAACAAGCACACGAGGCCAGACGACAGAAAATACTTTTACAAGATGAAATAAAAATCCATGGCTCTAACTTCTTGTTTACAAAAACGAGTCTTCAAAGACCGAATAATCTGAAGATTCTTGGCATTCAATTGCTTCACTTATTTCTCCAACATACACATAGTTACTGCATGTTCAATACCTAAATTGACCTTAACATCTATTTGTTGTTCAAGGAAATCTAAACTGCACATATCTATGGTATCCTTTTCTTTGCCTCATCAATAACATTGATTTTTCCGAGTCCAAGTCGATGACATTTTCAAAAGAGGATAGTGTATTTTTGTCATTGACTTTGGCCTCCGATTAAGTTAAAATTAGCTTGACCGAGACACTATGTCCGTGAAAGAATGCCATATTTCTCTTTGACGATACTAGCATACTCTTTTTAGTTTAGCAACTAAGACTGGCTTATCCAGGGGATTTAAATCCAAAGAGAAAGTATAAATTAAAGTTGGGGCCCAATCTATTTAGTCCCAAGTTTAGAAAGGATGGGTAGGTAGCTATTGACAAACTCCACAATGTTTAGGTCATCCATTTTCAACTTCAAATGCTCAAACAGTCATCAAAGTTGGAACTCAAAAGGGCTTCAAGAGAAATTGGAGAAACTTCAAACAGTTATCATACTGGATCAACAAGGCATCTAAAAGCTCTAGTGAATTTCCCTATCTCTTTTCGATGGTAATTGAAATTTGGCAGCAGATACGTGATGTCACAGAGAATGTTATGACACAAGATATCGAAATTATGTTAACAATTCATAGTAAATTCAAACAGCTGTAAAAACACAATAAATTGTTTACCCGCCTGTGTAACTACACCCACAAGGGGCTACCAAGCAGGAGGAAATTCACTATTAGTAGAATTAATTCAGTGAATAACCCAACCAGTTTATCTCCTTCACTTAAAACTACCCAATGCAACTTCAATCTAAGTCCTACTTAGACCCGAGTTCTACCACTCCCCTCAATCACACAGCGATATCAACCTATTGATTGAATTGTGAAGACACTCTTCAATAAACAAACTGATTTTGCTTCAAAGCTTTAATCAAGAGACACACACTGTGCTTCAAAGCTTTGAGTGATAAACTACCCTTACAAACAAATCCTAGTCCAAAGCACTTATCAATTGATAGTTGTTTGGCTCACAAGAGTAACTAGAATTACAAAATACAACTAAATCTTCAATACAGGCCTAGAGGCCACTATAAGAGTAAGAGTTCTACTCCTATTTATAAAAGTCCGAAACTTCAGTTTTGGGCTTCTATAATAATAGCTAGGGTTCACTTAATTAATCCTAAAAACTTGGTCTTTTCAACAACCAATTTAGGTTTAACTAAGATTAACCTAACATCCACGTGAGCATGCAATCTAATAACAGAAAAACATAATAAAGCAGCTCAACAAACTTCCTAAAAAATCTCAGGAAAAACAGATTCTGCAGAACAGAATGTCACACAGGATGTCATGACATCTGTTATGACATCAATCAAACTTCTGCAGAATTTCCAGCACAGTACTTGCTTCCAGATCTGAGTTGTACTTAAACATCCTTGTCAAGTAGGATTTATCTTCAAACTCTGAATGTCATGACATTTATCAAGATATTGCTATGGTCTAGTTTTACCAAAATTAATGCCAACTTAAAACACTAACAAACTCCCCACATTTTTGGCTAAAACAACTTAAGTCTCAAGAAAATTCCATGCAGAAAAAAATACTAGTTCTAAAACTATCCTAAGCTTAAAAATAGGAACCTAGAGAAGATAAATTCTACCCATGATTTTTCATACATTTCCCAATTGCCCACATATAAATCTCCATACAGTTCCAATTGTCACACATATACTTCTCCCTTTTAGCCTCAAAGGGCCAAAGGAACCAAAGACAAATACCCCAACATTCATCATATATTATAGAAAGTACCAACACAATGAAGTTTACAACTCTTTCAAAAGATTACAATCATCCAAAACAAAATAGGGAAAATGCAGAACAAAGTTAATCAATAAAACAACAAAACAGAAACACCATAGCAACAAAGTTATCAAATCGGCTCTTCTCCTGAAGAAGCACTGTGAAAAGAAGCATCTTCAGAGCTTTCTTCAGCTTCAGTCATCTGAACATCATCATTTTCAGCATCACCATAAGCATCATTACCAGCTAACCCTTCATCCTCAATCTTAAAACCAGTCTTGATCGACTCAAGGTTCAGTACCTTCCTATTAATTGGTGTCCTCCGTAGAGCCACCACCACCGCTTTTACTCTACTTTTGTAGAGGGTCCAGCTTTGGTCTTCTTCTCAAATTTTAGAGACATTGTCACCAACCTTTTCTTTGACAGAGAATCAAGAGTTTAGATCGGATCCACAGGGGTTTTCTTGACATGATCATGGGATGTTCTTTCTCAAGGACATATGGATCACCTGCTAAACTAGGGCTAGCAGACTTTTGGTTTAGAGGGTGAAACCCGTGCATAGTGGTTTTCGCTTAGGATCCTGTTATATCCTAGCAATGGCTTTTGCACACCTAGAACCTTCTCTATTTGCTATTTCGGAGGTGCATGAGGATGGTTCGGAGGTCTTACCGTAAGGTGAAGCTAGTGACCCGTGGCATTCCTTGTGTGCAATTTCTTGACTTTCTCAGGTCGTTGCCATTGTACGCAGGGAGTGACCTTCACAGTTCAACATGCATGGCTTCAGCGCTGCCTAATCTCACCATGGTAGGAGATGAAAAGCCGTAATCTTGGGATGATGAAGAGATGAAGACATTTTATTTGATATTGAGGGAATGAGAAATGACAAAGAGTTTGAGTATCTTTGGATGAAGAGAATATGATACTTTCAAATGAAGAAACTATTATAAAGGAGTCTCTTCCTATTCTTGAATCTTTAAAAATAAGAGGAAAATAATTAAATGACCCACTTATAATTAATTGAAATAGGTCTCTTCCATTCCTTGTTGTAAGCAATTTTAATTGCTACAATTCCTCATATTGACAAATACCAGTTTGCCTCTAAATTCTCAAACCGACTATCAAGAGCTTTAGTAAAATGTCATTAGTTAAAGTTCAAGTGCTATGCTCCAATTTAATCACTTTCTTCCACAAGGTCTCTCGATGAAGTGATGTCTAATGTCAATGTGCTTAGTCCCACTGTGTATAGGATTCTTTGAAAATAGCACTTAGGTTGTCACATCCTCATGACATTGTACTCAAAGATTCGCTTCTCATCCACCATTTGAGAACAACGCTACCACCGCTATGTATTCAAATTTCAGCAAAGGATAAGGACACAGCTTTGCTTTTGCTGAACCAAGAAACAAGATTGTTTCAAGAAGAAACATCCTCCAAGTGCTTTTTCTATCATCAGACTACCAGCCCGATCAAAGATCACAATAGCTGTACGTAACTGGTTCACATCCATGAGAATACAGCCACTATAATTTCAAGTTACACTCATACTCAGAATTCTCTTTACCCGATTGATGTGACTTACTTTAGGTTTAGCTTGGTATCTTGCACACCCCAACAGAAATGCAATGTCGTCTGGCTGGTCATATTAGCAAGCTTCCTATCATGCTTCTATACAAGCTTTGATCAAAATTTTCTCCACTTGTGTCCTTGGACAACTTCAAATGTGTAGGAGCAGTGAGTCCTTTATACGGGCATTCTCCATTCCAAACTTCTTGACAATATTCCTTGCATACTTGCTCTGTGAAAGGAATGTTGAGTCTTCCATCCGTGTGACTTGGCAAAAAATAAGTCAACTCTCCCATGAGGCTCATTTCAAACTTTGCATTTGGTTGGCAAAATGTCTCACCATTGTGTCTCGACATTCCTCCAAATACTATGTCATCAACATAAATTTGAGCCACCATTATCTTTCCTCCTTCATTCTTGACAAAGAGAGTTTTATCCAGGCCCTTTCTTATATCCTTTGTCAAGAAGGAACTTGGTCAACCTTTCATACCAAGCTCTAGGAGCTTGCTTCGACTATATAGAGCTTTCCTCAACTTGTAGACATGATCGAAAATTTGGATCCACAAACTTTAGGGCTGCATATACCTCCTCATTCAAGTAGCCATTTAGGAAGGCACTTTTCACATCCATCCTGAAACAATTTGAATTTCAGAATGCAAGAAACTCCTAGTAGTAGCCTGATTGATTCTAGTCTAGCTGGCAGAAAAGTCTCATCAAAATCAATCCTTCAATTTGAGTAGATCCCCAAGTCTTGCCTTATTTCATGTATCCCTTCGCATCAGACTTGTTCTTGTAGATCCATTATGTTCCAATGATGTTTGTCCTCTCGGTCTAGGAACTAACTCCACACTTCATGTTGCTTGAACTGGTTCAATTCTTCTTGCATTGCTCCAATCCGTGATTCATCGCTAGAGCCTCTTTGACATTCTTTGGCTCAATCTTAGACAAAGCAAGAGTTTGAGACAATTTCTCCTGATCTTGTAATGACACCACCATTGGATCTCCAATGATGAGTCTCCTTTTGATCTTTCCTGAATTCGATGGAAGGATATTTGTTAGCTTCTCCGGTTCGACTTTGGTGAAGTAGGAACAGTACATCATTCTTATCGACACTTGTGGTGATGTCTCAAACAATGTCTCAACATCACATGGGACATTGTTTCCGATGGTGATCATCAACTATGACATTAATATACTCCATCATAACTTTAGTCCTGAGTTGAATACTCTATATGCTCATGCTTGTAGAGTATCCCAAAAATGCCTTCATCACTCTTAGAGTCCATCTTTTGTCCTTTGATCACGATCGTCGAATATAACATTTGCTACCAAACACATGGAAATACTTCACAGAGGTTTTCTTCCTTCCATATTTCATACAGGTAGAAGATGTCCCCTTCTCAAGGTGACCGTTGTTGTGTTTATTCATGAGCCCAAAATGCATGAAGTTTGTTAGCATGAATCATTGCTCTGGCCGATTCCTGTATAGTCCCGTTTTCCACAAATCCATTTTGTTGAGGAGTTATAGGAGAGGAGAACTCGTGATTGATTCCTTCCGAGGAGCGTAATTCATCAAACTTGCTATTCTCAAATTCCTTTCTATGATCACTTATTCTGACAATGCAGCCTTCCTTCTCTTTGAAGTCTTTTGCATAACTTTAAAAACATCAAACACATCATATTTTTCTTTGATGAAGTTTATCCGTAACCGAGAAATCATCCACAACAACATAAGCATATCTTTTCCACCAAGACTCTCAATCTGCATAGGCCCCATCAAATCCATGTGTAGCAGCCCAAGACTTTAGAGGTGGTCGATGTCTGACATTGGGTGTGACATTCGGGTTTGCTTTCCAACTTGACACTCACCACGTACTCTCCTTCATCAATATGAAGTCTTGGTATCCTCTGACACCTCCATGGAAATGATCTTTTCATTCCTCCGAGATGTAAATGACCAAGTCTCAATTTTACCTCCTTTTCATCTTTGTCTCAGAGCACACGAAGACAGTTGGTGTTCTCGATCCCACATGTAGCATTGTTCTTTGATCGACCTCTCATAACCACTTCCTGCTTATCATTGATTACAAGACATTCGACCTAGTGAAGTTAACTTTGAATCTCATATCACATAGCTGACTTATGCTTATGAGATTAGCAACAAACCTTTTACCAGAACTCCATTTAGGTTTGGAACACCAGAACAGTCCAAGTTTCCAACACCTTTGATTTCTCCTTTAGCTCCATCCCCAAAAGTAACAAAACTGATAGAGTGAGGTTTGACATTATTCAGAAGATTTTTTATTCCAGTCATATGCTTAGAACACCCCTCAAAGTACCAATCCTTGGCACAACTCTAAAAAGTATGAGCAATCGTAGTGCGCTTCTTCTTCCAATGATGAGTGTAGAGTACTTTGTTGACCTTAGGCTTGAAATAAGGAACTTGATTAGGATATCCATGTAGTCTAAAGCAAAAAGGCTTTATGTGAACAAACCTCCCACAATAATGACATCTCCATCTTTGAAACTTTCTTCATGTTTCTTGATCTTGATGTTGTACCCAATGTTGTGACATCTCGCTTAGATATGGCTTAATAGGTTTGTTCTTCCTTTTGTTATCAAGAAATCTTTCCTCCACATATCCCGAGCAGACCTATTTCCAGTCTTGTGGTGTGACATCTTCTTTAACATTGACTTGCTCATTCCGTTTCTTCTTGTCCCCTGGTCTTTGCGCCATATCCATGCTTATTTCCTTCATTCTGTCCAAGTCAAGAATTTCCTCCAACTTATCACATATGTCATTTTGACCGACTTAGACATCTGATCAAGTTTGGAGTTCAACACTATAATTTCACCTGAGGTGACTTATAGTAGTGTTTTCCTTCTTCTCGCCCCAATTTTGCATTCTTAGCCTCCAACTTCTCAATCAGCTTTTTCTGTTTCTCATTTTGCTGACATACTTCACCACTTTTTATACACAGCTTCTTGTAGGTCAAAGAAGCTCTTCAAATGTCACTTCCTCATCACTAGAATCCATATCGAACAGACTCCAGAGCAGGACATGTTTGGTCGCTTCTTCCTCGATTCACTTCGAGTCACCATCGCACCAAGTGACAGCCATCCCTTTATGTTGTTTCTTCGTAGGTCTATGCCTGCCATATCCTTCACAACCATGACACTGATTTCTCTCGCTTTGACTTCCTTTTTCTAACTTGGATCTTCATTGAGTCATAAGATCGATGAAATGTTCTTGACATTGACCTTGAATGGATCAATTCTCTTGATGAGTTTGTTGAACTTCCTTCCAAGCATAGCTATAGTCAAATATCTTCATCATCCTCCTTGCATCCTCTTCGCATTGGATACAAGTGTTATGCTCTTGTTCTTCCGCTGTCAGCTTACCGATTCCCATCTCAAAAGTCCGGAGAGATCCACAAGTTCTTCCACCTTCAAGGTGCGATGTCCTGAGCTTCCTCTATAGCAGCCACTTTCATTGTAAACCTTTTAGGCAATGATTCGAGAATCTCTTCTCACCGCCTTTTCTTCCACATCTTTTCACCAAGTGCTCCCGAGGTGTTGGCAATCTCCAAGATATTCATGTGAAACTCATGAATGGTCTCATCTTCTTCATCTTCAAATTCTCAAATTTGGTAGTGAGCATCTGAAGTCTTGACATCTTCACCTTGGATGTCCCTCATGAGTAGTTTTGAGAGTGTCCCAACATCCTTGGCCACTCATTGATGAACTAGTCTCAAGATATTTCAATTGAATACGGCATTCAATGCTTTAGAGTTCCCCTGCAAGCTCTTCTTCTTTATTCCATTCTTCCTCGTGTTTCAAGACAGAGTTCCATCCTTCTCAAGCTTGGTGGGATGTTTCCATCCTTTGTCAAGAACTCTCCAAGCTTTAATATCCATGACCTCAAAAAACCATACGAGGTTTCCAAGAATCATAATTAGATCCATCCAAGATAGGTGGTCTACCTCCAAATCCTCCTTCCTTATCCATTTACGCAACCAGATCCCCAGATCTCCTCTAGAAACAAATGTGATGTCACGTAGAATGTTATGACACAAGATTCTAAATTGCTAACAATTCACAAAGAATTCAAACAAATTAAAAAACACAATAAATTGTTTACCCAGTTCAGGTGTAACTACACCTACATCCGGGGCTACCAAGCCAGGAGGAAATTCACTATTAGTAGAATTAATCTGAATAAACCAAACTTTTATCTCCTTCACTTAAAACCTACCAATGCAACTTCAATCTAAGTCCTACATAGACCGAGTTCCTACCACCCCTCATTCACGCAGATGATATCAACCTATTGATTAATTGAATTGTGAAGACACTCTTCAATAAACAAACTTGATTTTGCTTCAAAGCTTTAACAAGAGAACACCTCGTGCTTCAAAGCTTTGAGTGATAAACTACCCTTACAAACAAATCCTAGTCCAAAGCACTTATCAATTGATGGTTGTTTGGATCACAAGAGTAACTAGAATTACAAAATACAACCTGCTAAATCTTCAATACAGTCCAGAGGCGCCACAGCAGAGTAAGGGTTCTATTCCTATTTATAGAAGCAGTCTGTCATACCCCAAATTTTGACCTAATATACCACCTTACATTTGCATTGTTGCACAATTAACTTTTCAAACAAAGATTAATCCGTAAAGTATTCACAGGTCAAAATTAGGGTTTCATCAGGTTTTCATCTGATTCAAGAGCTAACCAATTAGGGTTTGAGATTTTTCCATCTCATTTGATCTATCTTGATCAAATCATCAGCCTTCAATCTTCAGACATCAAATTTTCTCACAGATCAATCGGGCAAGAGAATTCTCTGACTTTTTGAGCAGTGGATGACTTTTTTGGATAGATATTGGTCATCATATCTTAGATACAACCCTTGACCTAATTTCTCGATTCAAATCATCACAGAGTTCGACAATTCATCTATTGCATAAACATCGATGAAATTTCATCGCATTGCAAAAGTCAAACTTTGACTTTGATCAAATTTTCAAAACAAAACTTTTTCCATCATCAAAATACTTCAAATGATCCATCATGATCATAAAAATCAAGGATTTAAAAGTCAACAAAAAGTCAAAATTCTAACACTAGAAAAATTTCTATGTTGAAATTTCTCATTTTTCCAAACTTCAAGCCATTTTTTCACCTAGTTCCAATTTGAATTTGAAAAACTCAAAACATGAAAGTTGTAAGCAAAAGATCTTTCCAAAATGTCCAAGAACTCTCAAATCCATGGAGTCTAGCTACACGTTTGAAATTAAAACATAAGGCTCCATGAAACTTGATTTTCAAAGATCAAAACCTCAAATTATAGGTCATTCTTGTGTTTCTTCATCTAGAAGCTTAACCTTGCTAAGTGGATGGATGAACTGATAAATATCAGCCAAGAGTGATAATTGAAAGGATTGGATCAAATGTAAAAATATAGCACATGGTGAAAAAGGAAGGTTCCTTCCTTACAAAAGACTTTCGCCCCTAAGCTCTTTGAATCACCAAATGCCATGTCCTTCTTGCCTAACATTGCAGTCCTAATTGGCCTATAAAAGGATCACAATTAAGTCCAAATCTACACCAAAGCTCACACAAGCTTTCTTTCTACTTTCTTGAAAATCAAGCAATTCATGTTATTTTGAGAAACATTGCAAATTTTGAAATCTTTGAAACCATGAAAAGTTTTGGTGTCTAACATGTTTTATAATCAATATGTAACCTGTATGAAACATAAAATTAACACTAAGCAAGTTGGAAAACAGATTTTGCATTCTATGCACATAAGCTTCCAAAACTGCCATGGAATTCGAAACTGAGGCTAGACTTGATTCCTTTGAGTTCTGAGCATCCAAACACGATCCATATACATCATGGAGTTGATTCAAATCAAGAACATCTAACTGTAACACGATTTACATCATTTTCCAGTTTCCATTT
This sequence comes from Vicia sativa, assembly GCA_021764765.1. Classification (NCBI taxonomy): domain Eukaryota; kingdom Viridiplantae; phylum Streptophyta; class Magnoliopsida; order Fabales; family Fabaceae; genus Vicia; species Vicia sativa. The sequence continues at coordinate 72,999,796 of CM038792.1, forward strand.
CAAGCTTGTGCAGGTCGACTTGTGTAGAACGATTCAGCTTGATCCAAGAGGTGCAGACCATCCTCATAGCTTCCTTATAGGCCGTTGGAGCTCACATGATCAAGAAACAGCAATTGGAAACACTCTAGCATCGATTTCGATTCTCATTTTTCCAGGTTAGAACACGAAGCTGATTCTCCTAATTCCTTGCACCAATTGAAAAAAGCTCACGGCCGTTTGTTTTCTACACCCCTAACGACCATTAGCCCTCAAAAAAATCAAACAATCATCCAACATACATCATTTAATTTAAGATTTTCAGTTTAGGGTTCATCATGTTCTTCGAAACCTAATTTGTTCTGGGCTAAATATAAATGAAATTAACAACCAATCTTGTATTCTTGTTCAAAATCGAGTCATTTTGATTTTACATCACTCAATTTCATGGAGAAACGAAGATTTTGGATCGAATTTGGCAACCGAATCAAAACACGAACCCGTGGATCATGCTGTTCTTGGTGTTCTTCGTTTTCAAATATTTAAAAATTCCAATCTTATATCAACACGTGTTTCACCACTACATCCTAGCGCATTTGGCTCAGCTTGGTTGCTTGCTTGGTCTTAAGTTCCTTTGCCACGCTGCCCCACCTCATGGTCATGGGTTCAACACCCACCAAGACCATTCTTTTACAAACTTTTCATTTTTCATTTTTTCTTCAAACTTTCACAATTTTTTTGACCAATCAAAACTTCTCATTTTGAGATGATTTTTTGGAAACTTGTCAATAAATACATATATTTTGTGATAGTGCAAAAACTTTCAGAAAAAACTTTCATCTGATTAAATTTTAATCATGCCGAAACGACGTTCTGAACACTTTTTCAAACCTCCTTTTAAGGTGAATTTTTCAAGTTTTCGACTTCCGATTTTTTTCAAAACTTTTCATAAATGAACCTTACATTTTCAAAACATTTTCAAATCATTTCTTCAAAACTTTTTCATCAAACTTACATCTTTTTACCATGATCGATCCGATTTAAACGATAAAACTGAATTCGCTTTTCTCTCAATTTCTCAATCGATCATGGGCCTCCTGTGTAAGTCCCAATCCTTTATGTACATATTTAGTTTTACTTGTACATACTCAAAATCATTGTTAATATTCAAACGTAAACAAATTTCTTTCGCTTATTTTTTTCATTTGTTTGTCTATACGCCAAATCCATTGGTTCTAAAGGAAGAATTCTTCCGAGCAAAACTTCTTTTGACCAATGGGCCTCCATCATGGTGTAAGTCCCATAACATTCTTTTGTGTACATAATATTTTTTGTACATACAAATTTCATCTGTACATATACAGATACTTTTTATACTCAAGTATGCACAAACTTCGATCGCTTGTTCTTGCTTCACTTGGTATACCAAACCAATATTCTTTATGTACATACATATTTTCCTTGTACATAACAAATACTTTTCAAATATAAAACAAACTTTCATCCACATAAATACGTATACCTTTTTGAAAATACTTTTTCACGATAAAACTTCAAACATTCTGTTTCTTTCATCCTGTACATTTTACAATAAATGCCATTGGTATTGAAAGGAGCATTATTCCCCTGGAAATCGCTTTTAAACCAACTGGGCCACCCTTATGGTGTAAGTCCCAACCCTCCTATGTACATCCATCTTAGTATGTACATAAAAACTCGTCGTACATATTCATTCCTTGTACACAGCTCAAACTTGTAAATAATCAAGCACCTTAAACGCTTCGTAGTACGTATTACTTGTTTATATTTCATAAACTTCTGTAAATAAACATCATGCATTGTTTATATTTCCTTCATAAACTCCTGTGAATACATATCACACACACACACCTGTTTACATAACTGTCTAGTTATTAACATAACAATTAGACTAATCAATAGGTTCCCCATATTTAGCCTCCGCTTCATACAAGACAATTCATCACTAGCATGAGTTTAGCCTGCTGGGCTTCTATACAAGACAATTCATCCCCAGCATGGGATAGCCTCTCTTGGCTTGTACAAAGAAACTCTCCGCAGAGTTAGCCTCCGCTTAGGCTTCATATAAGACAACACTCGCTGAGTCAGCCTCCTCTGGCTTCGTTCAAAAGAACTCCTCATTGAGTTTAGCCTTCTTGGGCATCATACAATGAAAAGATAGGAAATCTCTTAACAGCCTCCTATTGGGCTCCCAATACAAAGAATCACCCGCTAAGATAGAACCCCAAAGGATGGTTTCTATGAAATCACTTTCAAAATTCTGAGAGTAAAATTTCCGTTGAAATTGCTTATTCCAAAAGGATGATTCTCGGTGAAATCCTTTCAAAACAAAGCCAGCCATACCCTATAGCTTCCTCTTGAGCTTCATAAGGACCTCACCCTGGAATGCCTCCTCTGGGCTAACAATACAAGGACCCACGGTTTAAAAGCATCCCAACCAATCAAATTTCTCCTCGAGATTTAGACATCTATCATCTCTATGGAAGAAGTATCTCATCTATCACATCACATACAACAATTCTTTTCAAAACTCTTTTCAAAAAACTTTTCAAACCTGCTTTTCAAACAAAAACATCTCTTAGTTGTAAGTGGTAACGCTGTATACCTCGAGCAAAACACCCAATACTTACAGCTAAAAGATTTCAATTTTTTCAAACATCTTTCTTAAACATGTAAGTGGTAACGCTTGTACACTCAAGCAAAACACCTATAACCTGACTAAAGATTTCAATCACCAAACTTTTCAAAAATGTATGTGATGAAATAGATTGATACATTTTTTCATTAAGATGACATTTGTCTGTCTCTTACTAACATCCCGTTGCTTTCCACTAGCATAAGGGAACTACGATTGCCGACTTTCTCAACATCCTTTGAGAATACGAGGCACAAGGTCTCATCCCTGTCGAGCAAATTTCTTTTCCTCGCATCAAACAAACCATAGAACCCCTCAGATCCGAGCTACAAATGCTCGATTCTCCACTAGATATGTATGCGTAGATCCATAGATCTTTGCGAGCACAATAATAACAAAACCTAGAATCCCACATAATCTACTATTTCTTAAAATCCAAAGGAGAAACTTTCCCAATCATAGAAATAGCAATTAAAACACACAAAATATCAAATATATTCATATAAGTTGTAGATAACTACATATATTTAGGGTGCTCCATCTATTCCCTTATATACCAATCCCTTACTCGCATCTTCAATGCTGCTACGTCTAGTTTGCGCTAGTCGCTACGCATACCAATATCAATCGAGGGTTCTCCCCCTTTCATAATCATTAAATCATCTTTCTTGTGTTGAAAATAATAAAGCTTGATGCTCATGCATCTTTATAAACAAATCAAAAGATTTAAATCGTTACGTGTCGAGAATCCAACTCACATTCGCGATCCTCAGCACACCTTTAACGCCAATCAGAAAATGGCGACTCATTGGGAGTGACGTTGAAACTTTGATTTTCAAAAAGAAAACTTACATTTGCCCGAGAGCACCAAGTTTTTGTTTTCAAAAGAAAGAAAGGGGATAAGCTTTCATATTTTTGCATATATCTCTGCTTTTCTTTATTGTGTGTTTCACGATTTCATCTCGATGGAAAGAAATCCTAACCCGGATTTAAGAAACATTTTTAAGATCTAGGTGGAGGTATTAATACGTGAGCTCAATGCTTCGGGTTAATATTTCGCAAGCAGGGAGGTTATCTGTATTGTGTTTAGCAAGAATTGCGAAGACATCCGATTAAGGAACTTAAGAAGCCGAGTGACCGAGAACACATAAACCATCCCGCCATTAGGATGTAGTGCAGCTTATTCGGTGTGTTTCCAGAGTAATTGTCATGCGATACTACGATCGACGAAGTTTCTCTTGAAAATATTATTGGACCATCGAGTATTCACCAAATCCAATAATGTTTTGAAGGGGAGTGTTGAGTTCTGACATTGAGAACCCGCTTTCACAGTGAATAAGCCCCAGAACTTAACCACGTTGATTCTTATCGCTGGCTTTATGCTCGTGACTTCAACGCTGACCATGTGTATAACTACTAACCATGTTTTCGCATTCATGCATTCATTCATTCATTCAAAACAAAAGAACTTCATTTCTCTTCCCATTTCCAAAGAATTTAGAGATTTTTCTTTGTAAAATATTTTAGGTTAGAGTGATGGACGCCGAGGAAGATTCACCAAAAGATACGTTTAGAATTCCTGATAGGAAAGTTAAAGAGTTAGCATCCTTGGTAGAAGATCCCCGGATTTCGTAAAACGCTATGGAACTCTTTTAACTCTTTTGAACGCTAACGCTGATGAAGGACTTCAAACTGCTCGCCTCACGATCCAATTTATCGTCACGTTTACTTTCATCGATTATCGCTGATGCCTACTTTGGAAGAGTATGCGCATATCCTAGGAATCTCAAGATCACACAAAGTGCCTTTCAATGGTTTGGAAGCCATTCCTAAGTCACCAATCATTGCAACGATGACTCACATTAAGAAACCGAGATAGACAAAACCCCGACTACCGTGAAAACTCTTAGACTGACTTCAAAGTTCTAATGGAGAAGGCTCAAATTCTCCGGGTTGGTAGTATGGTAGCCTTTGAAGCTATTTTAGCTTTGTTCTTTACGGATTGGTGTTGTTTCAACGTCCCTAATTTCGTTGATATCAACGCCATAAGGATCTTCTCGATTGGAAATCCTGCTCACCCCTCGCTCGGTGATACGTACGCCCTATTCATCATAGGAATCGTCAAGGAGACGGAAATATCGTGTTACGACTGCTTTTCAAATGGATTACCTCACTTGCCTAAATCTCTCTTCCGCGTAAAACAAAGACGAGTGGCATTGGTCCGTAAGACTCGTCCTCACAAACGCATTTATATCCATTGTATATCTTCGCACAATAAGATGGAAATCATTGAGAGTGTGGAGAGTTGGCCAACGTACCTCTCATTGGTACGAAAGGGGAATCAACTACAACCCATTTCTAGCAAGACGTCACCGACACGAAATTCCGTAAACCTTCCGGTTTTACAAGAGAAAGTTACTTCTATCATGAAGGAGAGGATTCCTGTGGGTTGCTAAGATGATCAAAGCTTGGCACCACATCCGAAGGAAAGAAAAGGAAAGCGAAGAATTGTGTAGCCATGGAAACCTACACTTTGGGTTAGGAAAAGAGCGAAGGAATTTCAATGCCTTACTTTTATGAGGATCCCATGTTTCAATCGCTTCAAAATCAACAAATTTCCCGCTGAAGATGTGGGAGAATACCAAGAAGCCTTGACCAAAATGAGATTTGAAAAGGAAGCTTTGAAAGCAAATTCTTAAGACAAACCTTGAGAATGAGAAGCTCAAGAAGCAAGTCAAAGATCATGAAAAGACGCTTTATTTCCGTGATAAATGGCTCATGGAAAAGATGAGGAGATTCGCCGTACATGACGCAATCAAGAAATTCATCAAAGAAAGAAAAGGAACTCAAGATTTGATGAATAACAATCTACTTCCAACGAATGGAAAAGAGTCGCAAGCTTGTGCCGAGAAAGCGAACTAAAAGCTCGCTATGGAAAGGAAACTCAAGAGGAAGTCGCATCAAGCCTTCTGATCTTCATCCGACGAAGACGCTTAATTAGTTTAATTTAGTTTGTAATTTTATCATTTATATTACCATTTATGGAGCAATGCTCCAACAAAAAACAATTGTTGTAATCTTCCTTTATTAATCAATAAAATTGTATTTTTCCATCCAAATATTTGCTTAAATATCTCTTTAGCGTGAAATTTTTGGAAATCCTTCTTAACAATCATATTCATGCATCATACTTGCATTTAAGTCTATTGTCTGAGTTTCAACTTATTTTCCGGGCCACATTTTCCCAGCTTATGCAGCTTGCATAGTTTAAACAGCTTCAAAGCAGCTTTAAAAGATCATCAAACTGTCGCTGGGTTTTAGAGTTTCTGATCGCCATTCACAAACGATCGGTATTACTAGATCAAAAAGAAGAAAAGTAATGGAGGGATTTGAACAAGAGAATGCTCAACTCAGAGTACAAAGAACTACACTACAAGAGGAAGTGGAGAGACTACATCTTTGGTCAACTCATTCATTAGCAATAAGGTCGCTAGCAAAGATCGAAAGCACCAAAATCAACCAAAGAATTTCCGAGGATACTACTACTCCGGGCCAATCGCCGCAGCTGAGTAGCTCACTCTTCAAGATGCCGTAATATCCACGGGCATGCCTTTCAACTTTGGCATCGAATTGCCAACCGACTTCTCAAACAACCTCGCTTGACATACCTACTTTGTAAAGAAACTCGTTCAACGTGGAATAACTTTTCCACAAGGACGATGCCGACACAACCGATCATGACAAATTCAGCTTCGTGGTACACGCTACCATAGACGAGGAAGTTCACAATACTCCCAAGAATAACACAAATTCCGTGGCTCAATGGAGAATCTCCAGAACAACCTCAAAATGCAGTTTGAGATAAAAACAATTCAAGGGAAAGAATTGTTCGAAAAGCGCCAGATCTTTGCTTAGTTCCTCGTAAGGATACTCACAAATTCAAAGTCCTCGACTTTGAAAAGTACAGGGAACTCCTTTCCGCAAAGCCATCTCACGATGTATGCCTGAAAATGTCTACGACAATGAGGATCATCACCGCTAATTCATTACCTGGACAGCCTCACCGTGTCAGCATCAAGTGGTACATGAGTTTAGACAACACTAATATCCAAACATTCAACGACTTAGGTAAAGCCTTTGTACGCAATATAAGTTCAACTGGATATGGCCTCGATAGGATCAGCTTCTGCCCATGTCTCAAAAGGAAAGAGAGACATTTAGGAATATAAGAACGATGGAGGAAATTGCGCCCAAATTAACCCACCATTGGAAGAAAAAGAAATGACTAAGGTATTCTTGAATACCTAGGCTCATTCTACTATGAGCGAATGATCGCTAGTGCCCCTGAGATTTCAACGAAATGGTAAGCATGGGAATGCGATTGAAGAGGGTGTTCGAACCGTCGATTAACCAAGGAAGTAGGATCTTCAGTGGACTAGGTTGGAACCAGCTTTCAAAGGAAAAAGAACATGACGTAGGAATGGTATCCCGAGGGAAACCACGTGAAGAATGTCATCCAACAACACATGTGTAGCTGCCATAGCACCCACTGTCAACACAACTCGAACATGTGAATTGTCCGCAATTCTCAAAGAAATCAACAAACTCAATGTACCGCCAATGTCGCTAGCTTAACAACCAAAATCGTACGCCCGGGTCACCGACCGATCCGATCCCAATGACGCATATGTAACTTTACCGTATAATAGAGAGAAACCTCGACATGCATAAGGTTACCGCCCGTTCCCGAAACCGCTGTGGTGGTACAAAACCGACGATCTTGCCCTTTCCACCAAGGGCACCAGTGCCATGACCCGAGCATTGCATAGATTAAAGGCGAAGTACGTAAGTTAGTAAGGTCTAATCTTCTTTCCTTCAAGAATACGAGCCCGAACGCAAGCTAATCCGCCTCCTAGTCACAATGATATCTCGGTAAACTGATGCTACATGACACCTTGTCACCGACGAACTTAATCCAAGGAAACATGGTGCATCTTCCACGAAGCATACGGTGTAATGAGCGTTTTGCCAAGCATAATTATTCTACCTGTAACATTTGCTCCAAGGATATTCAAGGATGTTCCACCATAAGAGCAGATATCCAAAGATTTGTTAGACATCGGATTTACAACTTATGTAAACCGAGATGACCATGACGAATACCGTAGGGAATTTTCCGCATGAGCTTTTAGTCTCGTATATCAACTCGAAATTCCTCAAGTAAACGCCATTCTTCAAGAGGATTATGTTCTTGTTGATAAAGACAATCTTCCGAATCTCAAGTGAGCACTTACTTGAATAACTCGAATATGTGTCTCGTGGAGGAATCATATGCAATCGATCGAATCAATTCAAGAGATGTCCTTGCAATGACATGAAAATCCACCATCCTCATCGAATTTGGGATACCTTGGGAGAACCAAGTGGCAAACACGACTACATGGTGAAATACACCGCGCCAAAGCTCGAAAATCCGGATCAAGATATCCAAATTCTACGTGATGGGGTGATGACTTTGAATACCCTAGTCAACCAGAGGAGGAATACTCATCTTCTCAAACTAATCAACAGATCGAGATCCCAAATGAAGATCTCTGCTTCAACACATCTGTGGAATTCACCAAGTCAGATCCTGGTTATCACTATATCAACATGATCACTGGAGATCAAGAGTACGACTCGGGATACGATCTAGAAAGTGTCGCCGACAACGAATCTCTGCACTCAGAAGACTGGAAGGAGCATCCCCAGTATTCCACACAAGGATCAACAGGAAGTACCCATGCTATATCCCATACTTCCCGATCTGTTAACCAAGAAGATTGCTTCAGCAGCACAAAAGGCAAGGGCCACCGTCCAAAGTCTTCAAAGCCTGCTCAGCCAGCAACCAAGGTTTACTCGAGGGTTAAACCAAGTGGGAAATTACCAGATTATCTCGATATCCAAGGCGTTCGCCACTATTCAAACCCGTTAGTTAAGACCATGTTCATAGCTCTAAGTAGTTTATCTTTGCTTTTTGTTTTGAACTCTCGCTCGCCAAAGCGTAAGAGATGTTTTATAGGGCTTTAGCTTTTAAATACTCTTTGTCTCGCCAAGACAAATGAGTTTGTATTTTAGGCTCGCTCATATTGTGAATCATAAATAAAACGCGTTGTTTTGTTTCCACACTCTGTGTTTTTTTTTTTCATTTTTTATCCTTTTCTGGAAATGATAATCCTAAAAAACACAATAAAAAAAAATCTCTTCAAAAAAAAAAATAAAAATAAAAATCATAATGAAAAATAATCGTGACACATTAACTTTCAAAAGAAATTTTTTTTCTTAATCAAACATAAATCAAAATGTATTAAACAGATGGACAAATCCATTGAAAGCAACAACTCTACGCCTCTCCCAACTTTGAAATCCTCAAGAAGGACGCGGAAGAGGAAGTCAAGAAGAGATTCCGGATGAAATTTCGACTACTTAAGCACGAGAGGAAAGGATCATTCACCACAAAGATCCTGTAAGCAATCAACTTGGGTTCCGAGGAAGATAAAAGAGGTAAACATCGGAGCTTCACTCAACAAGAGTGTCAAAAGCAAACCGATAAACCTTCTCAAAGAATACGCTGATGTGTTTGCTTGGTCCACCAGACATGCCGGATTGATACCCGCATCGTGGGAACATCACTTGCCCTTAAGACCGTAATGTTTCCAGCTTAAGGTAATCGAGGCGTAGTTCATCCCGAAATGGTCGAGAAAATCAAAAAGGAAGTTCAAAAGCAAATGGACGGTTTCCTTGTCACTTATGAGTATCCTCAATGGCTAGCCAACATAGTGCCCGCCTCCAAAAAGGATGGAAAGGTCGACGTGTTGACTACCGATCCAACAAAGTTAGTCCAAAGACGTACTCTACCTTACCGTGACATCGACATGCTAGTGGATAGCACCGCAAAATTCAACGCCTTTTCCTTCATGGATGGTTTCTCCGGTTACAACCGCATGTAATGGCTCAAGACATGGAGAAGACATCTTCATCACGCCACATGGGCACCTTCCGCTACAAAGTAATGCCATTTGATTAAAGAATGTCAAGGCGCTACTTACCGAGGGCAATGACTACTCTTTCATGACATGATGCACAAAGAGATCAAGTCTACGTGGACGACATGATAGCAAAGTCCGCTACAATCAAGAGGAAACATATAAACTCCTCAAAGTTGTTTCAACACTATTAAGTTTCAGCCCCCCTCAATCCTAACAAATGCACTTGGGGTAAGATCCTAAAACCCTAGGTTTCATTGTCACCAAAGGGGAATTGAGGTTGACCCCGACAAAGTCAAGGCTATTCGAAAATGCCCACGCCACGTATGGAAAAGCAAGTAAGAGGATTTTGGACGATTGAATTATATCTCCATATTTATCTCTCGATGATCTACCAATTCGTAATTCTAAGTCTCCAAAGATCAAAAGGTTGTGGGACAAATTGCTTAAAAAGCATTCGACAAGATCAAAGAATACCTGTCGTAATCCAATATTAACCTCCAAAGGAAGAAGACCGTTAATCATATACCCACTGCATTAGAAGAGTCCATGGGCTGCATACTGGGACAACAAGATGATACCGGTAAGTAGTGAGCATGCCATTCACTACTTAAGTAAGTTCATAGATCGTGAAACTGTTACCCATGCTCGAGAAAACATGTTGCGCTTTGCGTGGGCTTCAAACGCCTTCGCCAATACATGATCAATCACACGACTTGGTTAATCTCCAAAATGGATCCGATCAAGTATGTTCTTGAAAACCCGCTTTAAACGGAGAATCGCCGATGGCAAATGTCGCTATCCGAATATGACATCCAAGATCGCCCGTAAAGCGTCAAAGGAAGCATTCTCGTGATGACTTGCTTATCACCGCCAACGAACACCAACTCTCAAGTTTGATTTCCCACGAGGATGTTATGTACTTGAAGATGAAAGATTGCGACGAACCGCTACTTGAGAAGGACCGCATCCGTAATCCAGATGTGGTTTAGTCTTTGATGGAGCAGTTAATGTCTTTGGCAATGGAATTGGGGCATCATCATTACTCCCGAGGGTTCTCATATCCCGCTTTTCCGCTGGATCGTTATTCGATTGCACCAACAACATAGCGTAATATTTAGCATGCATCATGGGCATCAAGAGCTATCGACTTGAGGATCAAGATCCTTGACATATATGGAGATTCAATTTCTAGTGATTAATCAAATCAAAGACAAGTATGAGACTCATCATCTTGTACTAATTCCTGCGTAGATTATGCAAGACGGTTGTCGACTTTCTTCAACACAAGACAACCCATTATATCCCTCGAGATCAAAACCGATGGCGACGCTTTTGGCTACTCTATCTTCCATGTTCAAAGTTAACGATTGAATGATATGCCCAACCAGATCACTTTGAAAGACCTGCATATATTTACAATGTAGCAGTTCGACGATAAACCATGGTTTTACGACATTGCCGCTTCCTTCAAACACCTAGAGTACCCACTGGGCATCGTGACAAGGATAAGAAAACTCGAGGAGGCTTTCTAGGAATTTCTTCCTGAACAAAGAGGTGTTATACAAAAGAAATTTCGACATGGTTCCTCAGATGCCGACGCATGAAGAAGCAGACACGATCATCCATGAAGTGCATGAAGGGTCCTTTGGAACTCATTCAAACGGGCACGCAATGTCTAGAAAGATCTTGAGAGCAGGATACTATTGGATAACGATGGAACTCGATTGTCAGAACATCGCCAAAAGATGTCACAAGTGCCGATCCACGCAGATAAGATTCATGTGCCCTGACTCTACTCAACGCTCTCTCCTCTCCGGGGTGCTCCTCCATGTGGGGCATCGATAATGATAGAATGATTGAACCAAAAAGCGTCCAACGGACATCGCTTCATTCTAGCCATTGACACTTTACCAAATGGGTCAAGCAGATCTACGCCAATGTTACAAGACAAGTGGTTGTGGAGGTTCATCAAGAACAACCTCATTTGTCGATATGGAGTTCCAAGCAAGATCATTATAGACAATGGATCTAACTTGAACAACAAAATGATGAAAGAACTGTGTGAGGAATTCAAGATCGAGCATCATAACTCGCCTCCTTACCGCCAAAGATGAACGGCGCCGCTGAAGGCGTATTCAACAAGAACATCAAAAGATCGTCCAGAAAATGGTCA
>CM038792.1:73011746-73078120 GCA_021764765.1 Vicia sativa
ACAAACAACTTGAAGACGTCTGAATCTTTGTGGAAAATTTGAAGATGTCAAAATTTTAATTTTGATGATCGAGTCTTGTTCCGAATTGTGGTGATTCCTCCCAAGTTCAAAGTTCCAACTTTTGCCAAGTATGATGGAATGTCTTGTCGAAAATGCATTTGAAGTCCTATGTCGAAGATAAACCCCACACTGATGGAAAGTTGTGGATGCATTACTTCAAGAGAGTGCATCCGAACTCAATTGGGTGGTATTATCGACTAGAGAATATTTGTATCGATGCTTGGGTGACTTAGCGGATGCTTTCTAGGCAGTATGAGTACAATGCTGAATTGACACCCACTCGCATGCAACTACTGAGCATGTCTATGGGTCGTGATGAGAAGTTCAAGGAGTATGCTCAAAATGGAGATCTAGCGGTGAGAGTTCACCACCCTTGTCCAATAGGAATTGGTTGATATGTTTATGGGAACAACGGCAGTCCATTCTTCAATCATCGATTGTAAACTCTTGACGATTCATAGAAACGATAGTGATAGGAGAGTATTGAAAGGTATCAAGAGTGGGAAGATCGGGTAGAGTCATCTTCAAATCTTTGCAAAGAGATCTTTTGGTGGTAAGAAAGAAGCTAATCTTTGTGTATGGTCGAGGAAAAGCCGAGCCAAGACCGACCGTGCTCAATGCGTGGGGGCATTTGATCTCAATCCTCATCACAACCTCGGTGAGACAGCGCGTACTTGAGCAGCTACGAGAGCAGTTCGGATCAACATGCCATTGTCATGACCTTGCAACACATGTTGAAAGTAGGTGATTACTTTGAAGGATCCTCTCGAGTGTCAACACTTCCTCTCGAGATACAATCCTAATGCTAAGTGTGCTTACCACTCCAACAGCCCGGGGGCGACGACAATTGTTGGGCTACGAAGAACAAGATTCAAGATATGATTGAAGCTAAGCGTTGAGTTTGATCCTCTGTTGAGACTCGAATGTGATCAACACGCCTATGCTAACCATGACAAAAGTTCCAATCGTTGGTGAGGATACTGTTTTCAACATAGATGACTTGACCATTCCTCATGATTGTTAGAAGAATTTCTTTGGCGGTGTCAATCCGGATGCCCGGAGAATTGTCGTTGGTGCCCATCTGCACACGATGGTTGTGCTTGGTTGAAGGCGTGTTCGTGCATGATGGATAACAGTGAAATACTATTCTGAAACCACACGTGGAGAGTGCGTAGAAAGACATCTAAGCGAAGATCGAAGATGTGAATGAAGCGCGTAAATGCGCATGGGATACCTTGGGGCAGCCAAGTGGAAAGTTGATTACATGGTGAAGTATCTTTCTTGAGAGCTACAAGATTCCCATTGAAGATGTTAAGGCAGCCGGATGGGGTGATTATTTCCCGAAGACTATGTTGATGTTAACACAATAAGGATTTCCTCTGCGATCCTGTGCCTAGAGTGGCACCTCTCGTATACCTCTCCAAGACCAGTTCCATATTCCTTTGACAAAGCTATCCTTGGAACTATGGGTGATGTTTACTTTCATGGCGTCAAGCAAGACCCTCACGACCATTGAGGTCTTACAATTGGCTACCATTCCCATTGACAATATCACGGATTAAAAGGTGACGAGAACGGAAGGGTATTCTCTCTAGATCTCTCCTCCAAAAACAACTGCGACTCGGCTCGCATTCGACCATTCAATCCATTCCCCAAGCTGGGGAAGAACCGGTGATTCATCACCTTTCAGACGGAAGTGCCAAAGGAAGTTCTTGAAGACACCTCAAACAAGAAATGGAGGAAATTCGAAGATTATCAAGAAGTGACTACAATGTTGTGGAATAGTTGGGACAATCTCGTCCAAGATCTCCATGCTTGCTCTGCTTTTGTGCTCAGGGCTCATGCTAACGCCTTGGTGAAGTTTACGAAGAATGCTCACGTACCTTAAGACACTCTGACCGAGGTTTGAAGTTTGTATTGCTAGCACAGGCGCCAACAATGGCCTAGGCTTCTACGATCTTGATTTGACTCTGTTTGAAAGAAACAAAACAAAGCCTTACGTCTCTATTGAATGCAAGGCATTACGTTATCTCATGTCTTGGTGGATCTTGGTTACGCTCTGAATATCCTTCAAGTGCTTTTGATCGACTTGATGTTGAAGGGTTGGTTACGAAACCCGGTGACATTATTGTGAGCTTTTGATGGTTCTGGCGAGCGATTACTTGGAGCCTCTTCTGTAAAGTCGGTTCCCGGACTTTTGATTCCACTTTCTTTGTCATGGACATAGCCCATCATTCTTGCCTACTTGGGCCCTTGGATACATGGGCGGTACTTCTACCCTACATGGTGAAGTACCGGTGAAGGGAAGGTTGTTCACGATATGTGGTGAAGAAGAATATGTGGTCGATCGTCTCTACGATCATTCGATATCAAGGATGGGTGAATTCTTGAGACTCCTGTCAAGCTTTTGAAGCAATCCCAGAGTCATGCACATTGACTCTCCCATCCTCCTGAAGTTACGCAAGTTCGCCTAGGATGGCCTCATTGAAATCATCCAGCTGCGGTTGAAGAAGGAGGTAGTACTATTTGGGGTCGACTCCCTAATCTTCCTTTCGTCGACAAGGCCGGTTTGAGCTTCACCATCAAGGTCAGGAAGATGATATGCATGACGTGCCGACAACTTCCTTCCATGTCAGCGAGTGGAATCCATGCTAAAGAAGGCGATGACAACGACTTCGACATCGACAAGTGATCTTCGACTCCGGACAGTGAGAATCGGCGAATTGGAAGATTGAAGGCGTCATACCAATCTCCTTTAGACATGAGTAATTGCTCTTGTTTTGTTTTGCTTTTAGTATTTTCTATGTTTTGAACAATAAACTCTAAAGCCTAGTGCCTTGCCGGGGCATCATGGCTCGTTCGAGGTTATTATCATCATTTGCATATTTTCATTCAATAAAATCGTTGGACTTTTGCATTCAATTGTTGTTTTCTTTCTTTTACTTTATCACCCCTTCAAAAGCTATGTGTTTCTTACATACACCACGTGATACCTGCAGAATCCTCGAATCTAGTTGATACTGACTATGCTATTGCTAAATATGACTTGATAATCCGATCTACCAAGCGAAGGCGAAAGTGAGGAAGATTGTGAAGTGCCGGAGAACTTGTCGATTTCGTGAAAGGTTATACAACCACACGAAGAGCGAGTTGAGGTTGTGAATTTGAGTCTTGATGAAGGCAGAAAAGAGATCAAGATAGGGCGGGTCTTGAGAGCGATTGTCGAGAGAAGATTGGTTCGGATCTTTGCGAGACTACATTGAGGTTTTGGTTGGTCATCGAGGACATGCCGAGTTTGGACATTGATATTGTGGTACACGATTTGAGCAAAAGAAGGTTTTCTCGGTGAAAGCAGAAGAAGGTTCGTCGCATGCGTCACGAGATGTCGAGAAAAATCAAAGCAGACATAAGCTATTCATCGTTGGTGGATGTGACGGGATGGTAGTTGCGAGATGGAACAAAGCGAGTCGAGCGACTTTCCACTTCCTCATATTGATGTTCTAGTTGACACTTCAAGATAAAGTCTTCTCCTTCATGGAAGGTTTCTCGGTTACAATCGAGATCAAAATGGCTCCGAAGACATGGAAGACTACTTTAGTTACCTGATGGGGCACTTTTCTGCGCAAGGTTATGCGTTCGGTTGAAGAGCGTGGGCGCCACTTATCGGTGCCATGGTGGCGTCATTTCATGACATGATTCATCACGAGATAGGGTCGTCGGCGACGCGATAGCTCGATCCGCAGACGGAAGAAGAACATCTTGATCATTTGCGGAAACTATTTGACGGTTGAAGAAGTGGGTAGGACTTAATCCTAACAAGTGCACCTTTGGGTCGGATCCAGTAAACTCCTAGGATTTGTCGTCGGTGGAAAAGGTATTGAAGTTGACCCGCCAAGGTTAAAGCTATTCAAGAAATGCCCGACTCCCTTGAGAAGGAAGTGAGAGGTTTCTTGGGCGATTGAATTACATTTCAGTTCATTGCACATCTAGCGCTACTTGTGAACCAATCTTCAAGTTACTTAAGAAAGATCAAGTGGTAGAATGGAGCAGCGATTGCGGATCGCTTTTGACAAAATTAAGGAGTATCTGAATCCTCTATCTTGATGCGCCGCCAAAGGAAAACCTCTTATCATGTACTTGGCGGTGTTAGAATTCAATGGGGTGTGTGTTGGGGCAACATGAAGAGTGCAGTCGAAAGAGTATGCAATATACTACCGAATATGACATCAGATACTTCTCGAGAAAGCAATCAAAGTAAGTGGCCGATCATTTGGCTCACCAAGTCGTAGATGACTATCGTCTACTCGGATTCAATTTCGGATGAAGATGTTTTATTAGTTGCGATTGTGAAGAACAGGGCCCAGACGAAGGACACGAACAAGGATCGGTGGACTATGGTCTTTGATGGAGCCTCAAACGCACTTAGCATGGCATTGGCCATCATCCACATCTCCTGAGCGGACATACTCCTTTCACCGCCAGATTGTGTTTGATTGCACTAATAACATGGCGAATCTGAGCGTGCATCATGGTGTCATACCCCAAAATTTTCCCTCCTACTTCCTCAAGACATTTCATACATCCATGCTCAAGGATTCTTCAAGTTGATCGGACAAACTCCTCCTAGACAATCAACCAAACTAGGGTTTGGCAATTCGAATCCATATGGACTTCCAACATCTCCAATGATCATCATGCTTCCTCATATGCTTCAAAGACTCTCATGTCAAGTTGAAGCCTCCAAGTCAAATTTCCTCAGACAATTGCTCAGATGATTGAAAATCAATTGTATTGGACAAAAAGTCAACTGTGGTCAACATACAGTCAAACTTCATGTTTTTCAGTCAACATCCTCGTATTCAAGTCACATTCATCATTTGATCAGGGTTGATCATGATTCATCAAGAAAACTCAAGATTTGCTCAAAAGTCAAGCTTTCCAAATTAGGGTTTCTTAGTGAAAAGTCAACCAAACTTTGTTGGGCATAACTTCTTCTTTCTAAGAAATTTTTCCACCACCTCTTGTTTTGGAAATTCAATTCTCTAACTTCAAGTCTCACAAGAATGTTCAAAAAATGCTTCATTTGGAAGGTATGGATCAAAATATTCTGGGTCCTTTTCAAAGTCAACAAAAAGTCAACCTTTTGTTTTGAAGATTTATTGAGCATGGAAACTCCACTTGAAATGAAACCAAAGAGGTTGGTTAGAGGACATTAGAGCTTTCTAAAAGTCCAAGAACATAAAAATTTGGAAAATTAAGCAAAATACACCATTAGAAGTTGGGCATTTTGAACAATTGCACAAAAGGAGATATTGTCAAAATCAATTTTTTCCAAATGGGCCTATAATTTTATGATCAAACTTGATCATAATATTATTTGTGACCTATTGATGCCTTGCCATGACCACATTTTATTTTATTGATTTATTTTTGAATTTTAAACCATTTAATTCAAAATTAAATTATATAAAATATGAAAATAAATATATTTTCAAAAGGGTGGATTTTATCAAACTTGAGGTCCAAGATAGCCCATGAAATATACCAAATTAGTTGCTAGCCTCTCATGGAAGGAAAATCAAATTTTCAAGAAATTTGATTTGATTTGAAAAGAAAATTTGTGCATTCAATATCAATCTTTTCCTCTCTTTGCCCTCTCAATTCACTCTATAAATACCAAGCATGCTGCACATCAAAGAACACGAAACCCTAGCCCCATACACAACCCTTATTTTGTCAAATTTTTTCTCAAATTGTCAAAAATCGATTTCCAAATTCCAGCAAGTTTCAATCAAAACCAACCATTCCTTTGCCTTCACAGGTTCCAGCAATCGAAACCATCCATTACTCGAGCCAGGCGCGAGATCGTCCTTAAATTCTCACGGTTTGAATTTTCTCAATTTCAATTTATGAATATCATGCATTGTTAATCATTCTTGTGTGCTTATTCGTCGGGACTTAGGTCACATTAGAACCATTACATGCAAGCTTAGGCGTGAAAAAGCGATTTACCATGGTTAGGGCTTTTAAGGTTTGTTGAATTCGAGCCGGCTTGTCTGATTAGGTTGGTGAAACCAATGGAACCATTGAACTCGAGAAGGCTCGATTTAGGGGTAGGGTCCTCCTTTCGTTTATTTCTCTTATTTTGCGGTTTGAGATTTTGTTTGGTGGGAGAAGATGACCGGAGCTAGGGCTCGTCGTTGACAGCGTTAGCCGGCGGGCATGTGTGGCACAATCACGCTTTTCGATTCGTTCTCTCATTCCAAGCTGGGGCCCTTGGTGACTGTGCTGATTTTAAAACTCATGACAGCGTACATTGATATTCAATTGTTTCCAACTATAAACACCAAGTACATGTTGGCCCGGATGGTTAAGGTGGCATGTGGAAGATTCTCCCGAGGAGGTCACGGGTTCAATCCACAGCAAGACCAATTTCTTTTCCTTTTACAAACTAACTTTGTTTTATATTATTTTCTTTTCTTTTAATATTTTCATTCATTTTAATCTATCTTTAAATATTTTTATCATGCATTTAAAAAACACCAAAAATATTCATTTTTTGCACAAATATCAGAAAAATGTTTATTTAATTGTTAAAATTAAAATTATTATTTTTGCATGCATATTTTATTTTATTGCTATTTTATCATTTAAATGACTTTTAATTGTTTTTTAATTATCAAATTAACTCCGAAAATTCCAAAAAAATTATTTTATCATATTAATGTCATTATTTGCATAAAAACGTTTTCTCATTCAAAAATACTTATTTTTACTAACATTTTCCTCATATGCAATTTTCTCGTATTTCCCGATTTTCATCTGTTTACAGGTTATCTCGTTTCGGACAATTTTTATCGCTTTCTTTTCATATTATGTAATTGCCTATGGGATGTAATAGTTTAATTAGGACTTTTATTTTCCGCACTATCAATTATGTATCGCCCCAAGCCATGTAATAGCGTGGACTTTATCTTTCCTTTACATTTCCGCAATTAATTTCCGCACCTATAAGCTGCTAGTAATTAGGCGTGTATGGCAAGATAAACATTGGACATAGATCATTCATAATTCCAAGATAAAATACCAGAATTTGACACACTCTCATCACACTTGCACCCCTTAGGGTAATTCTCTCTCGTTGCCTTTACGAATACAAATGGTCAAGTCCCTCGAGCGTGGGTATTCTAACTTGTTGCCTTCAAAACAAATCATCATAGTCCTTTGATACAAAGATCATAAGACCCGGGATGTCGCCTCCGAACACATGATCTTGACCCTCGGTTGTTCTGACGAAAAATGATGATAGTCCCGAATGTGCTAGGATACTTCCTACAAGTTGCTTTCTATGACCATCGATGTCCCTTGAATGTCGCTCATCCAACGAATGGGGTTACCTATCAACTAATGGTATGGATAGCGCTATTCTAAAGGAAGTAAACAATACCGAAACGACCAATTACGAGTAGATAATAAGACTTTTAGTTGCTTGCTCTATCAAAATACTTTTCACACCACACTTTTGTCAAAGTTCAAACTCTTTTCAAAGCGAAACATTTCCGAACACTTTGTACATTCCTACATGAATCATTACAAAGTCAAAGCGACATGCCTTTTCAAAACATTTTGTCAAACACAAAAACAATTTTTTAAAGTGGTCTAAAGAGCAACTAAGAGCACATGGATAACTACGGATGGAAAGGTGCTAATACCTTCCTTTTCATAACCTTCTCCCTTACCGAGAATCTAACGAAGGTCTTTTTACGTACTTTTACCTTCCCTTAATGGATAAAAGAAAAGTCGGTGGCGACTCTTGCTATCCGCACATTTGCGATACAAAATCTCAAAATCAGTTCACCGTATTCTGAGCTGGCGACTGCGAGAGACACCTAAAGAGAGAATACCTTAGAGTTTCTAGATCATTTCTTGCTTTGATTTGCTTGCTTTATCTTTAAGGGTTGCTTGGGTATTATACGTGGGGATCCTACACGGATCGGGTTTCCTTTTAGGTAAGTAGCAATAAATCGTCGCGACCGTTAGTATATCAAGCAGTCAACATGATGGCTTCGTTAGTGTGACACTGGATGTCACGATACTCTTCATTTCCAAGTTGAGGATAGTATTTGGCTCCGTGGTGTCATGACACTAACTAAACTTTTAGAACCTTAATTGACCCATCTTGGCCATTAGAAGGTAGTGAGGTGGCGGCTTTGGTGCAGGCGAGGTTGGTCGACACTCGATGCTAGACTCATTAGATCAGACTTTTGGATATTTTGATTCGACCACTTGGTAGTCGTATTGAAATAAATGCCTACAGAAAGATCAATGATATGAGATTCCTAGAACGGTTACTATTATAGGGGCGGATGAACCAACTCAAACTTTTGGTGGGGTAATCACCTATACCTCATGCAAGCCTTAAACCTAGGCTCATTGTGTGAATTGTTTGTGTGTGCTAAACATGACATCATGACATCATTGCATTGCATATCATTTCTAACTATTTCAAGGACCTAGGATTTATCTTTGCTCTATTTTGTAGGGGAATTATGGCTTCTAGAAAGACTATCCGATCAACTTCATCGTATACCTTCTCAACTCAAAGAATTGGTTTGATTCCGACCATGCTCGGATCATCAAAGACATGGTTATCTGCTTGACTTGGTTATCTCCGGTTTGAAGAAGATATGATGCATGTCTATTCGGTTTTTGATACGAAAACCATTGCTTTACATTCCCAGATTATCGATTAGTTCCTACCTTGGAAGAATTCTCTGCTACTTGGGGTACCTATTCTTGATCAAATGCCATTCACGGTCTAGAAAAGGTTCCTAGGTGTCATACCCAAATTTTGACCTAATACACCACCTTACATTTGCATCATTGCACAACTAACAGCTCGAGACATCATTAATGGGTATAGCATTCACGAGTCAAAATTAGGTTTCATCAGTTTTCATCGATTCAAGAGGCAACCAATTAGGGTTTGAGTTTTTCTCACCTCATTTGATCTATCTTGATCAAATCATCGTATCAATCTTCGGATATCCATTTTCTCACGGATCAATCAAGGATCGACCAATTAGGGTTTGATCGGGCATGAGGAATTCTCGACTTTTGGCGGTGAATGACTTTTTGGATAGAGATTGGTCATTATATCTTAGATACAACATTTTGACCTAATTTACGGATTCAAACATCACGAGTTCGGAACATCGATCAATTTCGAAACATCGATGAAAATTCATACTGCCTGAAAAGTCAAACTTTGACTTTTGGTCAAATTTTCAAAACAAAACTTTTCAAACATCAAAATACTTCAAATGATCCATCATGATCATAAAAATCAAAGAATTTGAAAAGTCAACAAAAGTCAAAGTTTCATACTTAGAAAATTTTCTAAGTGTTAAAATTTCTTATTTTTTTCAAACTTCATGCCATTTTTTCACCTAGTTCCAATTTGAATTGGAAAAAACTCAAAACATGAAAGTTGTAGATTGTTAAACAAGCTTTACAAAATGTCCAAGAACTCTCAAATCCATGGAGTCTAGCTATGCTTTTGAAATTGAAACATAAGGCTTCATGAAACTTGATTTTCAAAATCCAAAACATCAAATTATAGGTCATTCTGAAGTTTCTTCATCTAGAAGCTTTCTAACCTTGCCAAATGGATTGTTTGAACTGATAAATATCAGCTTGGAAGTAATAATTGAGATAAGATAGGATCGGAGTAAAAAGTAGCACATGGTGAAAAAGGAAGTTTCCTTTTCTTTACAAATGACATTCTTACCCCTTAAGGCATCCTTGAATCACCAAAAGCTTGTACTTGTTGCCTAACATTTCGAATTCTCTTGCCTTTAAATAGATCACAAATTTAAGTTCAAAACCACACCAAAGCATTGCAAAGTTATGCTTTCTCACTTTTTTCTTCAAAATCAAGAAACATAATACATTTTGAGCAAACTTGCAATTTTTAAATTCAGTGAAAACCATGAGAAACTTTGGTGTCAAACATGCTTCATGATCAATATTAAACTTGTTTAGAACTTAAAATCATAGCTAGAGCAAGCAAAAATCAAATCACATGTCATGCTTTCAAACTTCAAAAGCGCCTTAAGTTTCGAATTTCATCTTAGGCTTGATAAACTTGTGATCTAACCACTCAAACATCATCTATGAACTTCATAGACATGGTCCAGATCAATCACAGCAAACTGTAACAACTCTAATCCATAAATCGAAGTGTCATTTTCGATGCATGCGGGTTGACTTGGTTGGAAAGATTGAATCAAGCTCGAAGCAAGAGACCTTCTACACCTTCCATACATGCCGATGATGTTGTAGCAATCCTCAAACAAGATTCGAAGCAGCGTTTTGATCTTCTTTGATTCTCACTTGACGAGTTAGAACACTAGCTGTGATATCCATATCCTTTGAACTAATTGAAAATAACTCACACGGCGTTTGTTTACGCACTCATAGCGATCAATAACCCTCAATAAAATCAAAGAATCATCAGCTGTGCATCATTTAATTTGAAATTATCGGTTTAGGGTTCATAGTGTTCTTCACGACTCAAATCATTCGGGCTTAAAATAAATACAATTAACAAGTACCATCGTGTTCGTTGTTCAAAATCGAGCAAGTTTGATTTTATTTCATTCAATTTCGTTGAAAGCTTGATTATAGCTTGAATTTGTCGAGGATCAAACATGAAGAAACATGTCTGGCGCGTGTTCTTGATTTGTTTTCAAATTCAAATATTCCAATCTTTCATTAACACGTGTTGTTGTCACTAAACACGAAACCGCGTTTGGCTCGGTGGTAGCTTGCTTGCTCTTAGTCTCCTCTGCCACGTGGTCACCCCTTTGGTCATGGGTTCAACTCCCATCAGGACCATTCTTTTTTCAAGCTTTCCATTTTTTTCATGTTTTTTTTACAAAATTTCACAATTTTTTTAACCAATCAAAACTCCTTATTTTAAGGTGATTTTTTGGACACTTGTCAATAAATGCATCTATTTTATGACAATGCAAAAATTTTCAGAAAAAAACTTTCATCTGATTATATTTTAATCGAGCCGAAAACGACGTTCTGAGCACTTTTTCAAACCTCCTTTTAAAGTGAATTTTTCAAGTTTTCGACTTCCGATTCTTTTCAAAACTTCTCATAAATGAACTCTACATTTCAAAACACTTTGAAAATTATTTCTTCAAAACTTTTTCATCAAACTTGCATCTGTTTACCATGATCGATCCGATTTAAACGATAAAACTGAATTCATTTTCTCTCGAATTTCTCAATCGATCATGGGCCTCCCTTACGGTGTAAGTCCCAAAACATTCTTTTTATGTATATATTTCCTATACATATTCATTTCTTTATGTACAATTTTCATCATACATATCTGGACAAACTTTTACATTTGTTTCATTTTACACTGAACACCATTGGTTTTGAAAGGAGCATTATTCCCTATGAAACTGCTTTCAAACCAATGGGCCTCCCTCACGGTGTAAGTCCCATAACATTCTTTTATGTACATAATATTTCTTTGTACATATCAAATTTTCTTCAAACACATACAATTTTTTTTCATGCACTTACATGTCTGATACTTTTTATACTAAATGCAGACAAACTTCGATCGTTTGTTTTCACTTCACTTGCGTATACTCAAACCAACATTCTTTATGTACATACACATTTTTCTTGTACATATCAAGATCTTTTCATATAAACTTTAATCTGTACATAACACAGATACTTTTTTTGTAAAAAAACTTAAACACGAGATAAACTCGATCTTTGTTTCGTTTCATACGTACATTCAATTGAATGCCATTGGTATTAAAGGAGCATTATTCCACTGTGAAATTGCTTTTAAACCAATGGGCCACCCTATGGTGTAAGTCCCAACCCTCCTATGTACATACATATTTCTCTACACATAAAAACTGCGTTCGTGTACATATCCATTTCCACATACACATTCAAACTTGTCAATAATCAAGTTCGCTCGTTTTAAGCGTTCGTTTCCACAGACACTTGTTTATATTTCCTTCATAAACTCTTGTAAATAAACATCATGCATTGTTTATATTTCCTTCATAAACTCACTGTGAATACATATCACACACACATTTGTTTATTGTTAGGTTATAACATAACAATTAGTCTAACCAATAGGTTCCCCACGGTTGTAGCCTCCGCTTGGGCCATACAAGATAACTCATCCCGATTGAGTTTAGCCTCCGCTTGGGCTTCATACAAGATAACTCTTCCCAAGAGTTAGCCTTCTCTTGGGCTTTGTACAAAACTCTCCCATGAGTTAGCCTCGCTTAAGTTCATATAAGACAACACTCCTGTTGAGTGGCCTCCTCTTGGGCTTCGTTCAAAGAACTCCTCATTGAGTTAAGCCTTCTCTTGGGCATCATACAATAAGCGGATAAAATCTCTTAACAGACCTCCTATTGGGCTTCCAATACAAATAATCACCAGATAAGATAGAACCATGAAGGATGGTTTCCGGTGAAATCACTTTCAAAATCGGTAAAATTTCGGTGAAATTGCTTTTAATTCAAAAGGATGGTTTCTCGGTGAAATCCCTTTTAACAAAAGCCGACCATACCCTATAGCTTCCTCTTGAGCTTCATCTGAGAACCCTCGATGACCCTCGGAATGCCTCCTCTTGGGCAAACAATACAAGGACCCATGAGCTTCTTAAAGCATCCCTTAAATCAATCAATTTCTCCTCGAGATTTAGACATCTATCATCTCTATGGAAGAAGCATCTCATCTATCACATCACATGATCAAATTCTTTTCAAACTATTTTCAAACAAAAACATCTCTTAATTGTATGGTAAGCGGCTTGACACTCAAGCAAAACACCCAATACTTACAGTTAAAAGATTCAATCATCTTTTTCAAACATCTTTCTTAAACATGTAAGTGGTAGCGCTTGTACACTCAAGCAAAACACCGGTAACTACGACGAAGATTTCATTTCAATCAAACTTTTCAAAAATGTATGTGATGAAATAGATTAGATACATTTTCATTAAGATGACATTTACATCTCTTACTAACATCCGTTGCTTTCCACTAGCATAGAGTGGGAACTACGATTGCTGACTTTCTCAACATCCTTTTGAGAATACGTAGGCACAAGGTCTCATCCTTGCCGAGAAAATTTCTTTCTCCTCGAGACCAAACAAACCATAGAACCTGTGATCCGAGCTACAAATGCTCGATTCCCTCTAGGATATGTATCGAAGATCCACAGATCTTTGCGAGCACAATAATATAAAACACTAGAATCCCACAAATCTATCATTCTTAAAATCCCAAAGGAGAAACTTTCCCAATCATAGAAATAGCAATTAAAACACACAAACATATCAAATATATTCATATATAAGTATGAGATAACTACATATATTTAGGGTGTTCCATCTATTCCTTTATATAACAATCCCCCTTACTCGAATCTCCCCAATGCGTTACGTCTAGTTTGCTGTTGGTCGTTACATATCAATATCAATTGAGGGTATTTCAGCTTTCCCTTTTTCATAATCATTAAATCATCTTTCTTGTGTTGAAAATAATAAAGCTTGATGCTCGCGGCATCTTTATAAACAAATCAAAAGGTAAATCGTTTAGTGCGAGAATTAATTCACGTTCGCATCCTCTACCGCGTCACCTTTGCTTGAACACTAAATGCGAGACATAGCATCAACATTACAAAAGCACTCGGACATTGAAGCCAATTGGGAAACGAGCGAGTTAAGGGTTTACTATCTAAGTTCCTAATTAAGCTGAGAATTCCTCAAAGTTATGAGTTTCCATGCATTTGAAGACATTGTGGCCTTGCTAATCTATGGTTTGGTTCTATTTCCTAACTCGGATCAATTCATAGATGTCAAGCGCCATCAAGTTATTCCTTACTCGTAATCCGGTGCCTACTTTATTTGGAGACATCCTACATTCTCTCCACTCGTACTACTAAGAGACAAGGAACTCTCATGTGTTGTATACCGTTATTTCCGGGTGGTTTATTTAGCACCTTCCTCAATTAGTTTTGAAGAATGAACAAAGGTTGAAATGGTCTCAAAGATTAATGTCACTCTCTCATTCGGATATCCGTTGGAATCTTTTCTCCCAAAAGGACTTCACATTCATTGAGCGTTGTGGAGAATTCCCTAATGCACCACTACTTGGTATAAGGGGAGGTATTACTTACAACCCTTCTTTAGCTCTAAGTCAGTTTGGTTATGCTCTAAGAGATGGTCCACATGATATGCTTCTCCAAGACATTGTGTTCGACTACAATCATGATCTCGAGTTCAAGCGGGTTCATGCGCTTGGGGCATGGTAAAGAAGACTGATACCAAGACTTTGGGGCACCAAAACTCCATTCCTTGGGAACCTTACCTCAAATGGGTGCGAGCTCAAGCTCAAAACCTCATGATGCCATTCACGCCTGTTCTACCAGTCATTATGGAACCCGTTGCTATAGGTGGCGCTTTACTATCTTGATCTCCATCATGCCCCTCTTGATTTTGAAGATTTGAAGAGATCCTAGATTCGGCTCAAAGAAGAAAGGGATACATTCGATGCTTAGTGCTATGCAAGTGAGAAGAAAGTGCTAGAGTTGACCAAGCTACTTCACGAGGAGCGAAACATCAACGCCTACCTCGGCATCAAGAGGAAGCTCCCATGGGAGACTTAGAGCTTTAGGATTTTTCATGCTTTTCCTTTATTGTTTTGAACTATCTTTTGTACTTAAAAAGAAAAAGAATAAAAAGAGTACTAATAAATGTTTGTTCGTGCTTGTTTAACAAATTTAAATCTCTAAGGTCCTTGAAAATATTGCATTGCATTCGCATAAACATGGCATATCATAGCATAACATCTCATAACAGGTACATTGAAGATTGGTTTTCTCATTCTCTCGCTATTTATTTTAGCAGAAATGGCTCTTGAACAGTCTGTCAAAGATCTCCAGCTCGAATGCTCGGTTTCGAGATGTTCACCGCTTGGTCCAAGGCCAAGAAGATCTGAAGAAGCTCATCAACAGAAAGAAGAAGGTTGTTGGTGTTCTTAACATGGGCAGACGTTACAAAGGTGGTCCTAAAGTGGTCATCCGGATAGAGCTCTCAGAAGGAAGTGTCAAGAATGAGGGGAGTGTCAAGGGTGATGGCGAAGGCAGCCAGCGTGAGTCTGAGAAAGAGAGAGAAGATCACTATGATAAGGACAAGTACTCTAACGAAGATGACAAGTACAAGCAACTTGAACCATCGAATCTTGTAGAAAATGCGAGATGTTAGGGCTGAATTTTGATGATGAGTCTTGTCCACAGTGTGGTGATTCCTCCCAAGTTCAAAGTTCAACTTTGCCAAATATGATGGCATTTCTTGTCGAGCTGCATTTGAAGTCCTATGTTGAGAAGATCAACCCCCACAGCGATGAAAAGTTGTGGATGCCTATTTTCAAGAGAGTTTTAGAACTCAATTGGAGTAGTATTATCGACTGAGAATGACCGTATCCGTACTTGGGTGACTTAGCATATGCCTGAACGATGAGTACAATGCTTTGACACCTGCGCATGAAACTACGGAGCATGTCTATGGGTCGTGATGCGAGTTCAAGGAGTATGCTCGAAGTGGAGAGACCTAGCGGTGAGTTCAACCACCCTTATCCAATAGGGTTGGTTGATATGTTTATGGGAACCACGGCCCATTCTTCAATCATCGATTGAAACTCTTCAGCCGGATTCAAAGTGATATTGATGAGGAAGCATTAATTTGGTATCAAGAGTGGGAAGATTCATGTAGAGTCATCCTCAAATCTTTGCGAAGAGATCTTTTGGTGGTAAGAAAGAAGCTAATGCCGTGTATGGTGAGGAAATCGAGCCAAGGCCGCCGCGCTCAATGCTGTGGGGCAGTTGTGATCTCAATCCTACATCAGCACAACCTCGGCGAGACAGCGCGTGGCGAGCAGCGCCACGGCGGCGGTTCACGAAGATCAGCGTGCCATTGTCGTAAGCCTTGCAACACATGTTGAAAGCGGGCTTATTACTTTGAAGGATCCTCTCAGTGTCAACACCGTCTCGAGATAAAATCCTAATGCTAAGTGTGCCCACCACTCCCGACCAGGGGCGACAACGACAAGCTGTTGGGCTGAAGAACAAGATTCAAGATATGATTGAAGCTAAGCGATTGAGTTTGATCCTCTATTGAGACTACAGATGTGATCAGCGCCTATGCTAACATGACAAGATTTCCAATGTTGTTGGTGAGGATACTACGTATTCAACATAGATGACTTGACCATTCCTCGATGATTTGTTAAAGAAGAATTTCTTTTAGCGGTGTCAACCACGGATGCCCGGTGTCGTTGGTGCCCATCTCACGATGGTTGTGCTTGGTTGAGAAGGCGTGTTCGATTGCATGATGGATAACCGTGAAATACTATTCACGAAACCACTGGAAAATGCAGTGAAGGCATGTCTAAGAAATGAAGATCGAAGATGTGGTGGCCCATGCCGTCGTATGGGATACCTTAGGCGTGAGTGGAATGTTTGATTACATGGTGAGTACATTCACGAGAGCTACAAGATTCCTATGAAGATGTTAAGGTGACGGGATGGGGTGTGATTTCCCGAGAAGACTACTGCTGATGTCAACACAATAAGGATTTCCTCTGATCCTGTTCCTAAGTGGCACCTCTCATCATTACTTCTCCCGGACCGTTCGTATTCCTCTAACAAAGCTATCCCTTGGAATTATGGATGTGAAGTTTACTATCATGGTCAGCAAGACCCTCGACCATTGAAGATCTTACAATTGAAGCTACTATGCGCGACATTGACAACATCAGGATCGATAAGGTGACGAGAACGGAAGAGTGTTCTCTCGGATATCTCTCCTCCAAAAGACAATGCGGCTGCGCATTGACTATTCAATCCATTCCCAAGCTAGAGGAAAGAACGTGACTCATCCCTGCTCGGCGGAAGTACCAAAGGAATTCTTGAAGACACCTCCAAGCGAGAAATGGAGGAATTATATGAAGATCATCGAAGAGTGACTACAATGTTGTGGAACAGTTGGGACAGACTCCGTCCAAGATCTCCATGCTTGCTCTGCTCTTGTGCTCCGAGGCTCATGCTAATGCCTTGGTGATGTTTCTGAAGAATTCTCATGTACCGCAAGACACTACTACTAACCAGTTTGAAGTTTGTATTGCTAGCCTGGCTGCCAACAACGGCCTAGGCTTCTCGATCTTGATTTGACTCACGCGGAAGAAACAACAAAGCCTTGCACATCTCTGTTGAATGCAAGGGCGTTACATTGTCCCATGTTTTGGTAGATACCGGTTCTGCTCTGAATATCCTTCCGAAGACTGCTTTTGATCGACTTGATGTTGAAGGGTTGGTTCTGAAACCTAGTAACATAATTGTGAGAGCTTTTGATGGTTCTAGCGAATAGTACTTGGAAGCTCATTTTCGATTAAAGTCGGTTCCTAGACTTTGACTCACTTTCTTTGTCATGGACATCCGTCCAGCTTACTCTGCCTACTTGGGCGCCCTTGGATACATGGGGCGGGCGCTATACCTACCTTGCATCAGGCTGTATTGATGAAGGGAAGATTATTACGATATGTGGTGAAGAAGAATATATGGTGGAGTCATCTGATCTTTCCGTTATCTCAAGATGGAGGTGAATTCTTTGAGACTCCTGTCAAGATTTTGAAACAATCCCGAGCCATGCAGCCGACTCTCCTGTCACTCCACGAAGTTACACAAGTTTCGCCTAGGATGGCCTCGCTAAAGTATGGGCTTTGTTGAAGAAGGAGGTAGTACTATTTGGGGTCGACTCACGATCTTCCTTTCAAATCGAAAAGCGGTTTAGACTTCACCATCAAGGTCGAGAGGATGATACGCAGCAGCGTGCGACCAACTTCCTTTCCGCATCAGCGAGTGGAATCCATGCTATAGAAGGCAGCGACAACATCGGCAAGTGGATCTTTGACTCCGACACGGACTCAACAATTGGAAGGCGAAGGCGTCATACCAATCTCCTTTAGGCAGAGTAATTGCTCTTGTTTTGTTTTGCTTTTGTATTTTCTATGTTTTGAAGAATAAACTCTAAGCCTAGTGCCTTTCCGGGGCATTGTTAGCTTTAAAGGTGGCGCTAGAGGATGCGAGCGTGGTCGGATTCTGGCTCGTAACGATTTACTCTTTGATTTGTTTATAAAGATGCCGCGAGCATCAAGCTTTATTATTTTCAACACAGAAAATGATTTAATGATTATGAAAAGGGAAAGGCGTAATACCCTCGATTGATTTTGATATGCGTAATGGCTAGCGCAAACTAGACGTAACGTATTGGGGAGATTCTGAGTAAGGGGGATTGTTATATAAAGGGAATAGATGGGTCACCCTAAATATATATAGTTATCTATAGCTTTATATATGAATACGTTTGATATGTTTGCGTGTTTTAATTACTATTGCTATGATTGGGAAAGTTTCTCCTTTGGGATTTTTAAGAAGGATTGATTATGTGGGATCTAATGTTTGTTATTATTGTGCTTAAAGATCTTTGGATCTTACATACATATCCCTAGTGGGAATCGGGCATTTGTAGCTCGGATCTCTGAGGTTCTATGGTTTGTTTGGTGCGAGGAGAGAAAGAAATTTGCTCGCCAAGGATGAGACCTTGTGCCTCGTATTCTCAAAAGGATGTTGAGAAAGTCGAGCAATCGTAGTTCCCTTATGCTAGTGGAAAAGTAGCGGGATGTTAGTAAAGGCAGACGAGAATGTCATCTTAATGAAAAATGTATCTAATCTATTTCATCACATACATTTTGAAAAGTTTGGTATTTAAAATCTTTAGGTAAATAAGTTATAGGTGTTTTGCTTGAGTGTCTGGCGTTACCACTGTTTAAGAAAGATGTTTTGAAAAAAGATGTTTGAATCTTTTAACTATAAGTATTGGGTGTTTTGCTTGAGTGTACAGCGTTACCACTTACAATTAAGAGATGTTTTTGTTTGAAAGCAGTTTGAAAGCAGTTTGAAAAGAGTTTGAAAAGTTTTATTTGTGTGTGATGTGATAGATGAGATACTTCTTCCATAGAGATGATAGATGTCTAAATCTCGGGAAAATTGATTGGATTAAAGGATGCTTTTAAGAAGCCCATGGGTCCTTGTATTATTAGTGAAGGCATTTGAGGGTCATCGGTCATCGAAGGTCCTATGAAGCTCAAGAGGAAGCTATAGGGTATGGGCGGCTTTGTCTTAAGGGATTTCACGGAAACCATCCTTTTGGAATTTAGAGCAATTTCACGAGAAATTATACTCTCGGGGTTCTATCCTAGCGGGTGATTCTTTGTATTGGAAGCCCAATAGGAGGTAAGATTTCCTATCTCTTTCATTGTATGATGACCAGAAGGCTAAACTCAATGAGGAGTTCTTTTGAGCGAGCCAAGAGGAGGCTAACTCAACAGGGGAGTGTTGTCTTATATGAAGCCTAAGCGGAGGCCAAACTCAGATGAATGAGTTTCTTTGTACAAAGCCCAAGAGAAGGCTAAACTCTATGGGAAGAGTTATCATGTATAAAGCCTAAGCGGAGGCTAAATTCATGTCGGGGATGAATTATCTTGTATAAAGCCCAAGCGGAGGCTACAACTGTGGGGAACCTATTTGGTTAGACTAGTTGTTATGTTATAACTAGACAGTTGTATAAACAAGTGTGTGTGTGTGTGTGTGTGATATGTATTCACATGAGTTTATCAAGGAAATATAAACAATGCATGATGTTTATTTACAAAGTTTAAAATATAAACAAGTGTGCGTAAACGAGCGTTTGAAATAGCGCAACTTGATTATTTACAAGTTTGATTGGTGTACAAGGAAGTGAATATGTACACGAGCGAGCTATTTATGTCTGGACAGATGGATGTACATAGGAGGGTTGGGACTTACACCATAAGGGTGTCCTTTGGTTTAAAGCAGTTTCACGGAATAATGCTCCTTACCAATGGTATTCGATTTGTATATGTCAGGAGAAACAAAAGCGAATAATCAAAGTTTATATTGAAAATGTCACATGTTATACGGATAAAGATTGTATGAAAAGAACTTGATATGTACAAGAAAAATGTGTATGTACATAAAGAATGTTGGTTTGAGTATACACAAGTGAAGTGAAAACAAGCGATCGAAGTTTGTTTGTACTGAGTATAAAAATATCGTATTATGTACGGATGAAAATTTGTATGTGTTTGGAAAGGATTTGATATGTACAAAGAAATATTATGTACACAAAGAATGTTATGGGACTTACGTGAGAGGCCCATGATCGATTGAGAATTGACGGTTGGTTTTATCGTTTAAATCGGATCGATCATGGTAAAAGATGTAAGTTTGATGAAAGTTTTGAAAAATGATTTTGAAAGTGTTTTGAAATGTGAGGTTCATTTATGAGAAGTTTTGAAAAGAATAAAGGAAAACTTGAAAAATTCACCTTTTAAAATGTTTTAAAAAGTGCTCGAGCGTCGTTTTGGCTCGATTAAAATATAATCGGATGAAAGTTTTTGAATATATTTGCACTATCATAAAATAGATACATTTATTAACAAGTGTACAAAAAATCACCTCAAAATGAGGAGTTTGATTGGTTAAAAAAATTGTGAAGTTTGTAAAAAACATGAAAAAATATGAAGAGTTTTAAAGAATGGTCTTCACAAAGATTGAACCGGGACCATTAGGGTGGCTACGTGGCACAAAGCACTGGGCAAGCTAGCAACCCTTTGGGACAAGCAACGTTTGTGTTCATGGACCAAAACATGTGTAAACAAAGTATTGGAATTTTGAATTTTTAAAACTCAAGAAGAACTGCAGCGAGGCTTGTTCTTCCTCTTTGATTTTGATTCCATAATCCATGCTACAATCTTCGTTTCTCAATGAAATTTGATGAAATAAACATGAAAATTGATCGATTTTGAACAAGCAATACGATGATATTTAATTGCATTTATTTTAGTCTAGCATGTTTGAATTTACGGAATCACGAAGAACCCTAGAAACTAAGATTTCAAATTAAATGATGCATAGTTGATGATTTTCGATTTGTTTGAGGGCTTATGATCGTGATGAGTGCAGAAAGAGATTGGCCAAGTTTTTACTTAAGTGCAAAGAATCACGATATCCAAGTTCATGTTCTAACCTATTTAAGTTGAAATCGAAGAAGATGATTGAGTGTTTCCAGTTGGTTTCGATTGCTACTGCATCATCGACCATGTGGAAGCTATAGAGATAGTACGCACTTCACGAGCTTGCTTGGATCGTACTCATGTCAACCTGCAGTCTAAAATGGAACTTGATTTATGGGTTAGAGTTATTCTGATTGCTTATGATTTGGATCATGTATATGAGGTATATGGAAGGTGTTTGAATGATTACAACACAAGTTAATCAAGCCTAGCCACGATTTTGAAACTTAAGGCGGTTGTACAAGCATGTGTTCATGGCATGTGATTTCTGATTTTCAACTTTGATCATGTTGTTTTAAGTTTTAAACAAGTTTGTTATTGATTATGGAATGTTTGACACAAAACTTTCCTAGTTTTACTAATTCTCAAAATTGCAAGTTTTCTCTCATTGAACTATGATTTGAAAATTGGAGAAAGTGGAAGGAAAGTATGTCTATGCATTACTTTGGTGTAATTTTGAACTTGACATCATGCTCTATTATAGGCCAATGGTTCGAAAATGTTAGGCAAGAGTACATGGCAATTGGAAATTCAAAGATAACTTAAAGGGTAAGAATGACTTTTGCAAAGAAAAGGAAGCTTTCCTTTTTACCATGTTTATTTTCAATCTTGATCCAATGCTCAATTATTACTTCCAGCTGATATTTATCAGTTCAAAAATCAAGTTGGCAAGGTTGTATTTCTTCTAGATGAAGAAATCAAAATGACCTATAAATGTGAAGTTTTGACTTTGAAAATCATGTTCATGGAGCCTTATGTTTCAATTTCAAAAGTATAGCTGAACTCCATGGATTTGTGAGACACATTGAAAGCTTGTTTCAAGAGCTACCACTTTCATGTTTTGAGTTTTTCCAATTCAAAAATGGAACTAGGTGAAAAATGGCATGAAGTTTGGAAAAAATACAAAATTTAACACTCGGAGAAAATTTTCTAAGTGTTGAAAATGACTTTTATTGACTTTCAAATTCTTTGATTTTTATGATCATAATGGATCATTTGGTATTTGATGATTGAAAAGTTTTTCTTGAAAGTTGACCAAAAGTCAAACTTTGACTTTCGTGGGATGAAAATTCATCGGATGTTTACGAGGTGATGATGGTCGTGAACTACGTGATGTTTTGAATCGAGGTGGAGGTCAAGATGTTGTATCTAAGATAATCTCTATCAAAAAGTTATTCCTGCTCAAAAATGGAGAGAATACTCATGCTCGATCAAAACCCTAATTGGTCGATCCTCGATTGATCAATGAAAAATTAGTATCGATGATCGAGGTTGATGTTTTGATCAAGATAGATCAAATGAGGTGATAAAAACTCAAACCCTAATTGGTTGCCTCCTGAATCGAGATGAAAATCGATGAAACCTAATTTTGACACATGAATACTACGATTAATTTTATACGGCGTGGTTATAATGATGCAAATGTGGGTGGTATATTAGGTCAAAATTTGGGGTGTAACAGATCTTATTTAAGTTTCTTTAACACGAGAGATGAAGATGAATATCTTTGTTTTGATAGGTGTAAAGAGACTTAAATATCGAAATCTGTAAATTTTGGACCTAAGATACCAAAAATGCGGATGCAAAATGATTGCAAAAAGTTCACCAGAGAAATATCAAAGAAAATGACATGGTGGGGGAAAATTTTGTGAGGATGACTCGATCATTTGAAAAGAGGATCTGTTTGTTGGGAAACAAGTAATATGTTTCGATGGGGAAAAAAAGATTCACAAAACATGTGAATATCTATTCCGCTTTGGGAAACAAAGAGATTACCTTCTGTCAGCTTTGTGACCATGTTTAAGGTAAGTGAAAATATCATTACCAATTATCAGCCTTGTGATATTTTATGGTAATGAGTTCTGAAGATATTACCAATTATCAGGGAAGTGATAACTATGACAAGGTAAATCTTTTAAGGAAGTTGATGTGTATTCAGCTTTGTGAATAACAGACAAATGATGGAAACAGATCTCAAAATGAATTGTGAAGATATTACCAATTATCAGCAAAGTGATAACTATAACAAGGTAAATCTTTAGAAAATGCTTCGTATTCAACTTTGTGAATAACAGACAAATGAAAGAAACAGAACCCAAAAATGAGTTTCTATTTTAGGATACAATCTTGCCGATCTCTCTCTTTTGAGAAGATGCGGACATTTTGATTGAACACAAGTTTTCTTTTAGAGCGAAAGACAAGCTGTTGGGGATTTTAGTTGTCGTGATTTGGCCTTGTTGAGAAGAATAAACTTTCATGACAAGTTTAGGAATGAAAAATAAAAATAAGCGGCTCGGATGACAAGGCTATAAACGCTTATTGCTTTAGAGACAGGATTCTATCCCGGAATGAACCGGAAAGAAGTAGTTAATCAAGACTTTGTTTTTGATGAAGAATGATCTCCGCTGGGGAATATGAGTGAAGAGATATACTTCTCTGTTTGGGGATACTCCGCCGGGGAAAAGGAAAAAAGTATTTTTACGTTTGGAGATACTTCTTTGAGGATAGACTTGTACTTACATGAGTAAGTGTGATTTATACGATGGAAGCAAACATTTCAAAATGCAAAAATGCATGATGATGCTATGTATGAATGTCATGAATGTCATATGCATGCTAACAATACTTTTGACAAAGACACTAAAGAGATATTTGGAAAAGGACCACGTCACTGATTCGAACAAATACTCGGTGAAAATTGCAACAACGGTGCAGGCGTTTCGATGAAGAATTTGAGTTGCATGCTTTAAACTTTACGAAAGGCATTTCATTGGCAGCTCGGTAGAGTTCTTTTGGATAAGAATACCGTCCTTTGATGATTTCAGCTGAGGAGAAGACTTCTGTAGGAGTTGTCTTTATCCTTTGGAGATCGAAACACTCGTGGAGAAACTGTTGAAGTTCTTCTTGTTCATAATTCAAAGGAAAATCTTGCTTTTGTTTCAAAATTTTGGAGTAAAAATTCATTTAAAACATTTTAGTTTCAAAAAGTGATTTTCACAATAAAAGCGTTATTTTGCAAAACAGAAATAAGTAGGAATTGCAAACAAAAAGGCACAAGGCTCAAATTTATTGATAGAATGGTAATCAGCCAAAGGCGGGATTCCATGAACTATTTACAAAAGTTGGAAATGATAATTTATTGGGAAAAGGCTACATTGAAAGCAAATAACCGTATCCTAACAACTTTGAATTCCAATGTGCTTGTAACCGGAAAGTTGATTGAAGATCCGTTGATGCAAGATTCTTTAGATGGACAAAATCTGAGATATTACGTTACTTTGTCATTTGTGTATCCTTGTTTTGCCTAGATTGGCTTTTAGGTTTCCAATCTATCGGGATATTTTACATTTGTCTCTAATTTTGCCTTGATTGCCTTTTAGGTTTTCAATCCACCGAGGCTCATTTTCCTAAGCGCCCTTTTGGGTTTCGACTTACCGAGATGTTCTTTTGTTTTTAGACAAAGTATTTCTTGGTTACGTCGGCATTCACGGGATCTGGGGTTCATGCCGTCCATGGTTGTGAGAGTCATAGCACCGCCGGAGAAAATTGGTTTGACGATGTATGGGCCTTCGTAATTAGGGTCCATTTGCCCTAGAATGCGGTTGAAAAGGCGAGTCTTTTTAAGCACGAGTCGCCTTCTCGAAATTCACACGGTCGGACCTTTTTATCGAAAGATTTCTTCATTCTTCTTTGATATAGTTGTCAGTGACACAGGCGGTCGGCGCTTTTCTTCGATCAAGTTCGACTGGTCGTATACGCTTTGACACCATTCGACCTCCCGGAACTTAGTTTCCATGAGAACTCTCATTGATGGGATCTCAACTTCTAGGGAACCTTCCATGCCGTATACTAGAGAAAAGGAGTTGCCCTTGTTGAAGTGCGTCTTGAAATCGATACCCATACAAAAAAATGCGACATTTCGTGCGGTCTTTGTAGGTGATGACCATCTTCGGGCGATCTTCTTGATGTTTTTGTTGGCACTAGCAGCGCCGTTCATCTTTGGCGGTAAGGAGATGAGTTATGATGCTCGATCTTGAATTCCTCACACAGTTCTTTCATCATTTTGTTGTTCAAGTTCGATCCATTATCTGTAATGATCTTACTTGGAATTCCGTATCGACAAATGAGGTTGTTCTTGATGAACCTCACAACCACTTGTCTTGTTACGTTGGCGTGGGCATTTGCCGACCCATTTAGTGAAGTAATCAATGGCTACTAGAATGAAGCGATGTCCGTTGGACGCTTTTGGTTCAATCATCCCAATCATATCGATTCCCCACATGGAGAAAGGCCATGGAGAGGAGAGAACGTTGAGTAGAGTCGGAGGCACATGGATCTTATCTGAATAGATCTGGCACTTGTGACATCTTTTGACGTGTTTACAACAATCGATTCCATCGTTATCAATAGTATCCTGCTCTTAAGATCTTTACGGACATGGCGTGTCCGTTCGAATGGGTTCAAAGGATCCTTCATGCACATCATGGATGATCGTATACCTTCTTATGCATCAGCGCATGCAAGCGGAACCATGTCAAAGTTTCTTTTGTAGCATCTTCGTTCAGGAAGAAATTCCTAGAAAGCCTCCTTAGAATTTCTTATCTTTGTCACGATGCCCCAGTGGGTACTCTCGTGTTTGAAGGAAGCGCTTGATGTCGTGAAACCACGGTTTATCGTGAAGGCTGCTTGATTGTAAATACATATGGGTCTTTCAAAGCGATCACGAATTCTAGGCATATCATTCCAATCGTTGACTTTGAACATAGAAGATAGAGTGGCCAAGGCGTCACGCCATTCGATTCGATCTCGGGGATATGATGCGGTTCTACTTTGTTGAAGAAAGTCAACAACCGTCTTGCAAAATCTCTGTAAGGAATTAGACCAAGATGATGAGTTTCATACTTGTCTTTGATTTGATTGATCACAAGGGCTGAATCTCCATATATGTCAAGGATCTTGATTCTCAAGTCGATGGCTTCTTCGATACCCATGATATAAGCTTCATATTCTGCGATGTTGTTGGTGCAATCAAATAGCAATCGGAGGAAAGCGGGATATGAGAACCCTCGGGAGTGATGATAGCGCCCATTCCATTGCCAAAATATTACTTGCTCCATCAAAGACTAAACTAGCGGATTACGGATGCGGTCCTTCTCGTGTAGTGATTCGTCGCAATCTTTCATCTTTAAGTACATAACATCCTCGTGCGGGAAGTCGAACTTGAGAGATTGGTATTCGTTAGTGGTGATAAGCCAATTGATCGTGAGAATGCTTCCTTGACAGCTTTTGGTATGATCTTGGATGTCATATTCGGATAGCGACATTTGCCATCGGCGATTCTCCTTGTTAAGCGAGGCTTTTCAAAGGCGTACTTGATTGGATCCATTTGGAGATTAACCAAGTCGTGTGATTGATCATGTCTTGGCGAACGTTTTGAAGCCCGCACCAAAGCACGGCATGTTTTCTCGAGCATGGAGTAGCAGTTTCCGGATCTGTGAACTTTTTACTCAAGTAGTAAATAACATGCTTCTTCTTACGGTTTCATCTTGTTGTCCAAGCACGCAGCCATGGAATCTTCTAGCACGGTAAGGTATATGATTAACGGTCTTCCTTCCTTTGGAGGATCGATTGGTGGTTACGGCGGTATTCCAATCTTGTCAAGCGCTTTTGGCAATCTTCTATCC
This sequence comes from Vicia sativa, assembly GCA_021764765.1. Taxonomy (NCBI): domain Eukaryota; kingdom Viridiplantae; phylum Streptophyta; class Magnoliopsida; order Fabales; family Fabaceae; genus Vicia; species Vicia sativa. Next base: position 73,038,770 of record CM038792.1, read on the forward strand.
ACACAACCTCTTGATTTTTCGGAGAAGCTTGAATATCGGCCCTGGTGCAGATCATTTGAGATAAATGGAGATGTAATTCAACCGTCAAGAAATCCTCTTACTTGCTTTTCCGTCGTGGCATAGGCATTTCTTGAATAGCCTTGACTTTGTCGGGGTCCACTAATACCTCTTTGGTGACGATGAAACCTAGGAGCTTTCGGATCTTACCCCAAAGGTGCATTTGTTAGGATTCGGTAATGAAATTTCCTTAGTCGTTGAAACAACTTCAAGAGATAGTCTATGCTCCTCTTGATTCGGACTTTGCTATCATATAGTCTCGTAGACCTCGATCTCTTTGTGCATCATGTCATGGAAGAGAGTAGTCATTGCCCTTTGATAAGTTGCTTTGCATTCTTTAATCAAAGCGGCATTACTTTGTAGCAAAAGGTTCCCCATGGCGTGATGAAGGATGTCTTCTCCATGTCTTGAGGCCATTACGATCGATTATCCGGAAAAATCGTCCATGAAGGAAAAGGCGTTGAATTTTGCGGTGCTATCCACTAGCATGTCGATGTCTGATGAGTGAAATCATCTTTGGACTTGCTTTGTTCGGATCCGGTGGTCAACACATTCGACCTTTCCGTCCTTTTGAGCGGGCACTATGTTGGCTAGCCATTGAGGATACTCGGAGTACGAGGAAACCGGTGTCATTGCTGAACTTCCTTTTTGATTTTTCGGCCATTTCGGGTGAACTCTCCTCGATTTACATTTAGCTGGTGAACATTACGGTTTTAACGGCAAGTGATGCTCCACAATGGTATCAAACCGGCATGTCTGATAGGACCAGCGAACACATCAACATATTCTTTGAGAAGATTTATCAGTTTGCCCTTGACACTGTTGTCGAGTGAAGATCCGATATTTACCTCTTTTCTATCTTCCTCGGAACCCAAGTTGATTGCTTCTAGAGGTTCTTTGTGAGGCTGAATGATCATTTCCTCATGCTTAAGTAGTCGAGAAATTTCATCTAGGATCTCTTCTTCAACTTCCTCCTCGGTGACTTCACAAGGATTTCAAAGTTGGGAGAAGCGAGAGAGTTATGCTTTCAATGGATTGGTCCATCATTTGTCTGCATATTTGATTTATCGATTATTTAACTCCTTATCATTTTTTTTTTAAGAAAGCTAATGTGAAAGTGTATGCAGATTAATTTTTTCATTATGATTTTTTTTGAAGATTTTTTTTATTGTGTTTTTTAGGATTATCATTTCCGGAAAGGGTAAAATGAAAATAAACACAAAGTGTGGAAACAAAACAACGCGTTTATTTATGATTCACAATATGAAACACGACCTAAAATACAAACTCATTTGTCTTGGGCAAAACAAGAGAATTTATTTAAAAGCTAAACCCTATAAAACATCTCTTCACTTTGGGCAGCGAGTTCAAAACAAAAGCAAAGATAAACTACTTAGAACTAGGAGCGTTAGTCCAAACTTCAACAGGTTTCCAGTAGTGGCGAACTCCTTGGAAGTCGAGGTACTCGGGTAATTTTCCGCTTGGTTTAACCCTTGAGTAAACTTTGGTCACTGGCCGAGCAGGCTTTGAAGACTCTGGACAATGGCCCTTGCCTTTTGTGCTGCTAAAGCGATCTTCCTCAGTTTGATTAACAGATCGGGAAGTATGGGATACAGCATATGTACTTCTTGTTGACCTCTGTGTTGAATTCTGGGGATGCACCCTCCAATCTTCTGAGTGAAGAGACTCGTTGTCGGCGACACTTTCCGCATCATATCCCGAATCGTACTCTTGATCTTCAGTGATCATGTTGATATAGTGATAACCAGGATCTGGTTTAGTGAATTCCACAGTGTTGATAGAGATCTTCATTTGGGATCTCGATTGGTTGATTAGGCCCGAAAGCGAGTATACCTCTTATGGTTGACTAGGGTACTCAAAAGAATCACCCCATCCAATGGGCTGGATATCTTCGATCCTAATTTTTGAGCTTTCTGGAGCAGTGTATTTCACCATGTAGTCGAATTTGCCACTTGGTTCTCCCAAGGTATCCCAAACTTGGCGAGACGGTGGATTTTCATGTCTTTGCGAGGACATGTCTTTGAATTGATTAGTTGGCGCATATGATTCCTCTTGAGACACATACTCGGGTGCTTAAATAAGTGCCCCACTCTTCAGATTCAGATGGATCGTCTTCATCCTCTTCAATGGTTACAACGCTAACTTCTTGGAGAACAGGGTTTAGGAAACCCCCACTGAAATACTTCCTTGATCGGAAGTGCTTCATCCTTTGCTTGTCTTTGGAGAATACGGGTGTGAACCAGTCAGAGCTTTCATTTCGTTCTTGGCGAGTTTGATTACTTGTCCTCATCCTTTAGTATTGCCATTTTCACCATTTGTGCTCTTCTATATGAAGAGATAGATGATCATTTTCTTTGTAGATTCATCTTCTAACGGATGTTCGAGGAGATGTGTTCCTTCAATATCATTAGCGGTGATGAAAGAGAAACTGGACAAATGGCTTACAAGCAAAGCTTGTTCACGTGATGGTCACCTTTCCATTAGCGTGAATTTCGCACGATGGAGAGTAAGTTCACTCTCGCCTCGTGGATCCAAGGTCTTCCTAGTAGGCAACTGTATGCAGCTGGTACATCCATGACTTGGAAAGTGATTTGGAAAGTATGCGGACCAATTGTCATCGGGAGATCGACTTCCCCAATAACCGACTTCCTTGATCCATCGAAAGCTCTTACCATTATGTCGTTGAACTTCATTGGTGTCCCTTTGTAAGCTAAACGAGCGAGCGTCGTTTTTGGCATTACGTTTAAAGATGAACCGGTATCCACCAATACATTGGACAGGGAATCTGACTGGAAAATCATCGAGATGTGCAAGGCCAAGTTGTGATCTTTCCCTTCTTCTGGAAGTTCCTCATCTTGGCGAGGATTATTACATCTTTGTTATGTTGGCGACAATACCTCCGAAATGGTCTGTAGTTACATCATGGTCTACATAGGCTTGGTCTAGTACCTTCATTAAAGCTTCTCGGTGAGCTTTGGAGTTGAGGAGTAGAGATAGTATTGAAATCTTGGAAGAGTGCATGTCGGTTGATCTGACTCGGTATCGCTTTTCTTGATTAATTTTAGTATCTCTTCAAAGTCTGTGTTGACGTTGGCTCAATCAGGAGGACCAACATTTGTGCTTGGGTTAACAACGGGAATCGTTGCAGGATTCTCGGAAGATATGTTAAATGGGTTCTGTATAACAACAGGAGCTGCAGGCGATCTTGGTGGCAATCGGCGTGTACTCAAATCCGCCGGTACTCGTCCGATTTACATTATATTGACATTAGGTGGAAGTGTAGGCATGGGTTTCTTCTTCCATCCTCTATCGAGGTTGCATGGTATTGGTAAGGAATTGCTTTGGTAGGCCTTATGGAGCAGGGACCGGGTGGGCAAATCACCAAAGGAGATGTTGGAATGTTGGAATCATTATTCAATCTCCACATGCTTGGGTATCTTGAAGCGAGGGGATAACAACGTTTACTTGAGTTTTCGAGTTGATATACGAGACTAAAGCTCATGCGAAAAATGCCCTACCGTATTTACGTCATGGTCATCTCTTTTGTAAATTTGTAGGTCACCAATATCTAACAAGCTGGCTGATATCGGCTCTTATGGTGGGACATCCTTAAATATCTTTGAAGTAGATGTTACAAGTTGCGTGTCGTGCTTAGTAAAAGCGCTCATTGCCTTGTATGCTTCATGGAGATGTACTAAGTTCCCTACGATCAAGTTTAAATGTGACAAGATACATATCATGTTTCGATATCAAACTCCTTTGAATGTCCCGTGGAAGCGGATTGGCTTGCGTTCGGGCTTGTATTCTTGAAGGAAAGAAAATTAGATCTTACTAATTTACGTATACGCCTTTAATGATATGCAATACTCAAGGTCATGGCACAGGTGCTCCTTGGTGAAAAGGGCAAGATACATACATTTTGTACCACCACGGCAATTTTACGGGACGGAGGTGGTGACCTTATACATGTCGATTCCTTTCTATTAGCAGGGGTAAAGTTACATGTACATCATTGGAATTGGGTCGATTGCGTGACCGAGGCGCCGGTTTTGATTGTTAAGCTAGCGAGCTGTTGGCGAGGCTATTGAGTTTGTTGATTTTGTTGAAATTGGAGCAATTCACGTATTCGGAGTTGTGTTAACGGTAGATGCTATGGTAGCTACACATCATTGTTGATTGACATTTTGAGGTTTCCCTCGGGATACCATTCCTATGTCGTGTTCTTTTTTCCTTGGAAAACTGGTTCCAACCTTCTTTATTCCACTAGAAGATCCTGCTTCCTTGGTTAGGCGTCCGGTTCGAACCCCCTCTTCTAAGCGCATTCCCATGCTTACCATTTCGGTGAAATCTCCGGGAGCGCTAGCGATCATTCGCTCATAGTAGAATGAGCCTAAAGTATTCAAGAATACCTTAGTCATCTCCTTTTCTTCTAATGGTGAGTTGACTTGGGCAGCAATTTCCCTCCATCGTTGCGCATATTCTTTGAATGTCTCTCGTTCTTTTTGAGACATGGAGCGGAGTTGATCCCTATCGGGAGCCATATCCAAATTGAACTTGTATTGCTGGACAAAGGCTTCACCTAAGTCGTTGAACGTTTGGATATTCGTGCTGTCTAAACCCATGTACCACTTCAGTGCGGCACCGGTGAGACTGTCTTGGAAGTAGTGGATTAACAACTGGTGATCGTCATTGTATGTGGACATTTTTCTGGCATACATTGTGAGATGACTTTGTGGACAGGAGTTCCCTTTGTAATTTTCAAAGTCAGGGACTTTGAATTTTGCAGGTATCCTTACGCGAGGAACTAAGCAAAGATCCTGGGCGTTTTTCCCAAACAGTTCCTTTCCTCAAATCGTTTTTATCTCAAGCTGCATTTTGAGGAGTTGTTCCTGGAGATTTTCCATCGAGCCACGTGAATTTGTGTTATTTCCTGGAGTATGGTGAACTTCTTCGTCCATGGTAGCGTGCACTACGGAAGCTGAGCTCGTCATAATTGGTTGAGAAACCGTCATTGTTACTTGTGGAAGAGTTACTCCACGTTGCGGAGTAAATGTAGAGTTTTGCTGCAAAGTAGGTATTTCAAGCGGAGTTGTTTGCATTTGAGAAGTCGGTTGGCGAAATCCGATGCCAAAGTTGAAAGGCATGCCCCATGAATAGCCTACGGCATCTTGAAAGGTGAACTCTTGTTCGACAATTTGCGGAGTAGTAGTGTCTTCGAGATCATGCTTGGTTTTTGCTTTCGATCTTGCTTGTTGACTTTCTTGTGATGGCCAATGAGTTGACCAAAGATGTGAGTCTCTCCACTTCTTCTTGTAGTGTTGTTCTTGTACTCACAGTTCAACATTCTCTTGTTCAAATCCTTCCATTACTTTCCTTCTTTTTGATACGGTATCGTACGTTCGAGGTTGTGGGCCTGATCGAGAAACTCTAAGGCGACGACAGCGATCTTTTCCTATCTGTTGGTTGTTCCAAGCTGTTTAAGTATCGAGACTCTAGAAAGCAGACTTAAATGCAAAATATGATGCATGAATATGATTGTAAAGAAGGATTTCTAAAAATTTATGCTAAAGAGATATTTACGGCAAATATTTGGATGGAAAATCACAATTTATTGATTATTGAAAGAAGATTACAACAATTGTTTTTGGAGCATTGCTCACACAAATGATAAAATAAATGATAAAATTACAAACTAAACTAAATTAAATGTCTTACGTGGATGAAGATCAAAGGCTTGATGCTTCAACTTGAGGATTTCCTTTCCATAGTGAGCTTTTAGTTCACTTTCTCGGCTTTTAGCTTGCTGACTCTCTCTTCCACTCGTTGGGAGGCGGGATTGATGGTTGTCATTTCCTCAAGCTTTCTTTTCCTTTCTTTGGCGTATCTTTGGATTGCGTTATCATACAGCGAATCTTCTCATCTTTCTCCATGAGCCATTCATCACGGAAGTAAAGCGTCTTTCATGATCTTTGACTTGCTTCTTGAGATTCTCATTCTCAAGGTTAGTCTTAAGAATTTGTTTTCCAAAGCTTCTTTCTCAAACCTTATTTTGGTCAAGGCTTCTTGGTATTCTCCCATAGTCTCGTGGGGAAAATTTGTTGATTTGGGCGATTGAGAACATGGGATCCTCATAAGCGTAAGGCATTGAAATTCCTTAGCTCTTTTCTTTACCAAAGTGTAGGTTTTCATGGCTACACAATTCTTTGCCTTACCTTTTCTTTCCTTGGGATGTGATGCCAAGCTTTGATCATCCTAGCTTTCAATCCACAGGAATCCTCCCCTCGTGATAGAAGTAGCTCTCTACTTTAAAAGCGAGAGGTTTACTAGAGTTTGCGTGTCCGAGTGGCCTTGCCTTGCCAGAATGGGTTGTAGTTGATTCCACCTTTCGTACCGGCGAAGTGCGTTGGCAAATTCTCCAGACTCTCATGATTTCCATCTCATTATGCGCTAAGGTATACCAATGGATATCGTCGTTTGTAAGAGACATGAGTCTTTGAGACCAATGCCACTCGTCTTTGTTTCGCGGAAGATAGGAGATTTAGGCAAGTGTGATACAATCCATTTGAAAAAGCAGTACCAACACCGCGATAGTTCTCTCCAGCGATTCCTATGATGAATAGAGGCGTCGTGTCACCAAGCGGGGTGGGAGCAGGTTTCTAATCAGAAAGATCCTTATGGCATTGATATCAGAAATTTGGGACGTTGGGAAACAACACCAATCCATAGAGGAGTAAAGCTAAAATAGCTTCAAAGCTACCATACTACGGCTTAGGAGAATTTGAGAGCCTTCTCCATTAGGAACTTTGAAGTCGAGTCCTAAGAGTTTTCCTCACGGTAGTTAGGTTTTTGTCTATCTCGATTTCTTTAAATGAGTCATCGTTGCAATGGTGGTGACTTGAGAATGGCTTCAAACCATTGAAAGGCACCTTGTCGTCTTGAGATACCTAGGATATCGCGTACTCTTCCAAGTAGGCATGCTGATAATCAAGGAAAGTGAAGCGATGGTGGATCGTGGCGAGCGAAAGTTTTGAGAAGTCCTTCATCAACGTTAGCGTTGAAGAGTTAAAAAGAGTTCCATAGCATTTTACGAAATCCGAGGATCTTCTACCAAGGATGCTAACTCTTTTAACTTTCCTACATCGAAATTCTAAAACTATATCTCTTGGTGAACCTTCCTCGTCCATCACTCTAACCTAAAATATTTAACAAAGAAAAATCTCTAAATTCTTTGGAAATGGGAAGAGAAATGAAGTTTTTGAATGAATGCATGAATCACGGCAAACATGGTTAGTAGTTATACACACGATCAAGCGTTGAAGTCACGAGCATGAGGAACGATAAGAATCAAGCGTGGGTAAGTTCTATGGGCTTATTCATACGTGAAGCGGGTTCTCACGATGTCTGATCAACACTCCTCTTTGAAATATTATCGAATTTGAAAACTCGATGGTCCAATAATATTTTCGGAGGAACTACGCTGATCGTAGATCTCGCATGACAATTACTTTAGGCTTACCGAATAATCTACTACATCCTAAATGGCGGGATGGGTTATGTGTTCTCTGACCAACTCGACTTCTCAAGTTCCCTTGACGACAAAATGTTTCGCAAATACTTGCTAAACACAAATACTCCCAAGACAACCTCCACTTGAGAGGAGATATTAACCGAAATCTGAGACTTCTCACGTATTAATACCTCCACCTAGATCTTAAAATGTTTCTTAAATTGGGTTAGGATTTCTTTCCATCGGATGAAATCGCAAAAGCACACAATAAAGAAAACAAACATATGCAAAATATGAAATCTTATCCCTTTCTATTCTTTTTGAAAACAAAAAAAAACTTGGTGCTCTTGGCGAGTCATTTTTTTGAAAATCAAAGTTTCGTACTCCCGGTCGCCATTTTTCTGTTCGCGTTAAAGGTGGCGTAGAGAGGATCTGACGTGAATTCGGATTCTCTGGCTCGTAATGATTGACTCTTTTGATTTGTTTATAAAGATGCCGCGAGCATCAAGCTTTATTATTTTCAACACAAGAAAATGATTTAATGATTATGAAAAAGGGGAAAGCTGTAATACCCTCAATTGATTTTGATATGCGTAATGACTAGCGCAAACTAGACGTAACGCATTGGGGAGATTTTGAGTAAGGGGGATTGTTATATAAAGGGAATAGATGGAGCACCCTAAATATATATAGTTATCTATAGCTTTATATATGAATACGTTTGATATGTTTGCGTGTTTTAATTGCTATTGCTATGATTGGGAAAGTTTCTCCTTTGGGATTTTTAAGAAGGATTGATTATGTGGGATCCTAATGTTTGTTATTATTGTGCTCATAAAGATCTTTGGATCTTACGCATACATATCCTAGTGGAATCGAGCATTTGTAGCTCGGATCTATAGGGTTCTATGGTTTGTTTGAGTGCGAGGAGAAAAGAATTTGCTCGCCAAGGATGAGACCTTGTGCCTACGTATTCTCAAAGGATGTTGAGAAAGTCGGAGCAATCGTAGTTTCCACTTATGCTAGTGGAAGCAGCGGGATGTTAGTGAGGCAGACGAATGTCATCTTAATGAAAAATGTATCTAATCTATTTCATCACATACATTTGAAAAGTTTGGTATTTAAAATCTTTAGTAAGTAAGTTATAGGTGTTTTGCTTGAGTGTACAAGCGTTACCACTTACATGTTCACGAAAGATGTTTTGAAAAAGATGTTTGAATCTTTTAGCTGTAAGTATTGGGTGTTTTGCTTGAGTACAAGCGTTACCACTTACAATTAAGAGATGTTTTGTTTAGCAGTTTGAAAGCAGTTTGAAAAGTTTTATTTATGTGAGGTGATAGATGAGATACTTCTTCCATAGAGATGATAGATGTCTAAATATCGAGGAGAAATTGATTGGATCAAAGGGATGCTTTTAAAGAAGCCCATGGGTCCTTGTATTATTAGCCCAAGGAGGCATTAGGGGTCATCGAAGGTCCTTGTATGAAGCTCAAGAGGAAGCTATAGGGTATGGCTGGCTTTGCCTTAAAAGGGATTTCACCGGGAAACCATCCTTTTGGAATTTAGAGCAATTTCACCGAGAAATTATACTCTCAGGGTTCTATCCTAGCGGGTGACTCTTTGTATTGGAAGCCCAATAGGAGGCTGTTAAGAATTTCCTATCTCTTTCATTGTATGATGCCCAGAGAGGCTAAACTCAATGAGGAGTTCTTTTGAGCGAAGCCCAAGAGGAGGCTAACTCAGCGAGTGTTGTCTTATATGAAGCCTAAGCGGAGGCCAAACTCAGATGAATGAGTTTCTTTGTACAAAGCCCAAGAGAAGGCTAAACTCTGTGGGAAGAGTTATCTTGTATAAAGCCTAAGCGGAGGCTAAATTCATCTTTGAGGATGAATTATCTTGTATGAAGCCAGCGAAGGCTACAACGTGGGGAACCTATTTGGTTAGACTAGTTGTTATGTTATAACTAGACAATTGATAACACGATTTTATATAACATATTTGATGTATTTTTCATAAATAATGTTAATGTTTTTATTTAATTATTTCACTTTATTTCTATATTACGTTGGTATTTTCTATGTTTGGTATTTGTATTAAATAAAGATAAATCGAGCAAAAAGTAAAATCGAAAAATCGGATTAAAAAGCAAAGAAATGAAGCAAAAGGTGTGATATAGTAAAAGGGAGGTGTTATATAAGGAGAAAGCAATTACACCAAGCAAGCAGGCCCAGCCCAAACACGTGTGGCCCAGCAGTCCAACAAGCACGCACCTGCCACGTCACGAGTGAGACGGTCGTCTCACTCCTCCCTTATAACTAGGGCGCCCGCCTCCCATAGTGGGGTCCACCACTTTTCCCATGCGGTTGAGGCCTTGCGTCTCCATTCACAAGCCTATTCTTGAGGCGCCCGTCTCCTACTTTTAAGGCACCATTTTCTCACCACGATCACATTGTGCATACGAAATTTATGGAATGGGAAGTTACCAAGTGGATCTATAAATACAAGTTCAAAACTTCGAGAATCGGGGTTGGTCGGCATTTTGCAGAACAACCAGCTATTTTAATATTTAGCAATTTTATTTCCGATATTGTACTTTGAATTTATTTTATTTCGGTTTCAGCAGATCTAACCTTCACGTTAGATCTAGTGCTTTTATTCTTTATCGTATTTTCTTTTCTTTCAATTCAAAGAAGTCTCCGCTGTGATCCAACCGACATGGTGGATGCTAGCTTGTTTAGAAGAACAAGATTATTTCGTACTCTTATTTTCGGTTTTTTAATTTAATTATTTTATTTTATTTAATATCTTTGTTGCACGATATTTATTTAATTGTGGAAATGTTTAAATATATTGCCGATTTATTTATGCGTATACGAATTAATTAATATGGCTAAATAAATTCGATATTAGTATGTAAATTAATCGATCAAAGGAATCCGAAAATAAATTGGCATAATGTTCGTTGTTAAAATATTCTTCGACTTAGATATCTAATTTAATTTATTAAAGGTTTAGAAACCAACAAAGCGAAAGTTTGAGGTTAATAAAGCCCGGACTAAGGTTAGAAACCAACAGGCGGCAGTTTGAGGTTTAGAACCGGATAGTGGATACTAGGTATTAATTTTAAAGTACGACAGTTTTAAAAGATTAAACTTTATTTATTTTCAAAAGTGTTTTAAATTCGGTAGGATAGCGAGCATACGTTAGGATTTAATTGCATGATCGATTCAATAAGCGACAGTTTGAGATAGGATTTTTAGATGAATATTGTTTCTTTGAAAGATATTCTATCAACTCGAGTAACAAGCTAGTGGAAATTCGGATCCATAGGATAGGCAATTACATACTTGATATCATTTATTTATTATATTTCCTTAACCAAAAATCTTAAAGAATTATTCGCCTTAGCTGTATCTAGTAACTTAGGATAACAATAGATCGATTTATAGTCTCTGTGGGTTCGATATCTTTTAAAACTACGCGATAGGACTGTGCACTTGCAGTCTGCTGATTAATAGACGATAAAGTCGCGATCAACAGTTGTATAAACAAGTGTGTGTGTGTGTGTGATATGTATTCACAGGAGTTTATCAAGGAAATATAAACAATGCATGATGTTTATTTACAAGAGTTTAAAATATAAACAAGTTATACGTGAAGCGAGCGTTTGAAGCAGCGCAACTTGATTATTTACAAGTTTGATTGGTGTACAAGGAAGTGAATATGTACACGAACGAGCTATTTTATATACATACAAAGATGGATGTACATAGGAGGGTTGGGACTTACACCATAAGGGTGGCCCACTGGTTTAAAAGCAGTTTCACCGGGAATAATGCTCCTTTTAATACCAATGGTATTCACTTGTATATGTACAGACAAAACGAAAACGAATAATCAAAGTTTATCTGTGAAAAGTATCTGTATTATGTCTGAGATAAAGATTGTATGAAAAGAACTTGATATGTACAAGAAAATGTGTATGTACATAAAGAATGTTGGTTTGAGTATACACAAGTGAAGTGAAAACAAGCGATCGAAGTTTTATGCATGCAGTATAAAAAGTATCTGTATTATAGGATGAAAATTTGTATGTGTTGGAAAGGATTTGATATGTACAAATAAATATTATGTACACAAAGAATGTTATGGGACTTACACGTGAGGCCCATGATCGATTAAATTAGAGAGAAAGCGAATTCGGTTTTATCGTTCGTCGGATCGATCATGGTAAAAGATGTAAGTTTGATGAAAAGTTTTGAAAAATGATTTTTGAAAGTGTTTTGAAATGTGAGTTCATTTATGAGAAGTTTTGAAAAGAATCGGAGTCGAAAACTTGAAAATTCACCTTTTAAAGTGTTTTAAAAAGTGCTCGAGCGTCGTCTTGACTCGATTAAAATATAATCAGATGAAAGTTTTTCTGAAAATTTTGCACTATCATAAAATAGATACATTTATTGACAAGTTTACAAAAATCACCTCAAAATGAGGAGTTTTGATTGGTTAAAAAAAATTGTGAAGTTTGTAAAAACATGAAAAAAAATATGAAGAGTTTTAAAGAATGGTCTTCAAAAGTTGAACCGGGACCATTGGGGTGGCACGTGGCACAAAGCACTACGGGCAAGCTAGAAACCCTTTGGGACAAGCGTTTGTGTTCATGGACGAAACACGTGTAAACAAAGTATTGGAATTTTGAATTTTAAAACTCAAGAACATGTAGAAACTTTTCTTCCTCTTTGATTTTCGATTCCATAATCCATGCTACAATCTTACGTTTCTCAATGAAATTTGATGAAATAAACATGAAAATTGATCGATTTTGAACAAGAATACGGTGATGTTATTAATTGCATTTATTTTTAGTCTAGCGTGTTTAATTACGGAATCATGAAGAACCCTAGAAACTAAGATTTCAAATTAAATGATGCATAGTTGATGATTTTTCGGTTTGTTTGAGGGCTTATATTGATGAGTGATGAGTGCGAGATTGGCCAAGAGTTTTTACTTAAGTGCAAAGAATCACGATATCCAGGTTCATGTTCTAACCTATTTAAGTTGAAATCGAAGAAGATGATTGAGTGTTTCGGTGGTTTTCGATTGCTCTGACATCATCGGCCCATGTGGAAGCTATAGAGATGGTGCGCACTTCGAGCTTGCTTGGATCGTGCTACTCAAGTCAACACCCACGGTCTAAAATGGCACTTTGATTTATGGGTTAGAGTTTTTCTGATTTGCTTGCTAATGATTTGGATCATGTATATGAGGTATATGGAAGGTGTTTGAATGATTACAACACAAGTTAATCAAGCCTAGCACGATTTTGAAACTTAAGTGTACAAGCATGTGTTCTTGGCATGTGATTGATTTTCAGCTTTGATCATGTTGTTTTAAGTTTTAAACAAGTTTGTTATTGATTATGGAATGTGTTTGACACAAAACTTTCCCTAGTTTTGCTAATTCTCAAAATTGCAAGTTTTCTCTCATTTGAACTATGATTTGAGAAATTGGAGAAAGTGGAAGGAAAGTATGTCTTGGCATTACTTTGGTGTAATTTTGAACTTGAAATCATGCTCTATTTATAGGCCAATGGTTACGAAAATGTTAGGCAAGAGTACATGGCAATTGGAAATTCAAAGATAACTTAAAGGGTAAGAATGACTTTGCAAAGAAAAGGCTTCCCTTTTACCATGTTATTTTCAATCTTGATCAATCCTCAATTATTACTTCCAAGCTGATATTTATCAGTTCAAAAATCAAGTTGGCAAGGTTGTATTGCTTCTAGATGAAGAAATCACAAAATGACCTATAAATGTGAAGTTTTGACTTTGAAAAATCATGTTCATGGAGCCTTATGTTTCAATTTCAAAAGTATAGCTAGACTCCATGGATTTGTGAGTTCTTGGAAATTTTGGAAAGCTTGTTTCAAGAGCTACAACTTTCATGTTTTTAGTTTTTTCCAATTCAAAATGGAACTAGGTGAAAAAATGGCATGAAATTTGGAAAAAATACAAAATTTTAACACTTAAAATTTTCTAAGTGTTGAAAATTTGACTTTTATTGACTTTTCAAATTCTTTTTTTTTATGATCATGATGAATCATTTGAAGTATTTTGATGATTGAAAAAGTTTTGTCTTGAAAAGTTGACCAAAGTCAAAGTTTGACTTTTACGTGATGAAAATTCATCGAGATGTTTACGAAATTGGTGATGAAGTCAGTGAACTTCGTGATGTTTGAATCGAAATTAGTCAAGATGTTGTATCTAAGATATAATGACCAATCACTATCCAAAAAGTTATTCACTTGCTCAAAAATCGAAGAATACTCATGCTCGATCAAAACCCTAATTGGTCGATCCTCGATTGATCAATGAGAAAATTGAGTATCGATGATCGAGAGGTTGATGTTTTGATCAAGATAGATCAAATGAGGTGAAAAACTCAAACCCTAATTGGTTGCCTCACAGATCGAGATGAAAATCTGATGAAACCCTAATTTGACACAGTGAATGCTACACCCGATTAATTACATGCGAGGCGTGGTTATGCAATGATGCAAATGTAAGGTGGTATATTAGGTCAAAATTTGGGGTAACAGAGCATCATGGCTCGTTTGTGAGGGTTATTATCATCATTTGCATATTTTCATTCAATAAAATTGTTGGACTTTTGCATTCAATTGTTGTCTCTTTTTTACTCACCTTCAGCTATGTGTTTCTTACACACACCCACGTGATACACATGAGAATCACTCCAAATCTCATTGATAACAGCTATGCTATTGCTAAATATGAGTTCGATAATCCGATCTACCAAGTCGAAGGCGAGGTGAAGATATGAAGTGTCGGAGAAATTGTCAGGGCACTACTGACAAGCGAGTTATCTGATCGTCTGAAGAAGTAGGTTGAGGTTGTGAATTTGGGTGCTGATGAAACAGAAAAGAGATCAAGATAGGAGGCGGGTCTTGAAGCAGTGTCAAAGAAAGATTGGTTCAGATGCTATGAGACTATATTGAGGCTTTGCTTGGTCATACGAAGACATGTCGGGTTTGGACATTGATATTGTGGTACACGATTCTTGACAAAAGGTTTTCTCGATAAAAGCGAAGGTTCGTCGCATGCGTCACGAGATGTCGAGAGAAAATCAAGGCGAAATTATGACAGTTCAACGCGGTTTCTTAGCATTACTTCTTATCCACAGTGGGTTGCAAACATAGTGCACATACCTAAGAAGGATGGTAAAGTTCGAATGTGTGTGGATTACGGAGAGATGCAACAAAGCGAGTCCGAAAGATGATTTTCCTTCCTCATATTGATGTTAGGTTGACAACCTTTGCTTTCGCCTGAGGTCTTCTCCTTCATGGATGGTTTCTCCGGTTTAATCGGATCAAAATGGCTCCGGAAGACATGGAGAAAACTACTTTCATTTCACAGTGGGGCACTTTCTGCTACAAGGTTATGTCGTTCGGACTAAAGAACGTGGGCGCCACTTATCAGCGAGCTATGGTGACATTATTTCATGACATGATTTATCACGAGATACAGGTCTAAGTCGACGATATGATAGCTCGATCACAGACTGAAGAAGAACATCTTGATCATCTGCAGAAACTGTTTGATAGGTTGAAGAAGTACGGACTAAGACTTAATCCTAACAAGTGCACCTTTGGAGTCAGGTCCGGTAAACTCCTAGGGTTTGTCGTCAGTGGAAAAGGTATTGAAGTTGACCCCGTCAAGGTTAAAGCCATTCAAGAAATTTGGCCCCTTTTGAGAAAAGAGAGAGGTTTCTTGGGCCGATTGAACTACATTGCGGGTTCATTGCACATTTACTGACTACTTGTGAGCCAATCTTTAAGTTACTTAAGAAAGATCAAGTAGTGGAATGGGCAACGATTTCGAATCTTTTGACAAAATCAAGGAATACCTACATAATCCTCTATCCGATGCCTTGAAGAAGACCTCTTATCATGTACTTAACATTGTTAGAGAACTCAATGGGGTGTGTGTTGGGGCAACATGCGAGTCAGTCGAAAAGAGCATGCCATATACTACCTTAGCAAAAGTTTACATTGCGAAACAAGATACTCCGCAGCTGAAGACTTGCAACGCTTTGGCTTGGGCTGCTCGCCGACTAAACGGTATATGTTGACTCACACTACCTTGTTGATTTCAAGATGGATCGATAAAATACATATTTGAGAAACCAGCTCTCTCGGAAGAATAGCAAGATGGCAAATAATCTTGACCAAATATGACATCGATATACTTCTCGAAGCGATCAAAGGTGTAATGGCCGATCATTTGGCTCATCAAGCGTATATGACTACCGAGTCTATGCGGTTCGAATTTCAGACGAAGATGTTTTACTAGTTCTTGATTGTGAAGAACCAGGCGGACGAAGGACTGAACAAGGATCGATGGACCATGGTCTTTGATGGAGCCTCAACGCCTTGGCAATGGCATTGGCGCCATCATTACATCTCCTATAGGCGGTTGCGCTTTCGCAGATTATGTTTCGGTTGCACCAACAACATGGCGAATCTGACGTGCATCATGGGTATTAAAATTGCTATTGACTTAGAATCAAGTTCTTGCAAGTGTATGGAGACTCGGCTTTAGTGATCGTCAGATTAAGGCGAATGGGATCGAAACATGAATCTCATTCATCGAGGCTCCCAGATCATCATCGAAGTTTGACAAGCGTATTGTTATGAGCTTGATCTGGAAGAAACCTTGGTACTATGATGTGAAGAGGTATCTTGAGACTCGGGAATATCCAGCGGGCATCATCAATGATAAAAGTTTTTGAGAAGGTTATCCAAATTCTTCCTTAGCGACATCTTATATAAGCGCAACCACGACTTGTGCTTACTCCATTTATGTAGAGCCGGAAACAGCGAGCA
Source organism: Vicia sativa (assembly GCA_021764765.1). Lineage (NCBI taxonomy): Eukaryota > Viridiplantae > Streptophyta > Magnoliopsida > Fabales > Fabaceae > Vicia > Vicia sativa. Next base: position 73,055,254 of record CM038792.1, read on the forward strand.
TTATGGAAGACTTACAGGCGCATTTGGTACCCTCCGGTGGACATATGATGGCTAAGAAGATTACGAGAGCGAGTTACTATTGGTCCACCAAAGGCGATTGTCCTTGCTATGCTCGATCTTATGCATGAATGCGGATATATGCGGATAAAGTACATTACCTCGGTACCTCTGAATGTTCTAATAGCTCCTTGGCCCTTTGCAATGTGGGGCATTTACATGATCGGAGAAATCAAGCCCGACTTCCAGCGGACATCGTTTCATCCTTGTGGCAATTGGTATTTCACCAAGTGGGTAGAAGCGACCTCGTTAGCATCTTTTACGGGAATGTTGTGGCTCGATTCATCAAACACAATCTTATCTATTGATATGGCACTCCGAAAGGATTATCACGGATAACGGTTCTAATCTCAACAATAAGATCACGAACTACGCGGTTCAAGATCAAACATCACAATTCTTCTCCGTATCGGCCTAAGATGAATAAGCGCGTGGAAGCCGCCAATAAGAATATCAAGAAGATTATATAGAAGATGACGGTGACCTACAAAAGATTGGCATGAGATGTTACCATTTGCTCTTCATGGTTATCCTTTTCTGGTATGAAACTTCTCTGAGGCAACCCTTTCTCTCTTGTATCGGTATGGGCAGTCCTGCCCATGGAGTTGAGATACCCTCAACGAGTCCTCCGGAGGATGCGAGTTAGGCGAGGCAGAATGGATCCAGAACGCCTTGACCAGATCAACTTGATTGACGGCTTGCATCCATATGCCATGGGCGGATCTATCGAGCGAATGATCGAGCATTTAACAAGAAGGTCAAGCACCGAGTCTACCAAGTCGGTGATCTAGTAGTCAAGTGCATCATTCTTCCACAAGGTGATCCGGGGCAAATGGACTCCCACCTACGAGGACCGTTTGTAGTTATGAGTATTTTCAGGCGGAGCTATGATACTTAGCACCATGGATGGCGAGACTTCCCACCATGAGCAGAGACATAGTCAAAAGATACTACGCATAAATGAGACTGCTGGGTCGTGACCTAAGCGAAATAAGGGCGTCTGTCGAGACCAAAGGTTCGGGAAAAAGTTAAGGATATATACAAAACATGTACACCGGCAAGTCGAAAACACGAAAAGCGGCTTGGGCAAAAGGTATCCGGTAGACGAAAACTGAAGAAAGGCGGTCTAGGCAAAGAGATTAGGGATTTAAGCGTCGACTATGTCTCGTCGGATCCCCTTCAGACTACTACTATGAACATTTAAGATTCAAATGGCGACAATCGGTCTACTCACTTTCTACCGGCGGCAAGAGATGAGATAGTTGAAATATATGAGTACTAGCATAGTTGGAACTTAACGATTGTTCCGCATAGCTTTTTACTTTTCACATGTATAAATTACTTGGCCATCGCCACATTTTAAATAAATCGAGTTCTTTCTCTTTAATTTTTGTTGTTGTCGTTTGCATAAAGTCCAGCGTTTGCTTTTAATGATTATATGATCAATAATAATCACGAAACATGAGAAAAGTGAACAAACAAAAGTAATTGCTACGGGCTCCGAGGAATTGAGATGGCCGAAAGTCACCAATACATTTCCTTGAGAATATGATCCCCATAGGCGTCGCTCACAACAAACTTTCCCCCATCGGACTATATGTTAGTCCCCAAGCAGTGATTCCACTCAACTTAACCGGATTACACCCGTCTTCGAGAAATAACATTTCATCCCGGCCGGTATTTATCCCAGCGAATATCTCTCAAGCGATTCCCTTTCCCAGCGCAAATTATCTAGACACAAACTTGGTCAGATAGTGCATCGGAGGAAACGTACACCTTTTATTCCTCAGCCAGAGATTTCAACGGGCTCCAGATCCTTCTAACCCGGTCTCCCAGCAACTATCAAATACACAAGATCCCCAGTAGAGTACTTCCATATTTCTCCCCAACGGGGTCTGTACACAAGATCCTCAGCAGCACGTCTCTTGATATCTATCATCCTCAACAAAATCTAGGCTCAAGACTTGGTCAGATAGTGCATCGGAGGAATCAAGGTTATCTCTCTTCTCAGGGTTTCCGTCCGTTCCACCCTCAAATAGAAGTCAGAAGTCCTCAAGTAGAGCCTCCCCATCTTCTTCAAGATGGATATGTTTTGAAATACCACAACGTCTATCATGCATACATTATTCATAAAAATAATAATTGGTGCATATGTCATGCATACACATCGTCATGCATCATACTTTGCATAAGACTAACAATATTCTGTCAAAGTTTTTCTCTTGTTTTGTCCAAAACAAGTGAGAATCACTTCTGAAACAAACAGGTCCAGGATTAATGCCCGAAGCAGACGGGCTTCTCTGAACCGCCTAGTTTTCCTCCGAACAAGCGGTCCGGGATTAATGCCCGGCAGACGGAAAACTATCGAAAGACCGCCCTAGTTGTCCTCCGACAGTGGTCGGAGTTAATGCAGCGAGACGGGAAAACTATCGAAAGACCGCCCTAGTTGTCCTCCGACAAGGTCAAAATTAATGCTGAAGCGGGGCAGGCTTCTCGAAAGACCGCCCTTGTTGTCCTCGACAACAGATCCGAGATTAATGCGAAGCGGATGGGAAAACCATCTGAACGATCCAAGTTATCCTCCGATAACAGGCATCGGATCAATACCTGAGGCACAACAAGAAAGCTATCCACATTTTTCCAACTACCATCCCCTCAGAGTAATCAACACGAGGATTTATTCTGACTCTCTCTTATTATCAACAGCAGCTACAGAGTCTAGCGTACGACTCAGTTGCCTTGGATGGCATCTTAAGCCCATCTCCGACTACTTGTCAGCATTTCTCCACTTTCAGAATGCTGCATATTTGGTTAAAAAACCAATACAAACCAATAACTTCATTCAAAGATGAGCACGAAGTCTAACGTACGACTCCCTCCGGATGGCATCTTAAGCCCATCTCCTTGCTCCTCTCATTTCTAGAAACATCTACAGAGCCTAGCGTACGGCTCACTCCCCAACATCGATCTTTCCAGATGGCATCTTAAGCCCATCTCCGTCGGTTCTCCTATTCAAACAACAATCTCGAGTCTAGCATACAACTCATCCCCCAGTGAAGTCTCCAGCTTCTCCAAATGGCATCTGTAAGCCCATTCCCGCATCATCAGTGAACAGCGAGTGCAAATTTTCGGGTGCATTCGGTGTTCAATCATCTTCTACCTCGGATCACGAAAGGCGAGACCGTAATCTAACCCTTCGATACAAGAAAGATTGAGCAGGCGGTTTCATACCCAAAATTTTCCCTCCTACTTCCTCAAGACATTTCATACATCCATGCTCAAGTTCCTCAAGAGTTGATCGAGACAAACTCCTCCTAGACAATCAACCCAAACTAGGGTTTGGCAATTCTCGAATCGGATGGACTTCAACATCTCCAATGATCATCATTCCTCCTCATATGCTTCAACTCGCCATGTCAAGTTCCAAGCCTCACAAGTCAAATTTCCTCGGACAATTGCTCGGATGATTGAAAATCAATTGTATTGGACAAAAAGTCAGCGTGGTCAACATACAGTCAAACTTCACGATTTTTGGTCAACATCCTCATTTGAAGTCACATTCATCATTTGATCAAGGGTTGATCATGATTCATCAAGAAAACTCAAGATTTGCTCAAAAGTCAAGCTTTCCAAATTAGGGTTTCTTAGTGAAAAGTCAACCAAACTTTATTGGGCATAAATTCTTCATACTTTCTCGAGATTTTCCACCACCTCTCATTTTGAAGAAATTCAATTATCTACAACTTCATGTCTCACAAGAATGTTCAAAAATGCTTCATTTGGAAGGTATGGATCAAAACATTCTGAGGTCCTTTTCAAAGTCAACAAAAGTCAACATTTTGTTTTGAAGATTTATTGAGCATGGAAACTCCAATTGAGATGAAACCAAAGAGTTTGGTTAGAGGACACTTAGAGCTTTCTAAAAAGTCCAAGAACACTCAAAAATGTGGAAAATTGAGCAAAATACACCATTCAGAAGTTGGGCATTTTTGAACAATTGCACAAAAGGAGATATTTGTCAAAATCCAATTTTTCCAAATGGGCCCATAATTTTATGATCCAAATGTGATCATAATATTATTGTGACCTATTGATGTCTTGCCATGACCACATTTTATTTTATTGATTTATTTTTGAATTTAAAACCATTTAATTCAAATTTAAATTATATAAAATATGAAAATAAGATATATTTTCAAAAGGGTGGATTTTATCAAACTTGAGGTCCAAGATAGCCCACAAAACTTGCCAATTTCGTGATAGCTTGCATATGGAAGAGAAAATCAAATTTTCTCAAAAATTTGATTTTATTTGAAAGGAATTTATTTCACATTCAATATCCAATATTTTTTCCTTCTTTTTGCTCCAGCATTACACTCTATAAATACCTAGTACATTGTCAAGAACAAGGGACGAAACCCTAGCCCCAACAACAACCCTTATCTTGCCAAATGTTTTCTCAAAATTGTGAAAATCGTGTTTCAACTTCCAGCCACTTTCAGCCATCCAAAACCATTCCATTGTGTTCTTGAGGTAATTTGGAGTAAGTACACATCATTCTCCATGGTTGAAGCTGAATGAATACATACATTCATACATATTCATATTTTTCTTGAATTGCATTTTTATTATCGTGTGTTTTAATCGATTCTAATGGTTTTAATGTATTCATGAGGTTCTATATGATTGATCGGGCCATCGTTTGACTTGCGTAAAATCATGATTTGCCATAGTTAGGGTTTTCAAGTGTCTTCTTGAACCGGCTGTGCAGGGGCGATTCAGCCAAAACAAACACCATCGTGTTATGACCCTCGATTTAGGGGTAGGTACCTTAGAACTTTTATTTTGCGTATTTTTCAAGTTTCAGGCTTTGGTTGGCCGGAGAAGACGACCGGAGCTAGGGCTCTGGCGTCGTTGACTTGCTCTGACTGGCGAAGGCTTGTGTGGCGCGATCGTGCTCTCTGATTCGTCCATCCGTTTCAAGGGGTCACAGCGTCTTGACTTGGTTTGAAACATATCCATGACACGTTTACTTATATTCAATTGATTTCGGTTTCCATGACACGAAGTACACGTTGGCGTAGTGGTTAAGGCGTTGGCATGTGGAAGATGCTCTCCAAGGTCTCCAGTTCGATCCCAGGCAAGACCAATCCTTTTTTTTCTTTTACAAACTTAACTTATTTTTCATATGTTCTTATTTTTTCTTTAATATTTTCCATCTAATTTATTTTATCTTCAATAATTTTTATCATGCATTTAAAAAACACCAAAAATATTTATTTTCTGCATAATCATCAAAAAAATGCTTATTTAAGTTTTAATATAAAAAATATTATTTTTGCATGCATATTTAATTTAATTGCTAATTAATCGTTTAAATGGCTTTTAATTGTTTTTTAATTATCAAATTAACTCCAAAAATTCCCAAAAAATTATTTTATCATATTAATGTCATCATTAACACAAAAACTTTTTCTCATTCAAAAATACTTATTTTTACTAACATTTTCCTTTTATGCAATTTTCGTATTTTAGATTTTGTATACATTTACGAGTTATGGTGATTTTCTTGCTTTTCTTTTTCAATTATGTAACTTCCTATGGGATGTAATAGTTTAATTAGGACTTTTATTTTCCGCACTTTCAATTATGTATCTGCCCCAAAGCCATGTAATAGCGTAGGACTTTATCTTTCCGCACTTTATATTTAAATTTACTTTGCACCTATAAGCTAGTAATTAGGCATGTATGGCAAGATTAAAATCGGACATAGATCACTCATAATTCCAAGACAAAAATATCTGAATTGACACACTCTTTTCACACATGCACCCCTTAGGGTAATTCTCTCTCGTTGCCTTTACGAACACAAATGGTCAAGTCCCTCGAACGTAGAGGTATTCTAGCACCGTTGCCTTCAAAACAAATCATCATAGTCCCTTCGATACAAAGATCATAGTCCCCGGTGTAGCCTCTGAATACATGATCTTGACCCTCGATTGTAAGCCCACGAAAATGATGATAGTCCCTTGGAATGTGCTAGGATACTTCCTACAAGTTGCTTTCTATGACCATCCGATGTCTCTTCGAATGTCCCGCTTACATCCAATGAATAAGGTTACCTACCAACTAATGGTATGGATAGCGCTATTCTAAAGGAAAGTAAAATAAACAAAATAACGACCAATTACAGTAGGTAATAAGACTTTTAGTTGCTTGCTCTATCAAAATACTTTTGCACCTCACTTTTGTCAAGGTTCAAACTCTTTCAAAACGAAACATTTCCGAACACTTTGTATACATTCCTACATGAATCATTACAAAGTCAAAAAATGCCTTTTCAAAACATTTTGTCAAACACACAAAAAGCACTTTTTGAAAATGATCTAAGAGCAACTAGGCCGTAGATAACTACGGATGGAAAGGGGTGCTAATACCCTTTTTCACCTTCTCCCTTCTCAAAATCTAACGAAGGTCTTTTCTGTTCTTTTCACCTTCCCTTAATTGGATAAAAGAAAAGTCGATGGCGACTCTTGCTATCCGCACATTTGCGATACAAAAACCTCAAAGTCAGTTCACCGTATTACAGGGTGCATGTGTGAAAAGTGTGTGTCAATTCGGATATGTTTATCTTGGAATTAGAAGTGATCTACGTTCGTTTTTATCTTGCCATACGCCTAATTACTAGCGGTTTATAGGGTGCAGTAAGTGCGGAAATGTAAAGTGCGGAAAGTAAAGTCCTACTATTATGGCTTTGGGGCGAATACATAATTGAAAGTGCAGAAAATAAAAGTCCTAATTAAACTATTACATCCCATAGGCAGTTACATAATTGGAAAAGAAAAGCAATAAAAGTTGTCCGGCGGTATAACACGTGAGCGGATGCAAAATCGGAAGCGGAAGAAAATTGCATAAGGAAAATGTTAGTAAAAATAAGTATTTTGAATGAAAATAGTTTTGTGTTAGTGATGACATTAATATGATAAGATAGTATTTTGAATTTTGGAATTGATTTGATAATTTAAAAATAATTAAAAGTCATTTAAACAATTAATTAACAATTAAATTAAATATGCATGCAAAATAATAATTTTTATATTAAAAATTAAATAAGTATTTTTCTAATGATTGTGCAAAAATAAATATTTTTGGTGTTTTTTAAATGCATGAGAAAATTATTTAAAGATAAATTAAATTGGATGGAAAATATTAGAGAAAAATAGAAAAAATATGAAAAAGAGTTATTTTGCAAAAGAGAAAATAACATGGTCTGACCGAGTTCGAACCTGACCTTTGAGGGATCTTCACTTCAGCGCCTTAACCATGAGCCAATGTGTCTTCGTGTTTGGAAGTGGAACAATGGTTTATAAGTTATGCGTGTGAGATTTGAAAATCAAAAGCTGATCGGCATGGGACCCATCATTTATGAATGAGCAGAATCGAGAACACGCCATCGCCACGCCAGCCTCATGGGTCTTCACCTCGATCAACGGCCCGAGCCCCTAGCTCTGGTCGTCTTCTCGATCAAGCCAAACTTCAAACACCGAAATAGCAAAAATAAATGGCAAAAGTACCCTATCCCTAATCGACCCTTCGAGTTCAATGGTGTTGTTGGTTTTGGTTGAATTGACCTGTACAAGCCGGTTCGAAGACGGCTTGAAAACTAACTATGGCAAATCGTGATTTTTACGTGCAAGCTTCATGATGGCCCGGATCATTCATATGGAACCTCATGAACACATTAGAGCGGTTAGATTCGATTAAAACACAGATAATAAAAATGCAAAATCAAAAATTTTGAATATGTATGAATGTGTATGGCTCGATTGAGGCTATTTCAACCATGGGCAATGATGTATACTTACTCCAAATTACCTCAGAACACAATGGAATGGTTTGGATGGTTTGAAAGTGGTGGAGAATGGAACCTGATTTTGACAATTTTGAGAAAAATTTGAGCAAAGTAAGGGTTGTTGTAGGGCTAGGGTTTTGTTTCTGTGTGCAGCATGCTTCGTATAGAGTGAGGAATGAGTGCAAAAGAGGTGAAAAAGATATGGTATTCAATGTGAAATTAATTCCTTTCAAATAAAATCAAATTTTGAGAAAATTTGATTTTCTCTTCCATATGCTGAAGCTAGCACGGAATTGGCAAGTATTGTGGGCTATCTTGGACCTCAAGATGATAAAAATCAAATCCTTTTGTATGTTTTCATATTTTATATAATTTAATTTTGTTAAATGGTTTAAAATCAAAATAAATCAATAAAATAGAAAGTGGTCATGGCGGGCATCAATGGTCACAAATAATATTATGATCAAGTTTGGATCATAAAATTATGGGCCCATTGGAAAAAGTGGTTTGGAAATATCACTGTGCAATTGTTCTGGTCTTGACTTGTGTAAGGTGTATTTGCTCAATTTTCACATTTTGGTGTTCTTGGACTTTTAGAAATCTCTAAGTGTCCTCTAGCCAACCTCTTTAGTTTCATCTCAATTGGGTTTCCATGCTCAATAAATCTTCAAAACAAAACGTTGACTTTTGTTGACTTTGAAAAAGACTGTAATGTTTGCCACGCCTTCAGGCATTCTTGTGAGTTATGGTGTGAAGAGTGAATTTCCTTCAAAAATGAGTGGTGGAAATTTTTGGGAAAGTATGGAAGTTATGCTCAATCAAAGTTCGGTTGACTTTACTAAAAAACCTAATTTGGAAAGTTTGGGCACAAATCTTGAGTTTTGATGAATCATGATCAACCCTTGAAAATGATGAATGTAACAGAGGATGTTGACCAAAATCATGATTTGGCTGTGTGAGGCCGCGGGCTCGTCTGGGCATGGGCTTCGTTTGGAGTTGATGTCTGGGAGGTTTATCGGTCAGCCTGAGAATCGCCCGGGGACATGGTGTGAGTGTGATCCGAAATGGGAGGGCAAATTTTGGTTGCTGACTGCCTGGCGTCTTGAAGGGAGATTGGCGTGCGTGACCTGGAGGTGAAATGATGGAACCAGTACACGACAATTTGCACTTCTGGCGGTGATGGCGGCGGAGAAGGCTTCGTGCCATTTGGAGAGTTGGAGACTTGGATGGGGAAATTAAATGTGACCGAGATTGTTGAATCAGATGCTTGCGGAGATAGGCTTAAGATGCCATCTAGAAAGATCGGCCAGGTGAGCGTGCGTAAACTGCGTTCACGGAAATGAAAGGAGCAGCGGAGATGGGCTTAAATGCCATCGGGATCGCGGTGCGTTTCGTGCTCATCTTTGAATGAAGTTATTGGTTTGTATTGGTTTTAACCAAATATGCAGCGATGCGAAAGTGACGGTAGTCGAGATGGGCTTAAGATGTCATGCGAGAAAGTCGTGTGGGCTGAATTAGTGATGATAAGAGCGTCGAGCAAATCATCGTCTTGATTGCTTTGAGGATAATGTTGGAAAAATGTTGTGCGGTGATCAATACTGTTCGGAAGATAACTGGTGATCGTTCGATATTTTCCGTCGGCAGGTATTATCATGGATCTGTTTTGGAGGACAACTAAAGTCGTTGAGATAGTTTTCCCATCTAACGGGCATTAATCCTGGACCGGTTGTCCGAGGACCTTCAATGATCATTCGAGCGTTTTCCGTCGCTTCGGCAATCACTGAACGACCAGCATTAACTAAAGCGATGAATAATTTTCCATATCTGAACCTTCTTGTTTTAGAATGATTTTCACATTTTGGGAAAACAAAAGAAACTTTGATAGGTATCGTTAGTCTTATGCAAAGTATGATGCATGACGATGAAAGACATATGCATATTATGACTTTTATGAGTAATGTAATGAATGATATGTTGTGTTGTTCAAAACATATCCATCTTGAAGAAGATGGATGCTTTGCGAGGACTTGACGACTGTTTGAGATGGCGGATCTGGGAAGAAAGATAACTGATTACCGATGCTATCTGACCAAGTCTTGAGTCTAGATATTGTTGAGGATGGTAGAAAGACATCTTGGAGGATTTACATAGACCTGCGGGGAGATTGGAGGTACTCTTCGGGATCTGCAATGGCTCCTGCTGGAGTATTTGATAGTTCTTTGGAGACCGGGTTAGGGATCTGGGCCGTCATCTGCGGTTGGGGAATAAAGATGTAGGTTTCCTCGATCATGCTCGACCAAGTTCATCTGAATCATTGCTGCTTGGGAGGTGATGATTGTTGAGAGATATTTCTTTGGGGATCTCAACAGTGATGAATCGTTCTGGCTAGGGGCGATGTAACATGGTTTAGTTGAGTGGAATCAGCGCTTGGGACTAACGTATCTCCGGCGGGGAGGTTTGTAGTAGTGACATCTCTGTGGGGATCATGCTCCCGGGGAAAATGTTTTAGTAACTTTAATCGTCATCTCAATTCACGGAGCTGTAGTAATTGCTTTTGTTAGTTCACTTTCACATGTTTGTGAATAGATTTTTGTCAAATGCATATAATCATTCAACAAGCGTTGGACTTTATGCAAACAACAACGATGAAAATTGTAAAAGAAGAAACTTGTATTAATTTTGAAAGGTGGTATGGCCGTGGTTTTGTATACAAAGTAAAAGCTATCTTGACAATCTCGTTAAGTTCCAACTATGCTAGTACTCATATATTTCGACTATCTCATCTCCTTGCTGTCAGTAGAAAGTGAGTGAGCGATCTTCGCCATTTGAATCTTGAATCTGATAGTAGTGCAGTAGATGGTGATCGGACGAGACATATCATGCGCTTAAATCCTAACTTTTGCCTAGACCCCCTTCGGGTTTTAGGTCTGGGATACCCTTTGCCCAACCGCCTTTTCGGTTTTCGACTTCTTGGTGTACATGTTTTATATATCCTTAACTGCCGAACCCTTTTGGTGGCAGGATGCCTATTTTTCCTAGGTCGGTCGACCTAGCGGGTCTCATTATCCGTAGTATTTTTGACTATGTCTGCGTTCAGGGTGTGGAAGTCTTCACCATCCATGGTGCTAAGTATCATAGCTCCGGCTGAAAATACTATCTTGACCACAAATGGTCCCTCATGGGTGGGAGTCCATTGCCCACGGAATCACCTTGTGGAAGAATGATGCGCTTGACTACTAGATCACCGACTTAGTAGACTCGATTGCTTGACCTTCTTCTTTGAATGCTCTGATCATTCTCTTGATAGATCATCCATGGCACATGGATGCGAGTCGTTTCTCATCAATCTAATTAATCTGGTCAGGCGGTGGATCCAATCATCTTCGCCTAACTCTGCGTCTGGGGGACTACTGTTGAGGTCTCGAACCTCGATGGGTGGTGCTTCCATCCGTAGTATACAGAGAGAAGGGGTTGCCCTTGTTGATGTTCGTCTTTGTATGTATATCCATGGAGAAAATGGTAACATCTCATGCCAATATTTGTAAGCCATTGTCATCTTACGTATGATCTTCTTAATGTTCTTGTTGGCGGCTTCCTCGCCATTCATCTTGAGGCGTCGGAGGGAGAAGAGTTGTGATGCTGATCTTGAGCTGCGTGCGAGTTCGGTGATCATTTTGTTGTTGAGATTAGAGCCATTATCTGTGATAATCCTTTCAGGAGTTCCATACCGCCGGATAAGATTATGTTTGATGAATCGAGCCGACATTCTTGGTAGCAGATCTGACGAGGTTGCTTCTACCCACTTGGTAAAATAGTCAATTGCCACAAGGATAAAATGATGTCCGTTGGAGCGGTGGGCTTGATTTCTCGATCATGTCAATGCCCACATTGCAAAAGGCCAAGGGCTGTTAGAACATTCAGTCTTGGAGTGCGTGCACTTTGTCTGCGCATCGGCATGTGACAAGATCGAGCATAAGCGGTGACAATCGACGCTCATGGTGGACCAATAGCCTTTGTTCTCAATATCTTCTTAGCCATCGTATGACCTTTGGAGTGGGTACCAAACTTCGTGTAACTCTTCCATGATCGTTCCGCTATTTCGGTCTACCAGCAAGGAGTAAGCATAAGTCGTGGTTGCGTTTGTATAAGATGGTTGTTGAGAAAGAATTGGATGCAAATCTTCTCAAGAACTTCTTTCATTGACGATGCCTGCGGATATTCAGTCTCAAGATACCTCTTCACGTCGTAGTACCAAGGTTTCTCTTCGTATCAAGTTCATAACAATATCTTTGAGTCGAATTTCTCAATGATGATCACGGGGGCCTCGTTGTCCTACTAACCTTAAACATAGAGCGACATAGTGTGTCGTGCTTAATGATTCTCTTCTCGTGGAATGTGATTGAAAGTGATCTCTTTGAAGTAGGGATCAAACTCGGAATATGCTCTCGATACGGGATGAGATTGGATGTTTAGTATCCACTACGCCTTTAATCATTGGTCACTAAAGGCGAGTCTCCAGTATACTTGCAAGAACTTGATTCTTAAGTCAATAGCGGCTTTGATACCCATGATGCGCCAGCATTTGCCCATGTATGTTGGTCTGGCAACATGATAATGCGGTACGATGTCCGTATGCGGGGGATGTGATGGCGCGGCCACCATTGCCAAGTGCGTTTGAGCTCCATCAAGACCATGGTCCATCGGGATCATATTCGGTCCTTCTGGGCACAGTTCTTCTGTCGGTGACTAGTAAAACATCTTCATCGGAAATTGAGCTGCATAGGCTGACAGTAGTCTCTACGCGATGAGCCAAATGATCGACTACACTTCTTTAAGTGCTCTTGGATAAATGTTCGGTCAAGATCATGCCATCTTGCTATTCCGGTTTCTCAAATATGTATTTTATCAGTATCCATCTTGAAATTAACAAGGTAGTGTGAGTCAACATATCGTCTGTGGCGATGATGGCGCAAGGCACTTCCGGTGAGTATCTTGTTTCACGGTGTTACTGGTGTGCTATGCATACTCTTTTTCGACGACTCGTCATGTTGCCCCACACACACCGTTGAGTTCTCTAACTTTGTCCAGTACATGAGGGTCTTCCGGCGGGCGGCATCGGGATAGGAGGATTGTGGTACTCCTTGATTTTGTCAAAAGCGATCTGGCAATCATCGTTCCATTCCACTACTTGATCTTTCTTAAGCAACTTAAGATTGACTCACAAGTGGCGGTTAGATGTGCAATGAATCGGACGTGAACCGGCAAAGAAACCTCGACTTCTTTCGGTGCGGGGAAGATGTCTTGAATGGCTTTAACCTTGGCGGTCAACTTCTACTAAGTTGACAACAAACCCTAAGTTTCGGATCGACTCCAAGGTGCACTTGGATTAAGTCTCGATCTGTGCTTCTTCAACCTATCAAACAATACGTAGATGATCAAGATGTTCCTCTTGATGCGTGATCGGCTATCATGTAAATCGATAGACCTCTATCTCGTGATGAATCATGTCATGAAATAGTGTCACCATATGCGGCGATAAGTGGCGCGCGTTCTTTAGTCGACGGCACCTTGGCTATGTGGCGTCCCATTTGTGTAACATTGTCTTCTCCATGTCTTGAGGAGCCATTTTGATCGATTGTAACGGAGACCATCCATGAAGGAGAAAACCTTATGTTGGCGGTGTTCAACGAACATCAATATGAGAAGGTGAAAATCGTCTCTTCGGACTCGCTGAGATCTCTAATCCACACACATACTGCCTGCCATCCTTCTTGGAGCCGCAGGCACCACATTGCTTACCCACGTGGATAGGAAATAACGACTATGAGCCGGCGTTGAGCTGCTTCATGTTGACTTTGATTTTCTCGATCTCGGGCGCATCTGACAGAACTATTTCAGGGAAAACCTTCTTTTAATGGGCGGTGTACCACGATATCAATGTCTAAACCGGCATGTCTTCGGACCAAGCAAAACGATATAGTCTCCGACATCACGAACCAATCTTTAACGTTCTCAGACCACTCTATCTTGATCTCTTTGTCTTCTTCGATGCGGTTCACACCTCGACTTGCTCTTAGTGTTTGCTTAATAAGCGTCTTCTTCTTTGTAGCGATCGGACAAGTTCTCTGACACCTTCAATCTTCCTCACCATCTTCGACGGTAGATCGGATTATCGAAGTCATATTTAGCAATAGATATAACGAGATTCGGTGATCTGCCGTGTATCACGTGTGGTGTCATAGCTTGAAGGGGTGATAAAGTAAAGAAAACAACAATTGAATGCAAAAGTCCACGATTTTGAATGAAAATATGCAAATGACGGAATAATAACCCTCACAAGCGAGCCATGATGCCGGGAAGCGACTTGGGCTTTAGAGTTTATTGTTCAAAACATAGATCTGAAAAGCAAAACAAAACAAGGCAATACTCTATCTAAAGGAGATTGGTATGCGTCTTGATCTTCAATTCTTGAGTCCATTGTCGCGAGGTTGGAAAATTCTTTGATGTCGAAGTCGTTGTAGTAGTCTTCTATAGCATGGATTCCACTCGGCCGTCACGAGAAAGGAAGTTGGCCGCACGTTCGCGTGTCATCTTCGACCTTTGATGAAGCCTAAACCGGTCTTGTCGGTTGAAAGAAAGGAAGATCGGGGAGCTGGCCCTACTACCTCCTTCTTTACTTGTTGAGCATCCTTAATGAGGCCATCCTAGGCGGGCTTTTGTAACCGGGGTGACGGGAGAGTCAGGCATGACTCGGGGATTGTTTCAAAAGCTTGACGGTCTCAAAGATTCACCTTCCATCGGTATCGGAATGATTTGTAGATGGTGACCATATATTCTTCTTCTCACATCTGTAACAACCTTCCCTTCCTTGGGTACTTCAACCGATGCAAGGTAGAGGTAACGCGTCGCCCATGTATCAAGGGCGTCCAGTAGGCAAGAGTAAGTTGGACGGATGTCCATGACAAAAGTGGAGTCAAAGTGGAAACCGACTTTGCGGGAAGAATGAGCTCTCCAGTACTTTGCTTAGAACCATCAAAGCTCTCACGATAATGTCCTTTGGGTTTCGGACAAACCCTTCAACATCAAGTCGATCAAAGCGGTCTTGGAAGGATATTCGTCGGAACCGTATCCACTAAAACATGAGATAATTTGCATTCAGCAGAGAGATGTGCAAGGCTTTGTTGTGTTCTTCCGTGAGAGTCGAATCGACATCGGAAAACCTAGGCCGTTGTTGGCAGCCGGGCTAGCAATACAAACTTCAAATTGATCGATAGTAGTGTCTGCGGATGCGTGAGCATTCTTGAAACACCAAGGCTTTAGCATGAGCCTCGAGCACAAGCGAGCAAGCATGGAGATCTTGGGCGGTCTGTCCAATATTCCACAACATTGTAGTCACTCTTCTTGATAATCTTGAATTTCCTCCATTTCTTGTTTGGAGTGTCTTGACAACTTCCTTTGGTACTTAATTTGACGGGATGAGTCTGGTTCTTTCCTCTAGTTTGGGAATGGTTGAATATTTGGAATCACGGTGGAGTATTGTGTCTTTGGAGGAGAGACATGGAAGAATACCCTTCGGTTCTGGTCACCTTACTTGATCGGTGATGTTGTCAATGTAGAATGGTAGCTAGCGTAAGATCTCGATAGTGGGGGTCTTGCTTGACGCCATGATAGTAACATCAGACTCCATAATTCAAGGAATAGCCTTGTCGGAGGAATATGGGCATTCTTGGAAAGTAATGATGAGAGGTGCCACTCTGAGCACAGGATCGTGAGAGGAAATCCTTATAGTGTTAACATCGGCATAGTCTTAAGAAATCGTCACCCCATCCGGTTGTAACATCTTCAATAGGAATCTTGTAGCTCTCGAAGAGCGATTATACTTCACCATGTAATCAAACTTTCCACTTGGCTGCCCCAAGGTATCCCATGAGGCAGTGCAGTTCATTCCATCTTGATCTTGATTTCTTAGACATGTCTTCACACGACTCTCCAGGTGGTTTCGGGAATAGTATTTCACGGTTATCCATCATGCCTTTGAACACGTCTTCTCAACAAGCACAACCATCCAGTGGAGCCCAGGCTGCAATTCTCTAGGCATCACGGATTGACACGGCTTGCAGCAAATTCTTCTTAACGGTCATCGGAGGAATGGTCGTCATCTATGTTGAAAATAAGTATCCTCCCAACAACATTGGAACTCTTGTCATGGTTAGGCATAGGCGTTGATCACATTGGTCTCAGCGGGAGGATCAAACTCAATCTGCTTAGCTTGATCATATCTTGAATCTTGTTCTTGAGCCCAGCGGTTGTCGTTATAGTGCTGCAGGCTTGTTGGAGTGGTAGCACACTTAGCATTAGGATTGTATCTCGGAGAGGAAGTGTTGACACTCGAGGAGGATCCTTCAAAGTAATCAGCTCTGCTTTCAACATGTGTTGCAAGGCTTGCGACAATGGCATGTTGATCTTAATGCTATCTTGGTGGCGTTACGGTCTGCAGCGTTGTCTCGTGAGGTTGTCTTGATGTAGGATTGGAGATCTGTTGCCCCACAGTTGAGCACGGTCGGTCTTGGCTCGGCTTTTACGACCATACACAGCATTGGCTTCTTTCTTACCACCAAAGATCTCTTGGCATTTGAGGATGACTGCGAATCTTTCCCTCTTGATACGGCTTCAATCGCTCTCTGTCAATATCATTTCGGTGAATCCGGTGAAGAGTTTCAATCGGATGATTGAAGAATGGGCTGTCGGTGTTCCCATAAACATATCAACCAACTCCCTATTGGACAGGGTGGTTGAACTACACTGATCTCTCCATTTGAGCATACTCTTTGAACTTCATCACGACCCATAGACATGCTTTGTAGTTGCATGCAGTGGGTGTCAATCGACATTATACTCATATTGTCATGAAAGCATCGCTAAGTCACTCCAAGTACGGATCGGTCATTCTCTGATAATACCACTCCAATTGAGTTAGGACAAACTCTCTTGAAAATAATGCATCCTGACTTTACATCATCGGTGTGGGGTTGATCTTGAACATAGGACTTAAATCGACCGGACAAGAAATGCCATCATACTTGGCAAAGTTGGAACTTTGAACTTGGGAGGAATCACCACACGAGGACAAGACTCGGATCATCAAAATTCAGCCCGACATCTTGAGTTTTCCACAGCATTGAGACGGTCTTCAAGTTGCTTGTACTTGTCATCTTCATCAGTCTTGGTCATTGTCATAGTGATCTCTCTCTTTCTCGAGCTCCATTTGGCCTTCTTCATTGCCCTTGACTCCCCTCATTCTTGACACTTCCTTGAGAGCTCTATCGGTGACCACTTTAGGACCACCTTTGTAGCGTCGCCCATGTTGAGAACACCAGCGACCCTTTACATTGATGAGCTTCTTGGATCTTCTTGGCCTTGGACCAAGCTAGTGAACATCTCTTGGCCCGAGGCATTGAGCACGGAGATCTTTGTGATCTGTTCAAGAGCCATTTACGCTAAAATAAATAGAGAGAAATGAGAAAACCAATCTTCAATGTACTGTTATGAAATGTTATGCCATGATATCACGATGTTTATCACGGATGCAATGCAATGTTTTCAAGGACCTTAGAGATTTAAATTTGTTAAACAAGCACGAACAAACATTTATTAGTTCTCTTTTTATTCTTTTCTTTTTTAAGTACAAAGATAGTTCAAAACAATAAAATAAAAGAATAAAATCCTAAAGCTCTAAGTCTCCATGGGCTTCCTCTTGGTGCGAGGTAGGCGTTGATGTTTCGCTCCTCGTGAAGTAGCTTATCAACTCTAGTACCTTCTTCTCACTTGCATAACCGAGCTTGAATATCCTTTCTTCTTTAAGTTGAATCGGGATCTCTTCAAGTCTTCAAAATCGGTAGGCATGTCGGGATGGAGCGATTATAGGATTCGTCACCTATAGCAACGAGGTTCCATAATTCTTGGTAAAATAGGCGTGAATGGCATCATGAGGTTTTGAGCTCGACTCTCGCACCATTTGAGGTAAGGTTCCCAAGGAATGGAGTTTGGTGCCCCAAAGTCTTGGTATCGATCTTCTTTACCATGCCCCAGCGTGTATGAACCCGTCGGTAATTACGGAGATCGTGGTTGTCGAACACAATATCTTGGAGAAGCATCATGTGGACCATCTCTTGAGCAAAACAAAGTGACGTAGAGCTAAAGAAGGGTTGTAAGTAATACCTCCCTTATACCAAGGAGTGGTACATTAGGAATTCTCCAATGCTCGATGAATGTGAAGTCCTTTTGAGAGAAAAGACTCCAACGGATATCTGAATGAGAGAGTGACATTAGTCTTTGAGACCACTTCACCTTTGTTCATTCTTCAATGATGGAGGAAGGTGCGAAATAAACCACGGAAATAAGGTATACAACATGAGTTCCTTGTCTCTTAGTAATGCAGTGTGGAGAATGTAGAATGTCTCCAAGTAAAGTAGGCGAGTTGCGGGTGAGAAACAACTTGATGGCGTTGACATCTATGAATTGATCCGAGTTAGGGAATAGAACCAAACCATAGATTAGCAAGGCACAATGTCTTGAAATGCATGGAAACTCATAACTTTGAGGAATTCTCGGGCTTTCTTAATCGAAACTTGGCAAGTAAACCCTTAACTCCACCGGTTTCCTTGGCTTCAATGTCGGCGCTTAAGATGTAAGGCGATGCAATGTCTTCGTACCTAGGAACCTTTTCTAACCGGTGAATGGCATTTGGTCAGAATAGGTATCCCAGTAGCTTAGAGAACTCTTCCAGGTAGGAACTAAGCGATAATCTGGGAATGTAAAAATGGTGTTTCGGATCGAAGCTGGAATAGGACATGCATCATATCTTCTTCAAAACCGAGATAACCAAGTCAGTAGATAACCATGTCTTTTGATGAGCGGGCATGATCGGAATTTACGAAACCAATTCTTTGAGTGAGAAGGTATACCGTGAAGTTGATTCGGATAGTCTTTCTAGAAGCCATAATCCTACAAAAGCAGGCAAAGATAAATCCTAGGTCCTTGAAATAGTTAGAAATGATATGCAATGCAATGATGTCATGATGTCATGTTTAGCACACCTGAACAATTCACACAATGAGCCTAGGTTTAAGGCTTGCATGAGGTATAGGTGATTACCCACCAAAGTTTGAGTTGGTTCATCGTCCTATAATAATAACGGGTTCTAGGAATCTCATATCATTGATCTTTCTCGTGGCGTTTATTTCAATACGACTACCAAGTGGTCGACCAAAATATCCCAAAGTCGATCTTAATGGCGTAGCATCAGTATCGCCAACCTTAGTCGCACAAAAGTCGGCCATCTCACTACCTTCTAATGGCCAAGATGGGTCAATTAAGGTTCTAAAAGTTTAGTTAGTGCTGATGACACCGCGAAGCCAAATACTATCCTCGACTTGGAAATGAAAGTATCGAGGACATCAAAGTGTCACACTAACGTAGCCATCATGTTGACCGTTTGATATCGTCAGTCGCGACGATTTATTGCTACTTACCTAAAGGAAACCGGATCCGGTGTAGGATCCCCAAATATAATACCAGCAACCCTTAAAGATAAAGCAAGCAAGTCAAAGCAGAAAAGCATTAAAGTGATCTAGAAATCCTAAGGCATTCTCTCTTTAGGGTGTCTCCCGGAGTCGCCGATTACATAACACGGTGGTGACTTTGAGATTTTGTATACCAAATGCGGATAGCAAGAGTCGCCACCGACTTTTCTTTTATCAATTAAGGAAGGTAAAAAGTACGAGAAAAAGACCTTCGTTAGATTACGAGTAAGGGAAGGTTATGAAAAGGAAGGTATTAGCACCCTTTCCATCCGTAGTTATCTACGGGCTCTTAGTTACTCTTAGATCACTTTAAAATTGTGCTTTACGTGTGTTTGACAAAATGTTTTGAAAAGGCATTTCGCTTTGACTTTGTAATGATTCATGTAGGAATGTATACAAAGTGTTGAAATGTTTCGTTTTGAAAAGTTTGAACTTTGACAAAAGTGTGAGGTGTGAAAAGTATTTGATTGAGCAAGCAACTAAAGTCTTATTACCTACTCGAATGATTGGTTTTCGTGTTATTTCGTTCCTTTAGAATAGTCTATCCATACCATTAGTTGGTAGGTAACCCTATTCGTTGGATGTAGAGGGACATTCGAAGGGACATCGGATGGTCATAGAAGGCAACTTGTAGGAAGTATCCTAGCACATTCGAAGGGACTATCATCATTTTTCGTAGGCGACAATCGAGGTCAAGATCATGTATTCGTGAGGCGACATCGTGGGTCTATGATCTTTGTATCGAAGGGACTATGATGATTTGTTTGAAACGCGGTGCTAGAATACCTCTACGTTCGAGGACTTGACCATTTGATTAAATAAAGGCAACGAGAGAAATTACCTAAGGGGTGCATGTGTGAAAAGAGTGTGTCATTCGGATATTTTATCTTGGAATTAGAGTGATCTATGTTCAATTTTATCTTGCCATACCGCGCCTAATTACTAGAGTTTATAGGTGCGAAAGTAAATGCAATGTAAAGTGCGGAAAGATAAATCTCTGCTATTACATGGCTTTGGGCGGATACATAATTGAAAGTCACGGAAAATAAAGTCCTAATTAAACTATTACATCCATGGCAATTACATAATTGGAAAAGAAAAGCAATAAAAAGTTATAAAGCAGTGCTGAAACGAGATGCAAAATCGACGGAAGAAAATTGCATAAAGTAGTAAAAATAATTATTTTTGAATGAGAAAAAGTTTTGTGTTAGTAATGACATTAATATGATAAAATAATTTTTGGTAATTTTTGGAATTGATTTGATAATTTAAAAAATTAAAAGTCATTTAAATGATTAATTAAAATTAAATTAAATATGCATGCAAAAATAATAATTTTAATTTTAAAATTAAATAAACATTTTCTGATGATTATGCAAAAATAAATATTTTTGGTGTTTTAAATGCATGATAAAATTATTAAAGATAAATTAAATTGGATGAAAATATTAGAAAAATAGAAAATATGAAAAAAGTTAGTTTTGCAAGAAAAATAACATGGTCACGACGAGTTCGAACTGTGACCTTTGAGGAATCTTCACTTCAAGCCTTAACCGAGCCAACGTGTCTTTCGTGTTTGGAAATTGGAACCAATGGTTTATAAGTGTGCAGCGTGTCATGAGATTTGAAATCAAAGCACGATCGGTAGCATGGGACCCATCATTTTATAAATGGGCGATCGAACACTCCATCGCGCCACGCCAGCCCTCGCCCGATCTTCGCGATCAACGGCTGGCAGACTAATCGATTAGTCTTCTCGATCAAGCCAAACTTGAAATGCGAAATGGCAAGAGTACCTATCCTCGACCCTTAGGGTTCAATGGTGGTGTTGGTTTGGTGAAATTGACACAACTGAAGCCGGTTCGAAGAAGAGCGACTTGAAAAACCCTAACTATGGCAAATCGTGATTTTTCGTGCAAGCTTCAAAGCGATGGCCTTGATCATTCATATGGAACCTCATGAACACATTAGAGCGGTTAGATTCGATTAAAACACGGATAATAAAAATGCAAAATCAAGAAAATTTTGAATATGTATGAATGTGTATGGCTCGATTCGGATGTTTTGAACCAGGCAATGATGTATACTTCCAAATTACCTCGGGAACACAATGGAATGGTTTGGATGGTGAAAATTTGGAGAATGAAACGATTTTGACAATTTTGAGAAAATTTGAGCAAAGTTAGGGTTGTTGTGAGGCTAGGGTTTTTGTTTTCTTCTTGTGTAGCATGCTTGGTATTTATAGAGTGAGGAATGAGTGCAAAGAGAGTGAAAAAAGATATGGTATTCAATGTGAAATTAATTCCTTTCAAATAAAATCAAATTTTGAGAAAATTTGATTTTCTCTTCCATATGCAAGCTAGCATGAAATTGGCAAGTATTGTGGGCTATCTTGGACCTCAAGTTTGATAAAATCAATCCTTTTGAAATATATCTTGTTTTCATATTTTATATAATTTAATTTTGAATTAAATGGTTTAAATCAAATAAATCAATAAAATAGAAAATGTGGTCATGGAAGGCATCAATAGGTCACAAATAATATTATGATCAAGTTTGGATCATAAAATTATGGCCCATTTGAAAAAATTGGATTTTGACAAATATCTCCTTTTGTGCAATTGTTCAAAATGCCCAACTTGTGCAGGTGTATTTTGCTCAATTTTCCACATTTTGAGTGTTCTTGGACTTTTAGAAGCTCTAAGTGTCCTCTAACCAACCTCTTTGGTTTCATCTCAATTGGAGTTTCCATGCTCAATAAATCTTCAAAACAAAAGTTGACTTTTGTTGACTTTGAAAAGGACTGTAATGTTTTGATCCATACCTTCCAAATGAAGCATTTTTGAACATTCTTGTGAGACATGAAGTTGTAGAAAATTGAATTTCCTTCAAAATGAGAGGTGGTGGAAAATTTTTTGAGAAAGTATGAAGAAGTTATGCTCGATCAAAGTTGATTGACTTTTCTTGAAAAACCCTAATTTGGAAAGTTTGACTTTTGAGCAAATCTTGAGTTTTCTTGATGAATCATGATCAACCCTTGATCAAATGATGAATGTAACTTCAAAATGAGGATGTTGACCAAAAATCATGAAGTTTGTTGTATGTTGACCACAGTTGACTTTTTGTCAATCTGTGATTTTCAACCATCGAGCAATTGTTTGAAACTTGACTTGAGGCTTGAAACTTGACATGGAGAATCTTTGAAGCATATGAGGAGGCATGATGACCATTGGAGATGTTGGAAGTCCATCTTGATCACGAATCACCAAACCCTAGTTTGGGTTGATTGAGGAGAGGGTTTGTCGATCGACCCTTGAGGAATCCTTGAGCATGGATGTATGAAATGTCTTGAGAAATAGGAGGGCAAATTTTGGGG
>CM038792.1:73078220-73174979 GCA_021764765.1 Vicia sativa
CAATTTGAATTTGAAAAAAACTCAAAACATGAAAGTTATACAGCTTGTGGAAAGATCTTTCAAAATGTCCAAGAACTCTCAAATCCATGGAGTCTAGCTATACGTTTGAAATTAAAACATAAGGCTCCATGAAACTTGATTTTCAAATCAAAACCTCAAATTATAGGTCATTCTTGTGTTTCTTCATCTAGAAGCTTTCTAACCTTGCCAAGTGGATGGATGAACTGATAAATATCAGCCAAGAGTGATAATTGAAAGGATTGGATCAAAATGTAAAAATATAGCACATGGTGAAAAAGGAAGGTTCCTTCCTTTAAAAGACTTTCTTGCCCCTTAAGCTTTCTTTGAATCACCAAATGCCATGTCCTTCTTGCCTAACATTGCAGTCCTAATTGGCCTATAAAAGGATCACAATTCAAGTCCAAATCTACACCAAAGCTCCACAAATACAAGCTTTCTTTCTTTTCTTGAAAATCACAATTCATGTTATTTTGAAACATTGCAAATTTTGAAATCTTTGAAAACCATGAAAAGTTTTGGTGTCTAACATGTTTTATAATCAATATGTAACTTTGTATGAAACATAAAATTAACACTAAGCAAGTTGGAAAACAGATTTTGCATTCTACATAAAGCTTCAAAGCGCCATGGAATTCGAAGCGAGGCTAGACTTGATTCCTTTGAGTTACGAGCATCCAAACACGATCCATATACATCATGGAGTTGATTCAAATCAAGAACATCTAAGCGTAACACGATTTACATCATTTTCAGTTTCCATTTCAAGCTTGTGCGGTCGACTTGTGTGAAACGATTCAGCTTGATCCAAGAGTGCAGACCATCCTCATAGCTTCCTTATAGGCGTTGGCTCACATGATCAAGAAACAGCAATTGGAAACACTCTAGCATCGATTTCGATTCTCATTTTTCCAGGTTAGAACACGAAGCTGATTCTCCTAATTCCTTGCACCAATTGAAAAAAGCTCACGGCCGTTTGTTTTCTACACCTAACGACCATTAGCCCTCAAAAATCAAACAATCATCCAACATACATCATTTAATTTAAGATTTTCAGTTTAGGGTTCATCATGTTCTTCGAAACCTAATTTGTTCTGGGCTAAATATAAATGAAATTAACAACCACCGTTGTATTCCTTGTTCAAAATCGAGTCATTTTGATTTTTACATCACTCAATTTCATGGAGAAACGAAGATTTTGGATCGAATTTGTGGCGAAAATCAAAACACGAACCCGGAATTTAGCGTGTTCTTGGTGTTCTTCGTTTTCAAATATTTAAAATTCCATCTTATATCAACACGTGTTTAGGTCCACTAAGCATCCTAGCGCATTTGGCTCAGTTGGTTGCTTGCTTGGTCTTAAGTTCCTTTGCCACGCGTCCCACCTCATGGTCATGGGTTCAACACCCACCAAGACCATTCTTTTTACAAACTTTTCATTTTTTCATGTTTTTTCTTCAAACTTTCACAATTTTTTTGACCAATCAAAACTTCTCATTTTGAGATGATTTTTTGGAAACTTGTCAATAAATACATATATTTTGTGATAGTGCAAAAACTTTCAGAAAAAACTTTCATCTGATTAAATTTTAATCATGCCGAAAGCGGCGTTAAACACTTTTCAAACCTCCTTTTAAGGTGAATTTTTCAAGTTTTCGACTTAGATTTTTCAAAACTTTTCATAAATGAACCTTACATTTTCAAAACATTTTCAAATCATTTCTTCAAAACTTTTCATCAAACTTACATCTTTTTACCATGATCGATCCGATTTAAGCGATAAAGCCCAATTCGTTTTCTCGAATTTCTCAATCGATCATGGGCCTCCTCTGATTGTAAGTCCCAATCCTTTATGTACATATTTAGTTTTACTTGTACATACTCAAATTATCATTGTTAATATTCAAGCGTAAACAAATTTCTTTCGTTTATTTTCATTTGTTTGTCTATCGCCAAATCCATTGGTTCTAAAGGAAGAATTCTTACGAGCAAAACTTCTTTTTGACCAATGGGCCTCCATCATGGTGTAAGTCCCATAACATTCTTTTGTGTACATAATATTTCTTTGTACATACAAATTTCATCATACATGTCTGATACTTCTTTTATACTCAATCAGACAAACTTGATCGTTCTTGCTTCACTTATGTATACTCAAACCAATATTCTTTATGTACATACATATTTTCCTTGTACATAACAAATACTTTTCAAATATAAAACAAACTTTCATCTGTACATAACACAGATACCTTTTTTTGAAAATACTTTTTCACAGATAAAACTTCAAACATTCGTTTCTGTTTCATCTGTACATTTTACAATAAATGCCATTGGTATTGAAAGGAGCATTATTCCTGTGGGCCTTTTAAACCAATGGGCCACCCTTATATGTAAGTCCAACCCTCCTATGTACATCCATCTTAGTATGTACATAAAAACTCGTTCGTGTACATATTCATTTCCTTGTACACAGTTCAAACTTGTAAATAATCAAGTTACACTCGTTTTAAACGTTCGTGCACAGACACTTGTTTATATTTCATAAACTTCTGTAAATAAACATCATGCATTGTTTATATTTCCTTCATAAACTCCACGTGAATACATATCACACACACACACTTTACATAGCGTCTAGTTATTAACATAACAATTAGACTAATCAATAGGTTCCCCATATTTAGCCTCGCTTGGGCTTCATACAAGACAATTCATCACTAGCATGAGTTTAGCCTCCGCTTGGGCTTCATACAGACAATTCATCCCAGGATAGCCTTCTCTTGGGCTTTGTACAAAGAACTCTCTCCAGAGAGTTAGCCTCCTTTAGGCTTCATATAAGACAACACTCCCTGTTGAGTCGACCTCCTCTTGGGCTTCGTTCAAAGAACTCCTCATTGAGTTTAGCCTTCTCTTGGGCATCATACAATGAAAAGATAGGAAATCTCTTATGACCTCCTATTGGGCTCCCAATACAAAGAATCACCAGCTAAGATAGAACCACAGAAAGGATGGTTTCTCGGTGAAATCACTTTCAAAATTCCCGAGAGTAAAATTTCC
This sequence comes from Vicia sativa, assembly GCA_021764765.1. Classification (NCBI taxonomy): domain Eukaryota; kingdom Viridiplantae; phylum Streptophyta; class Magnoliopsida; order Fabales; family Fabaceae; genus Vicia; species Vicia sativa. The sequence continues at coordinate 73,081,299 of CM038792.1, forward strand.
CGGTGAAATTGCTCTTATTCGAAAAGGATGATTTCTGGTGAAATCCTTTCAAAACAAAGCCAGACCATACCCATAGCTTCCTCTTGGAGCTTTACAAGGACCTCGATGACCCTCAGATGCCTCCTCTTGGGCTAACAATACAAGGACCCACGGGCTTCTTAAAAGCATCCTTCAATCAAATTTCTCCTCGAGATTTAGACATCTATCATCTCTATGGAAGAAGTATCTCATCATCACATCACATCGGATCAATTCTTTCAAAACTCTTTTCAAAAAACTTTTCAAGCATTTTCAAACAAAACATCTCTTAGTTGTAAGTGGTAGCGCTTGTATACTCGAGCAAAACACCCAATACTTACGGTTAAAAGATTTCAATCTTTTTAAAACATCTTTCTTAAACATGTAAGTGGTAGCGCTTGTACACTCAAGCAAAACACCTATAACTACGACGAAAGATTTCAATCGGTCAAACTTTTCAAAAATGTATGTGATGAAATAGATTGGATACATTTTTTCATTAAGATGACATTTATGCATCTCTTACTAACATCCGTTGCTTTCCACTAGCATAGAGTAGAACTACGATTGCTACGACTTTCTCAACATCCTTTTGAGAATACGTGAGCCTGAGGTCTCATCCTTGCCGAGGCAAATTTCTTTCTCCTCGGACCAAACAAACCATAGAACCACCTGATCAAGACTACAAATGCTGCGATTCCCACTGGGGATATGTATGCGGAAGATCCATAGATCTTTGCGAGCACAATAATAACAAAACCTAGAATCCCACATAATCTACTATTTCTTAAAATCCAAGGAGAAACTTTCCCGATCATAGAAATAGCAATTAAAACACCTGAACATATCAAATATATTCATATATAAAGTTGTAGATAACTACATATATTTAGGGTGCTCCATCTATTCCTTTATATACCAATCCCCTTACTCGAGAATCTCCCCGATGCGTTCGTCTAGTTTGCGCTGAGTCGTTCGCATACCAATATCAATTGAGGGTATTTGACTTTCCCTTTTCATAATCATTAAATCATCTTTCTTGTGTTGAAAATAATAAAGCTTGATGCTCATGACATCTTTATAAACAAATCAAAGATTTAAATCGTTACGTGTCGAGAATCCGAACTCACATTCGCATCCTCTGGCGTCACCTTTAGCATGAGCAGGGAAAAATGGCGACTCTGCTGGGATGCGTTGAAACTTTGATTTTCAAAAAAAAAAGCGTTACTACTTGAGCACCAAGCTTTTTGTTTTCAAAAGAAAAGGGATAAGCTTTTCATATTTTGCATATATCTGTTTTTTCTTTTATTGTGTGTTTCACGATTTCATCGATGGAAAGAAATCTAACCGGATTGAAACATTTTAAGATCTAGGTGGAGTATTACGTGGCGATTCAATGCTTTGAAGTTAATATTTCCCTTGCGATGGAGGTTATCTTGGGGTATTGTGTTTAGCAAGTAATTGCGAAGACACTTTGTATTTTCAAGGGAACTTAAGAAGGCTGAGTGGTGTAGAACACATAAACCATCGGCCATTAGGATGTAGTGCGAGCTTATTGGTGTAAGCCTAGAGTAATTGTCATGCGATACTACGATCGAGACGAGTTTCTCTTGAAAATATTATTGGACCATCATTCACCAAATCCAATAATGTTTTGAAGGGAGATGTTGAGCTGTATCCAGTAGAACCCGTTTCAGCGGTGAATAAGCCCTTAGAACTTAACCCGTTGATTCTTATCGTTGGCTTCATGCTCGTGACTTGAGCGCTTGACCATGTGTATAACTACTAACCATGTTTTGCATTCATGCATTCATTCATTCATTCAAAAACAAAAAGAACTTTTTCTCTTCCCATTTCCAAAGAATTTAGAGATGTTTTCTTTGTAAAATATTTTAGGTTAGAGTGATGGACGTCAGAGGAAGATTCACCAAAAGATCTGATTTTAGAATTCGATGTAGGAAAGTTAAAGAGTTAGCATCCTTGGTAGAAGATCCCTCGGTTTGAAAGCGCTATGGAACTCTTTTAACTCTTTTGAGCTAACGTTGATGAAGGACTTCTCAAAACTTTCGTTCGGTTCTGATCCGTCTATCATTGTTTCACTTTCAGCGATTATCAGTTGATGCCTACTTTGGAAGAGTATGCGCATATCCTAGGAATCTCAGTATCACACAAAGTGCCTTTCAATGGTTTGGAAGCCATTCCTAAGTCACCAATCATTGCAGCGATGACTCACATTAAGAAATCGAGATAGACAAAACGACTACGGAGGAAAACTCTTGGGTGACTTCAAAGTTCCTAATGGAGAAGGCTCTCAAATTCTCTGAAAGTTGGTAGTATGGTAGCCTTTGAAGCTATTTTAGCTTTGCTCCTACGGATTGGTGTTGTTTCCCAACGTCCCGAATTTCGTTGATATCAACGCCATAAGGATCTTCGATTGGAAATCCGTTCCCACCACCTTTCATTGATAAATGCGTCTCTATTCATCATAGGAATCGTCGAGGAGGCGGAAATATCGTGTGTTACGTACCTGTTTTTCAAATGGATTACCTCACATTTGCCTTCTCCTATCTTCATGAAAACAAGACGAGTGGCATTGGTCAGGAAGACTCATGTCCCTCACAAACGGCGATATCCATTGGTATATCTTCGCAGACAATAAGATGGAAATCATTGAGAGGTGGAGAGTTGTGCCACCTCTCATTGGTACGAAAGGGAATCAACTACAACCCATTTCTAGCAAGGCGTCATTCGGATCATAAACGGTAAACCTTACGGTTTTCGGATGAAAGCTACTTCTATCATGAAGGAGAGGATTCCCGGGGTTGAAAGCTAAGATGATCAAAGCTTGGCACCACATCCGAAGGAAAGAAAAGGAAAGCGATGTGTAGCCATGAAACCTACACTTCTTGGGTTAGGAAAAGAGCGAAGGAATTTGAATGCCTTACGCTTATGAGGATCCCATGTTCTCGATCGCTTCAAAATCAACAAATTTTCCCGTTGAAGATGTGGGAGAATACCAAGCCTTGACCAAAATGAGATTTGAAAAGGAAGCTTTGGAAAGCAAATTCCTTAAGACAAACCTTGAGAATGAGAAGCTCGAGAAGCAAGTCAAAGATCATGAAAAGGCGCTTTATTCCGGGATAAATGGCTCATGGAAAAGATGAGGAGATTCGCGGAAGCATGGCGCAATCAAGAAATTCATCAAAGAAAGAAAAGGAGCGAAGATTTGATGAATAACAATCTACTTCAACGAATGGAAAAGAGTCGTCACAAGCTAAAAGCGAGGCGAGAACTAAAAGCTCGCTATGGAAGGAAATCAAGAAGGCGCATCAAGCCTTCGGATCTTCATCAGACGAAGACGTTTAATTAGTTTAATTTAGTTTGTAATTTTATCATTTATATTACCATTTATGTGAGCAATGCTCCAACAAAAAAAAACAATTGTTGTAATCTTCCTTTATTAATCAATAAAATTCGTATTTTTCCATCCAAATATTTGCCAGAAATATCTCTTTTAGCGTAAATTCTTTGGAAATCCTTCTTAACAATCATATTCATGCATCATACTTTGCATTTAAGTCTATTGTCTAGAGTTTCAACTTATTTTTCCAGTTTCACATTTTCCCAGCTTGCGCAAGCTTGCACAGCTTAAACAGCTTCAAAGCAGTTTAAAAGATCATCAAACTGTCGCGTCTTAGAGTTTCATTGCGTCCACCGACCTCGAGCATACGATACTAGATCAAAAGAAGAAAAGTAATGGAGGATTCGAACAAGAGAATGTCGAACTTAGTAGTCGGATAACTACACTACAAGAGGAAGTGGAGAGACTCACATCTTTGGTCAACTCATTGGCCAAGTGCAGTCGTGGCGTGGGGTCAAAATCAACGAAGAATTTCCGGGATACTACTACTCCGGTTTCAAGCGCGCGTTGAGTAGCTCACTCTTGATATGCCGGAAGGCTATCCATGGGGCATGCCTTTCAACTTTGGCATCGGAATTCGCCAACCGACTTCTCAAACAACCTCGCTTGACATACCTACTTTGCAGTGAAACTCTGCTCCGCAACGTGGAATAACTTTTCCACAAGTGACGATGCCGATTTCACAACCGATCATGACAAATTAAACCGTGGTACCGCTACTAGAGCGAGGAAGTTCACAATACTCCCAGCAATAACACAAATTCCTGTGGCTCAATGGAGAATCTCCAGGAACAACTCCTCAAAATGCAGCTTGAGATAAAAACAATTCAAGGGAAAGAATTGTTCGGAAAAAGCGCCCAGGATCTTTGCTTAGTTCCTCGCGTAAGGATACCTGCGAAATTCAAAGTCCCTGACTTTGAAAAGTACAAAGGGAACTCCTTTCCGCAAAGCCATCTCACGATGTATGCCAGGAAAATGTCTACGTACAATGAGGATCATCAGCTGCTAATTCATTACTTCCAGGACAGTCTCACCGGTGCCGCACTGAAGTGGTACATGAGTTTAGACAACACGAATATCCAAACATTCAACGACTTAGGTAAAGCCTTTGTACAGCAATATAAGTTCAACTTGGATATGGCTCCTGATAGGGATCAGCTTCGCTCCATGTCTCAAAAGGAAAGAGAGACATTTAAGGAATATCTTGTACGATGGAGGAAATGCTGCCAAATTAACCCACCATTGGAAGAAAAAGAAATGACTAAGGTATTCTTGAATACTCTAGGCTCATTCTACTATGAGCGAATGATCGCTAGTGCTCCCGGAGATTTCAACGAAATGGTAAGCATGGGAATGCGATTAGAAGAGGGTGTTCGAACCGGTCGATTAACCAAGGAAGTAGGATCTTCTAGTGGGACTAGAAAGGTTGGGCGGCTTTCAAGGAAAAAGAACATGGCGTAGGAATGGTATCCCGAGGAAACCACGTAAAATGTCATCCAACAACGACGGGTAGCTGCCATAGCACCGGTCAACACAACTCGAACACGTGAATTGCTCATGATTTCAGCAAAATCAACAAACTCAGCGGCCTCGTCAGCAGGCTCGGCGGTTTAACAACCAAAATCGCCTCGGGTCACTCGATTCGATCCGATCCCAATGGCGTACAGAACTTTACCTGCTAATAGAAACGTCTGAGACAAGGTTACCGCCTCCGGTTCTGGCTTGGTGGTACAAAACCGGCGTATCTTGCCCTTTCCACCAAGGGCACCGGCCATGACCTCGAGCATTGCATAGCATTAAAGGCGTACTGAAGTTAGTAAGGTCTAATCTTCTTTCCTTCAAGAATCTGAGCCCGAGCGTGCAAGCTAATCCGCTTCTAGTCACGGCGGACATTGATAAATCGATGCTAAGAAATAGACGAGATACCTTGTCACCGACGTAAACTTAATCCAAGGAAACATGGTGCATCTCCACGAAGCATACGGTGCAATGAGCGTTTTTGCCAAGCATAATTATTCCGCGTAACATTTGCTCCAAGGATATTCAAGGATGTTCCACCATAAGAGAGATATCCGGCATTTGTTAGACATCGGTGATTTACAAATTCTGAAACCGAGATGACCATAGCGTAAATCTGGTAGAATTTTCCGCATGAGCTTTTAGTCTCGAGATATCAACTCGGAAATTCCGAGTAGCGTCATTCTTCAAGAGGATTATGTTCTTGTTGATAAAGACAATCTCTCCGAATGAAGAGTGGAGCACTTACTTGAATAACCACGAATATGTGTCTGGGAGGAATCTTATGCCCGGATCAATTGAAGACATGTCCTATGACATGAAAATCCACCGTCCCTCTTGAAATTTGGGATACCTTGGGAGAACCAAGTGGCAATCGACTACATGGTGAAATACAACTGAAGCTCGAAAATCCGGATCGAAGATATCCGACCCTACAGGGATGGGGTGATGACTTTGAATACCCTAGTCAACGAGGAGGAGAATACTCATCTTCTCAAACTAATCAGCGATCGAGATCCCAAATGAAGATCTCTTCAACACATCTGTGGAATTCACCAAGTCGGATCACGGTTATCACTATATCAACATGATCACTGGAGATCAAGAGTGCGACTCGGGATACGATCTAGAAAGTGTCGCCGACAACAATCTCTTTTCGAGCGGAAGGAGCATCCCGGTATTCCACACAAGGATCAACGAAGTACCCATGCTATATCATACTTCGATCTGTAACCAAGAAGATTGCTTGATGACACAAAGGCAAGGGCCACCGTCCAAAGTCTTCAAAGCACCTTCAGACCAACCAAGGTTTACTCGAGGTTAAACCAAGTGAAATTACGGATTATCTCGATATCAGCGTTCGCCACTATTAAAACTGAAGTTAAGACTAATGTTCATAGCTCTAAGTAGTTTATCTTTGCTTTTTGTTTTGAACTCTCGCTTCGCCCAAAGCGAAGAGATGTTTTATAGGGCTTTAGCTTTTAAATAATTTCTCTTTGTCTCGCCCAAGACAAATGAGTTTGTATTTTAGGGCTCTGTTCATATTGTGAATCATAAATAAAACGCGTTGTTTTGTTTCCACACTCTGTGTTTTTTTTTTTCATTTTTTATCCTTTTCTGGAAATGATAATCCTAAAAAACACAATAAAAAAAAATCTCTTCAAAAAAAAAATAAAAAAATAAAAATCATAATGAAAAAATAATCTGCATACATTAACTTTCAAAAAGAAATTTTTTTTCTTAATCAAACATAAATCAAAATGCAGATTAAACAGATGGACAAATCCATTGAAAGCAATAACTCTACGCTCTCTCCCAACTTTGAAATCCCCAGTAGCGACGCTGAAGAGGAAGTTGAAGAAGAGATTCGGATGAAATTTCGACTACTTAAGCACGAGGAAAGGATCATTCGACCTCACAAAGATCCTCTAGAAGCAATCAACTTGGGTTACGAGGAAGATAAAAAGAGTAAACATCAGACTTCACTCAGCAGTAGTGTCAAAAGCAAAGCGATAAACCTTCTCAAAGAATACGTTGATGTGTTTGCTTGGTCCTGGAACATACGGATTGGATACCGCATCGTGGAACATCACTTGCCCTTAAGACCGGAATGTCCGCCATTAAGCGGCGAGGCGAGTTCATCACGAAATGGTGAGAAAATCAAAAGGAAGTTCAAAAGACTCGGTTGGTTTCCTTGTCACTTATAGTATCCTCAATGGCTAGCCAACATAGTACTGTCTCCAAAAAGGATGGAAAGGTCGAGAATGTGTGTTGACTAGGGATACGAACAAAGCTAGTCCAGGACGACTTCCCACTACATATCGACATGCTAGTGGATAGCTTGCAAAATTCAACGTCTTTTCCTTCATGGATGGTTTCTCTGTTACAATCGGATCGAGAATGGCTCGAAGACATGGAAGACATCTTTCATCACGCCATGGGGCACATACGCTACAAAGTAATGCCATTTGGATTAAAGAATCTTGGCGCTACTTACGGAGGCAATGACTACTCTCTTTCATGACATGATGCACAAAGAGATCGAAGTCTCGTGGGCGACATGATAGCAAAGTCACGACCTTGAAGGAACATATAAACTATCTCTTAAAGTTGTTTCAACAATTAAGGAAGTTTCAACTCCGTCTGAATCCTAACAAATGCACCTTTGGGGTAAGATCCGGAAAACTCCTAGGTTTCATTGTCAGTCAAAGGGGAATTGAGGTTGACCCTGACAAAGTCAAGGCTATTCAGGAAATGCCTACGCCACGTACGGAAAAGCAAGTAAGAGGATTTCTTGGACGATTGAATTATATCTCCATATTTATCTCTCAGATGACTGCTACCTGTGGGCCGATTTTCAAGCTTCTCCGCAAAGATCAAAAGGTTGTGTGGACAGCTGTTTGCCAAAAAGCATTCGACAGTATCAAAGAATACCTGTCAGAACCTCCAATATTAATCCCTCCAGTGGAAGGAAGACCGTTAATCATATACCTTACCGTACTAGAAGAGTCCATGGGCTGCATACTTGGACAACAAGATGATCTGGTAAGAAGGGCATGCCATTTAAGTAAGAAGTTCATAGGCGTGAAACTTCGTTACTCCATGCTCGAAAACATGTTGCGCTTTGGTGTGGGCTTCAAGCGTCTTCGTGATACATGATCAATCCACGACTTGGTTAATCTCCAAAATGGATCCGATCAAGTATGTCTTTGAAAAACACCTTAAGCGGAATCGCTCGATGGCAAATCTTTATCGAATATGACATCGATGCCGGTGCGAGCGGTCAAAGGAAGCATTCGCGAGATGACTTGGCTTATCGACGCTCAGCGAACACCAATCTCTCAGTTTGATTTCCCAGACGAGGATGTTATGTACTTGAAGATGAAAGATTGCGACGAACCGCTACTTGGAAGGACGGATCCGAATCGGATGTGGTTTAGTCTTTGATGGAGCGATTAATGTCTTTGGCAATGGAATTGGGCGGTCATCATTACTCAGGGTTCTCATATCCCGTTCCATGTTGTTATTCGATTGCACCAACAACATAGCAGAATACGAGCATGCATCATGGGCATCGAAGAAGCCATCGACTTGAGGATCAAGATCCTTGACATATATGGAGATTCAGCCCTAGTGATTAATCAAATCAAAGACAAGTATGAGACTCATCATCTTGTACTAATTCCTTCTGAGATTATGCAAGGCGGTTGTTGACTTTCTTCAACACAGTACAACGCATTATATCCCTCGAGATCAAAACCGGATGGCAGACGCCTTGGCTACTCTATCTTCCATGTTCAAAGTTAACGATTGGAATGATATGCCCAGAATTCGCATCAGACGCCTTGAAAGACCTGCATATGTATTTACAACGGTCTTGACGATAAACCATGGTTTCGACATTAAGCGTTTCCTTCAAACAGTACCCACTGGGGCATCGTGCAAGGATAAGAAAACTCGAGGAGGCTTTCTAGGAATTTCTTCGAACAAAGAGGTGTTATACAAAAGAAATTTCGACATGGTTACTGCTGAGATCGTCGACGGACAAAAGCGGAACACGATCATCCATGAAGTGCATGAAGGGTCCTTTGGAACTCATTCAAGCGGACACGCAATGTCAGAAAGATCTTGAGGCGAGGATACTATTGGATAACGATGGAATCGATTCTTTGTAAACACGTCAAAAGATGTCACAAGTGCGGATCTCACGAGATAAGATTCATGTGCCTCGAGACTCTACTCAGCGTTCTCTCCTCTCGTGGCCGTTCTCCATGTGGGGCATCGACATGATAGGAATGATTGAACCAAAGCGTCCAACGGACATCGCTTCATTCTAGTAGCCATTGATTACTTTACCAAATGGGTGAGCATCTTCGCCAATGTTACAAGACAAGTGGTTGTGAGGTTCATCAAGAACAACCTCATTTTTGATATGGAGTTCAAGCAAGATCATTATAGACAATGGATCTAGCGAACAACAAAATGATGAAAGAATTGTGTGAGGAATTCAAGATCGAGCATCATAACTCGTCTCTTACCGGCCAAAGATGAGCAGCGCCGTTGAAGCGACCAACAAGAACATCAAAAGATCGTCCGAAAATGGTCATCACTTACAAGGCGCGCGAATCGCCATTTGCTCGCATGGATATCGTGCCGATGCGCACTTCAACAGGGCAACCCTTTTCTCTAGTATACGGCATGGGCGGTGCTCCCGTAGAAGTTGAGATCCGTCAAGAGTTCTCATGGAAACTAAGTTATCGAGGCGAATGGTGTCAAAGAAGAATGCGACCAGTTGAACTTAATTGAAGAAAAGCGCTGACCGCCCTATGTCACGGACAACTCTATCAAAAGAATGAAGAAAGCTTTCGACAAAAGGTCCGACCTCGTGAATTAGAACGCGACCTCGTGCTTAAAAGATTACATCTTTTCAACGATTCTAGGGCAAATGGACTCCTAACTCGAAGGCCCATACATCGTCAAAGAAGCTTCTCTGGCGGTGCTATGACTCTCACAACCATGGATGGTGATGAACTCCATCACATGAATCTTGATGCGTCAAAAATACTTTGTCTAAAAACAAAAGAAACATTCGGTAAGTCGAAAACCCGAAAAGGGCGGCTTAGGCAAAAATAGCGTCTCGGTGGATTGAAAACACGAAAAGGCGATCCGGGCAAAAATTAGAGACAATAAGCAGAAAATATCGATAGATTGAAAACACGAAAAGCGATCTAGGCAAAACAAGGATACAAAATGACAAAATAGCTACGGCCCGATCATATTTTGTCCACATGAAGAATTTTCCATCAACGGATCTTCAATCAACTCTTACGAGCAACAAGCACGGTTGAATTCAAAGTTGTTAGGGATAGTAGTGGTTATTTGCTTTCAATGTAGCCTTTTCCCAATAAATTATCATTTCCAACTTTTGTAAACAGTTCATGGAATCACGCCTTTGGCTGATTACCATTCTATAAATAAATTTGAGCCTTGTGCCTTTTGTTTACAATCTTTGCTTTATTCTGTTTTGCAAAATAACGGTTTTATTGTGAAAATCACTTTTGAAACTAAAATGTTTTAAATGAATTTTTACTCCAAAATTTTGAAACAAAAGCAAAAATTTTCCTTTGAATTATGGACACGGAAAAAACTTCAACAGTTTCTCCACTAAGTGTTTCGATCTCCGAAGGATAAAGCAACTGCTACAACAGACTTCTCCTCAACAGAAATTATCAAAGGAACGGTATTCTTATCCATAAAGAAATCCCCAGTCGAGTTGCCAATGAAATGCCTTTCTCAGAAAGTTTAAAGCATGCAACTCCAGTTATTCATCAGTGAACCTCTGCACCATTGCTGCAATTTTCACCGAGTATTTGTTCGAACTGTGACGCAATCCTTTTACAAAATATCTCCTTAGTGTCTTTGTCAAAGTATTGTTAGCATGCATATAACATTCATGACATTCATACATAATAACATCATTCATTGCATTTTTTGCATCTCTCAAAAATGTTTGCTTCCAAATCACTGGTATAAGTCACGTTTACTCATGTGAGTACAAGTCTGTCCCCAGTAGAATATCTCCAAACAGAAAAGATACCTTTTTCTTTTCTCCCCAACGGAGTATTCCCAAACAGAAAGGATACGTCTTCCTTTTTCCCCGGGCAAAGTCCCCAAGCGGAGAAATACATTTTCTTCTCTATCACATTCTCCAGCTAAGATTATCCCTCATTGGGAACAATGTCTTGGTTAACTTCTTTCTTTCCAGTTCATTCCTTGGATAGAACACTGTCTATTATTCACAAAAGCTGAATACATGGCAAATTTCTCAAAATATTTACCTTGTTATAGTTATCACTTTACTGATAATTGGTAATATCTTCACAACTCTTTTTTTTTTATCTGTTTCCATCATCTGTCTGTTATTCACGAAGCTGAATATTCAGTGATTTTCTCAGGATTTACCTTGTTATAGTTATCACTTCGTTGATAATTGGTAATATCTCCATAAGCTCATTACCATGAACTATCACAGGGCTGATAATTGGTAAATATCATTTTCACTTACCTTAAACATTGTCACACGGCTGACAGAAGTAATCTCTTTGTTTCCCAAAACGAAACAGAGGTTCACATATTCTGTGAATCATTCTCTCTCCAGCAGAGACGTCTTCACAATTTTCCCCTCACTGTGTCATTTCTTTGATATCATCTAGTTAAAACTTTTGTCAATCATTTTTTACATCATCCGCATTTTTGGTATCTTAGGTCCAAATTTTGCGTATTCTGATATTTAAGTCTCTTTACACCTATCAAAACGAAGATATTCATCTTCATCTCTCAGGTTAAAGAAACTTAAATAGGGGCATCTGTCATACCCCAAATTTTGACCTAATATACCACATTTGCATTGTTGCACAATTAACATTGAAACAACATTAATTATAGCGAGGTCAAAATTAGGGTTTCATCAGGTTTTCATCTGATTCAAGAGCTAACCAATTAGGGTTTGAGATTTTTCCATCTCATTTGATCTATCTTGATCAAATCATCAGCCTTCAATCTTCAGACATCAAATTTTCTCACAGATCAATCGAGGATCGACCAATTAGGGTTTTGGTCGGGCAAGAGAATTCTCTGACTTTTTGAGCAGTGGATGACTTTTTTGGATAGAGATTGGTCATAATATCTTAGATACAACCCCTTGACCTAATTTCTGGATTCAAATCATCACAGAAGTTCACAGAATTCATCAGTCGTTTTCAGAAACATCTGATGAAATTTCATCTGCACAGAAAAGTCAAACTTTGACTTTTGATCAAATTTTTCAAAACAAAACTTTTTCCATCATCAAAATACTTCAAATTATCCATCATGATCATAAAAAAATCAAGGATTTGAAAAAGTCAACAAAAAGTCAAAAATTCTAACACTTAGAAAAATTTCTAAGTGTTGAAATTTCTCATTTTTTCCAAACTTCAAGCCATTTTTTCACCTAGTTCCAATTTGAATTTGAAAAACTCAAAACATGAAAGTTGTAGCTTGTGGAAAGATCTTTCCAAAATGTCCAAGAACTCTCAAATCCATGGAGTCTAGCTATCGTTTGAAATTAAAACATAAGGCTCCATGAAACTTGATTTTCAAAGATCAAAACCTCAAATTATAGGTCATTCTTGTGTTTCTTCATCTAGAAGCTTTCTAACCTTGCCAAGTGGATGGATGAACTGATAAATATCAGCCAAGAGTGATAATTGAAAGGATTGGATCAAAATGTAAAATATAGCACATGGTGAAAAAGGAAGGTTCCTTCCTTTACAAAAGACTTTCTTGCCCTTAAGCTTTCTTTGAATCACCAAATGCCATGTCCTTCTTGCCTAACATTGCAGTCCTAATTGGCCTATAAAGGATCACAATTCAAGTCCAAATCTACACAAAAGCTCCACAAATACAAGCTTTCTTTCTACTTTCTTGAAAATCAAGCAATTCATGTTATTTTGAGAAACATTGCAAATTTTGAAATCTTTGAAAACCATGAAAAGTTTTGGTGTCTAACATGTTTTATAATCAATATGTAACTTTGTATGAAACATAAAATTGACACTAATCAATTTGGAAAACAGATTTTGCATTCTATGCACATAAGCTTCAAAGCGCCATGGAATTGAGCGAGGCTAGACTTGATTCCTTTGAGTTCGAGCATCCAAACACGATCCATATACATCATGGAGTTGATTCAAATCAAGAACATCTGCTGTAACACGATTTACATCATTTTCAGTTCCATTTCAATCTTGTGCGGTGTCGACTTGTGTAGAACGATTGACTTGATCCAAGAGGTGCGAGACCATCCTCATAGCTTCCTTATAGGCCGTTGGAGCTCACATGATCAAGAGCGACAATTGAAACACTCTAGCATCGATTTCGATTCTCATTTTCAGTTAGAACAGGCGATTCTCTAATTCCTTGCACCAATTGAAAAAGCTCACGGCCGTTTGTTTTCTGCACCCTAACGACCATTAGCCCTCAAAAATCAAACAATCATCCAACATACATCATTTAATTTAAGATTTTCAGTTTAGGGTTCATCATGTTCTTCGAAACCTAATTTGTTCTGGGCTAAATATAAATGAAATTAACAACCACCGTTGTATTCCTTGTTCAAAATCGAGTCATTTTGATTTTTACATCACTCAATTTCATGGAGAAACGAAGATTTTGGATCGAATTTGGCAAACTGAAAATCAAAACACGAACCCAGGACTGCGCGCGTGTTCTTGGTGTTCTTCGTTTTCAAATATTTAAAAATTCCAATCTTATATCAACACGTGTTTCAGTCCACTAAGCATCCCAGCGCATTTGGCTCAGTTGGTTGCTTGCTTGGTCTTAAGTTCCTTTGCCACGCGTCCCACCTCATGGTCATGGGTTCAACACCCACCAAGACCATTCTTTTTACAAACTTTTCATTTTTTCATGTTTTTTCTTCAAACTTTCACAATTTTTTTGACCAATCAAAACTTCTCATTTTGAGATGATTTTTTGGACACTTGTCAATAAATACATATATTTTGTGATAGTGCAAAAATTTTCAGAAAAAACTTTCATCTGATTAAATTTTAATCGAGCCGAAAACGACGTTCTGAACACTTTTTCAAACCTCCTTTTAAGGTGAATTTTTCAAGTTTTCGACTTTCGATTTTTTTCAAAACTTTCCATAAATGAACCTTACATTTTCAAAACATTTTCAAATCATTTCTTCAAAACTTTTTCATCAAACTTACATCTTTTTACCATGATCGATCCGATTTAAACGATAAAACTGAATTCGTTTTCTCTCGAATTTCTTAATCGATCATGGGCCTCCCTTACGGTGTAAGTCCCAATCCTTTATGTACATATTTAGTTTTACTTGTACATACTCAAAATTATCATTGTTAATATTCAAACGTAAACAAATTTCTTTCGTTTGTTTTTTCATTTGTTTGTCTATACGCCGAATCCATTGGTTCTAAAGGAAGAATTCTTCTGAGCAAAACTTCTTTTTGACCAATGGGCCTCCATCATGGTGTAAGTCCCATAACATTCTTTTGTGTACATAATATTTCTTTGTACATACAAATTTCATCTGTACATAATACAGATACTTCTTTTATACTCAAGTACAGACAAACTTCGATCGTTTGTTCTTGCTTCACTTGTGTATACTCAAACCAATATTCTTTATGTACATACATATTTTCCTTGTACATAACAAATACTTTTCAAATATAAAACAAACTTTCATTTGTACATAACACAGATACCTTTTTTTGAAAATACTTTTTCACAGATAAAACTTCAAACATTCGTTTCTGTTTCATCTGTACATTTTACAATAAATGCCATTGGTATTGAAAGGAGCATTATTCCCTGTGAAACTGCTTTTAAACCAATGGGCCACCCTTATGGTGTAAGTCCCAACCCTCCTATGTACATCCATCTTAGTATGTACATAAAAACTCGTTCGTGTACATATTCATTTCCTTGTACACAATTCAAACTTGTAAATAATCAAGTTACGCTCGTTTTAAACGTTCGTGCACAGACACTTGTTTATATTTCATAAACTTCTGTAAATAAACATCATGCATTGTTTATATTTCCTTCATAAACTCCTGTGAATACATATCACACATACACCTGTTTACATAACTGTCTAGTTATTAACATAACAATTAGACTAATCAATAGGTTCCCCACATTTAGCCTCCGCTTGGGCTTCATACAAGACAATTCATCACTAGCATGAGTTTAGCCTCCGCTTGGGCTTCATACAAGACAATTCATCCCCAGCATGGGATAGCCTTCTCTTGGGCTTTGTACAAAGAAACTCTCCTCGCAGAGTTAGCCTCCGCTTAGGCTTCATATAAGACAACACTCCCCTGTTGAGTCAGCCTCCTCTTGGGCTTCGTTCAAAAGAACTCCTCTTTGAGTTTAGCCTTCTCTTGGGCATCATACAATGAAACAGATAGGAAATCTCTTAACAACCTCCTATTGGGCTCCCAATACAAAGAATCACCCGCGCTAAGATAGAACCCTGAAAGGATGGTTTCTCGGTGAAATCACTTTCAAAATTCCCAGAGAGTAAAATTTCCCGGTGAAATTGCTCTTATTCCAAAAAGGATGATTTCTCGGTGAAATCCCTTTCAAAACAAAGCCAGCCATACCCTATAGCTTCCTCTTGAGCTTCATACAAGGACCCTCGATGACCCTCGGAATGCCTCCTCTTGGGCTAACAATACAAGGACCCACGGGCTTCTTAAAAGCATCCTTAAATCCAATCAAATTTCTCCTCGAGATTTAGACATCTATCATCTCTATGGAAGAAGTATCTCATCTATCACATCACATACAGTCAATTCTTTTCAAAAACTCTTTTCAAAAAAAACTTTTCAAACTGTTTTCAAACAAAAACATCTTAGTTGTAAGTGGTAACACTTGTATACTCGAGCAAAACATCCAATACTTACAGTTAAAAGATTTCAATCTTTTTCAAAACATCTTTCTTAAACATGTAAGTGGTAACGCTTGTACACTCAAGCAAAACACCTATAACTTACGACGAAAGATTTCAATCAGTCAAACTTTTCAAAAATGTATGTGATGAAATAGATTGGATACATTTTTTCATTAAGATGACATTTGTCTATCTCTTACTAACATCCCGTTGCTTTCCACTAGCATAAGTGGGAACTACGATTGCTCTGACTTTCTCAACATCCTTTTGAGAATACGTAGGCACAAGGTCTCATCCTTGCCGAGCAAATTTCTTTCTCCCTCAGACCAAACAAACCATAGAACCCTGTATATCCGAGCTACAAATGCTCTGATTCCCACTAGGGGATATGTATGTAGAAGATCCATAGATCTTTGCGAGCACAATAATAACAAAACCTAGAATCCCACATAATCTACTATTTCTTAAAATCCAAAGGAGAAACTTTCCCAATCATAGAAATAGCAATTAAAACACACAAACATATCAAATATATTCATATATAAAGCTGTAGATAACTACATATATTTAGGGTGCTCCATCTATTCCTTTATATACCAATCCCCTTACTCGGAATCTCCCCAATGCGTTACGTCTAGTTTGCGCTAGTCGTTACGCATACCAATATCAATTGAGGGTATTTGACTTTCCCTTTTCATAATCATTAAATCATCTTTCTTGTGTTGAAAATAATAAAGCTTGATGCTCATGACATCTTTATAAACAAATCAAAGATTTAAATCGTTCGTGTCGAGAGAATCGAACTCACGTTCGCATCCTCTAGCGTCACCTTTGAACACGATCCACGAAACTTGGTTTTGGGCTTCCATAATAATAGCTAGGGTTCACTTAATTAATCCTAAAAACTTGGTCTTTTCAACAACCAATTTAGGTTTAACTAAGATTAACCTAACATCCACGTGAGCATGCAATCTAATAACAGAAAAACATAATAAAGCAGCTCAACAAACTTCACGAAAAATCTCGGGAAAAGCAGTTATCGAGCAGAATGTCACCTGAATTTCGGCACAATACTTGCTTCGGATCGGTACTGCTTAAACATCCTTGTCAAGTAGGATTTATCTTCAAACTCTGAATGTCATGAAATTTATCAAGACATTGCTATGGTCTAGTTTTACCAAAAATTAATGCCAACTTAAAACATTAACAGTAATTAAGAGAGAGAATAATTATTTGTTGAGCAAGAGGAACCTCTGAGACAATTGCATATTGAGCAAGACCAACCTCTAAGACAATGATGTCTTAGACTAGCCTTGGTACAATGATGGCTCGAGCAACAGTGGGAGCCTTCGCGGAAAAATAAAATAGTTATGACAAAGAGCTAAGATACACAAGGAAAGACAAGTAAGATGTCAAGTTACCTCTATAAAATCTAAGGATGAATTGGACGACGTAGATTGAGGGTCGAGAGTAGGGACATTCATGTCTTTTATTTTCTACAACAAGGGGGTAGTTTCAACCTCCACCTCATCTTCGACATCGGAGGTAAGAACATGCTCATGCCTAACCCTATTCGTACTCCCTCCTTTTGGATGTCGATAAAACTATGTGGTCTCCGTGTATGGTTTTGTAGTGCCTTGTTCCTTGTCGAAAAAGGAAAAATTATCTCCTTGGGACCTTGTATTTATAAGGTAAGGGTTGAGAAAAATTAGAAACCTCGTCCTTGCTCAAAATTGCAAATACATCATGTATATATTGACATGAAGTAGAAAAGGATACGAAGGTTGGGAATCTACAAATATAGGATGTCGATAAAATATACCTTTGCTCTTCGTACCTTTTTCCAAGCAAAAGGAAATGGTATAGGTAATGTGTTGCGCCATAAGAATGGAGTCCTCCGCGGTCTAAAAGTAAGATCCCTACTGATACTTGAACTCTTGGGTGTAATGGAAAGAGAGAATGAACTTAAAGAAATGTAGAAAGTACAATTTTTCTTTGAAATTTCTAAGGGAATCTAGACATATTTTCATCAAAAGAGTCATTCGTAGAAATAAACATATATTTTTCTGAAGGAATAAGAAATTTGGGGAGCAATTGACTCAAGCCAGATTGTCTGGCCACTAGGTTTGGTTGATAGGAAGCCATCCTTATTCCACTTTTTCTAAAGGTGAGCCTCTTCCATAAAGGAACTGGGAGAAAACACTTCATAAGAACTCCATGAATATCATTTCCCCTTCGACTCTAGGACAAGGAAAAGGTTCACAGAACCAGGCCGGGCCACATGGTCGAGTGGTAAATGGCGCCATGGTGGAAACAAATATTTTACGCTTGAAAAAATAAAGAAGTATTTCTTAAACGTGTCTAATGAAATAGTCTCGCCATCATTAGGAGTAATGTGAGTAAGTTGTGCATCTTCAACGCCTACCATCATGACAGACGAGTTGTCGGTCTAAAAATCTGGCGTGAAAGTGGCATTAAGCCACAACTGTAACAACAATATAAGCTCCCTATCTGAAAACTGTCGAGGTACAAACATATTCATAATTTGATCCTCGCATGGGAAAATATGTATCTATTCAACCAGTAGGTTAGGAATGTTATATTCTCACGGGCGTCGACAAACTCAATCGATATGTAATGATCCTCTATAAAAGTTTCTAAGGCGTCATTGGAGAACTATAAATTTGGTTTAGTCCTTATAGGTTATGATGGCTCATAACTCTCTCGAGTTGATAGAAGACTAGTGATGGAGGCTATATCAAATAGATAAGAAGTGATCATCCCACAAGAGAGATGGAAAGTGTTTGTGGTTGCCTCCCAAAATCACAAAGCGGTAAGAAGCATAGCAGGGTTATATTTGAGACCTGCCCTTGATAATAAAATGAGGTTATAAATTCTATGCGCTTTCCATGCAAAATTCATCTTTCCCTCTACCCTATTTAACCATTTTATATCATCTAAATCAAGAGCCCTAAGTGGATGAGGAGAACATTACACCTTGTTTTCCAAGAAGCAGAAATCGAAAGTCTGGCCACAAAAAACCACAAGGTCCCATCCTTGGTAATAGGGAAAAATTCATTCCAAGAAACCAGGCTTCTTAAAAAGTCTAAAGAGAGGCCCCATGAAGGAGAATGTAGTGTCTGGAATATAAAGAGAGATCATAGTATCATGATACCAGAGTATTCTAGTGTCTTCTTCTAGAGAAGACTCTGACATGTAAGTCTGATTGTTAACCAGGATCGACTCATCAATACAAGCAACAAATAGAGTGTGCAGCAAACTGAAATGATTGGGTGCATTGGTGACTTTAAGAGTGTGAAGAAAATATCATCTAGAAAAGGCAAAAAAAATTGGTAACGTTTCCCGCCTTTTTCGTTTTCTTAGTAGGGAAAGTGGAAGAAGATAATTGATACACTAGAAGGAAATAGTTGAAATAGAAAGAGAAAAGGTGGTGAAACATTTTCCCTCTAGAAACATGGACAAGTGACATGTTCGGAGCCAATAAATGGCCTTGATCATGGATGAGATTACGTGTAAAGAACATGGAAAATAGTGACAAAGTGATTACAAAAAAGTACCACCTTGAAAAGAAAGTCAACAAAGAATGTCCATTGAAAAGAAATTTGATGTTAAGAAGACATTAATGAAGTCTTTTAAAGAGAATTAATGACGAAGCATCAACAAGGCATCAATCAAGGTGTCGATGAAGGAAAACATGGTTTAAAGGAGTCGTAGGAACAAATCCACAATATTAGGATCATACATTAACATGTACAAAATATCGAAAGGCAGTCAACAAGACCCTCTCTACACCAAATGTACCAGTCGACTGAACCACGAAAGGTTAAAGACTTAGTATTTTTAAAAGTTCAAAGTTCTTTGTAAGCAATGTCGACCACATATTGAACCGTTACTATCAAAAGTTTGTGGGGAAGTTTAAAGTGATTATAACTCAACATGAGATGTAAACAGAAAGAATCATGGGTGACACGTAGGTAGGGTGGAAAAACGGGTTGGGTCTGCTGGGTCGGCCCGTTTGACCCGCTATTTTTGGCGGGATGGACTAAAGTTTTTGACTCGGTACCTTAAGTTGGCTCGCCCCGCCTAACCCGCTTAAAAAAGTGGGTCGAGGCGGGGCGGAGCGGAGCGAGTTTTGCAAGCGGGCTTTTTTGTTTAAACTTCTTATTTTTTACTTCGAATTAAAACAACTTTAACTATAAAAATAACACTTTTCTCTTAGGATTATGTTGATTACATTGTATTTTAAATTATTATACAGACAAATTGAATATAAGCTCAACGTTCTTTTTATAACTTTCTAATACATGTGTTGATTGGAAAATTTTGAAATAAAAGAACAATTGTATGACATACAGAATTATTAAGTTTTCAATACATTACCTCACACACTTTCTTTAGAAATAGATGTTGATGTTAAGAAAAGAAGAATTTGATTAGTGTATACATGTAACAAATTTAGGATTTAACTATTAAGGAATAAGTCAATATAAGAGTCTACATGATGTAAACATTGAGAAAGTCGAGTGTTGATATTTTATGCACTACTATTTTATGCACTGCGATGTTTTATGTAGTGTAATTGTTATTATTATTTGTTTTGTGTAAAATCTTAATATGGTTCTTTAGTAGTTAGTTTTTAAATAGGATTAGGATGATATGTATCGTTTAATTTTTATTTTGATATTTTTTATTTATTGTGATTGAGTTTATTTTGTTATTTTTTTATTGTAATTGGTCTTTATTTATTTTATTTTTGAATTATTTGGACTAACATATGTTGAAGTTATGTGTTGAAAAAAATATTTTGTCGATTCTTTGGTAATAATTAAAAAACTTATAAATTATTTAGTAAATTAAATTTTAAAATAAAAAATATATATAAATTTGGCGGACCGGTCCGCCAACTCATTAATAAACGGGACGGGCTTGACTTTTGAGCTCAGACACCTAAGTTGGCCCGCCCCGCTTTTGGACAGGCTTAAACGGGGCAGGCCTAAACGGGGCGGATCGCCTACTTTGCCACCCCTACATGTAGGCACATTAATGGAAACATAAAGATCAAACATTGAGTAAAATACACTAATTTCATAGTGGGGGGAACCGTCACCGACAATTATTTTGTAAATACAATAAAAAGAAGACTCGTACATTTTAACAAGAGTCACAAAATTTCAAACAAACTCTTTGTACCAATGGATTACTCGAGTTAAAGAGTGAAATAATGTGTGAGAAACATGTATGTGTCTGCGTCCATTCTTTTCATTGTTTTCTCGTTTCCTTAAATGCAACATTTACTGTCTTTTTCTTTCACTTTCACTCTTGTTTAATGTCATTTACTGCATTTACCTTGTAATTTATTACAACTTACCTTCATTTAAAGTTTGTTTCTACGCTGCTATCGTGAAAATGACAACTGCATTCAATTCACACGCATGTGTATTCATACAAATCATTTGTAGAAATTGCTTCGGAGATTTTCCGAGTTAATATCACTTTCTTTCTAAACTCATGATTGGTTACCAAAACCCCAATAAACACCTGGTAGACAGGGTAAGAAGCTTTTCAAAACATGGGGTTTTCTAATGTGTTTGGGAAGAGGACCCATGAATGCGAAGGTGGTACCTACAATATAGTAGGGAATCAACGCATCAAAATACCATATGTGTCTCCCTTATTCCTCCATGGGAGGTTCAGGAACGTGGGTGAAATTATTGATTAAGAAAGGTTCTTCAATACGAGTAGCGAAATGAGGGTGTGTAGAAGTGGCGCGTTTAGGTGCCATTGTTGATGTAAAGTTTGTTTCGGAAGAAAATGAATGGAAGGATGACAGAGGTTGCAGTAACACATGAGGGCTTATTTCTTACTTATTTTTGCAGAAAAAGAAATGTTGGGAGAGAAAAAAAAGAGTTGATGAGAGATGTTTACATAGCCAAAAGAGGAAAGATAATGTTTTAAATTTTACCTTTCAAAACATGGACAAGTGGTGCTGCCTGAGTTGACAGATGATATTAAGCTATGGGGAAAATGATATTTTTGAAATTAAACGATTTTTTCTTTTAAGTTCATTTATGTCAATGACTAATTAATCTCCTAGGAAATAGGGGATAATGATGATCATCTATTTGCACGTTCTAACATGATGGTTTGGTAAAAAGTTAATCATGATGACTGAGAAACATCTCATTTGTGACGTATACGGGATATTAAAAACAGTGAATAAGTGATTACAAAACACCACATTTTTCCATCTGACACATATGATCAAAAATGGAATTTTGGGGGCATCTGTTAACATAGAATATTCATTTAAAAGGGAAGACAACGAAGAATGTGGCATCTAGAAATGCTAAGTGTTGAAAGCATTAATTAACATACCTCGACAGAATTTGTTCCTTCGAATGAGAAGCTTTGACTAACATGATAGGTATGGTTTGGAAGAATCACAAGAACACATCCATAAGATTAGAATCACTATTTCCTCTAAACATGTCCAAAATCTCGAAAAGGATATTTGACAAAGGTTTGTCTTAATAAGGTAGTTGGATCGATGAAGTAATTGGTTATCAAAAAGAGACTTAGTATTTCTCTAAGTTAAAGGGTAAACAAAGAGAAAAAGGTGTGTCGACAAATGTTGAATCAGATAGCCTTGAGAAGTAGTTAGTGATTATGAGCAGTCACAAACGTAGGATAGTGTAACACGGTGAAATGACTTTGAGATTTTTGTATCGCAAATGTGCGGATAGCAAGAGTCGCCACTGACTTTTCTTTTATCCAATTAAGGGAAGGTAAAAAGTACAGAAAAAGACCTTCGTTAGATTCTGAGTAAGGGAGAAGGTTATGAAAACGGAAGGTATTAGCACCCCTTTCCATCCGTAGTTATCTACGGGCTCTTAGTTTCTCTTATATCACTTTAAAATTGTGCTTTCTGTGTGTTTGAAAAAATTGTTTTGAAAAGGCATTTCGCTTTGACTTTGTAATGATTCATGTAGGAATGTATACAAAGTGTTCGGAAATGTTTCATTTTGAAAAGAGTTTGAACTTTGACAAAAGTGTGTGGTGTGAAAAGTATTTGATTGAGCAAGCAACTAAAAGTCTTATTACCTACTCAGAATGGTCGTTTTCGTGTTATTTTACGTTCCTTTAGAATAGCGCTATCCATACCATTAGTTGGTAGGTAACCCTATTTGTTGGATGTACGCGGGACATTCGAAGGGACATCGTATGGTCATAGAAGGAAACTTGTAGGAAATATGCTAGCACATTCGAAGGGACTATCATCATTTTTCGTAGGCGACAATCGAGGGTCAAGATCATGTATTCGTAGGCGACATCGTGGGTCTATGATCTTTGTATCGAAGGGACTATGATGATTTGTTTGAAGGCAACGGTGCTAGAATACCTCTACGTTCGAGGGACTTGACCATTTGATTCGTATGGCAACGAGAGAGAATTACCCTAAGGGGTGTGTCATACCCCAAAATTTGCCCTCCTATTCCTCAAGGCATTTCATACATCTATACTCAAGGATTCCTCAAGGGTTGATCAGACAAACCCTCTCCTAGACAATCAACCCAAACTAGGGTTTGGAAATTCTCAGATCCAGATGGAATCCTAACATCTCCAATGATCTTCATGCCTCCTCATATGCTTCAAAGATTCTCCATGTCAAGTTTCAAGCCTCACAAGTCAAGTTTCCTCAGACAATTGCTCAGATGGTTGAAAATCAATTGTATTGGACAAAAAGTTAACTGTGGTCAACATACAATCAAACTTCCTGATTTTTGGTCAACATCCTCCTTTTGAAGTCACATTCATCATTTGATCAAGGGTTGATTATGATTCATCAAGAAAACTCAAGATTTGCTCAAAAGTCAAACTTTCCAAATTAGGGTTTTTCAGTGAAAAGTCAACCAAACTTTTACTGAGCATAACTTCTTCATACTTTCTCAAACATTTTCCCACCACCTCTCATTTTGAAGGAAATTCAATTCTCTACAACTTCATGTCACACAAGAATGTTCAAAAAATGCTTCATTTGGAAGGTATGGATCAAAACATTACAGGTCCTTTTCAAAGTCAACAAAAAGTCAACATTTTGTTTTAAAGATTTATTGAGCATGGAAACTCCAATTGAGATGAAACCAAAGAGGTTGGTTAGAGGACACTTAGAGATTTCTAAAAAGTCCAAGAACACTCAAAAATGTGGAAAATTGAGCAAAATACACCATTCAGAAGTTGGGCACTTTTGAACAATTGCACAAAAGGAGATATTTGTCAAAATCCAATTTTTTCCAAATGGGCCCATAATTTTATGATCCAAACTTGATCATAATATTATTTATGACCTATTGATGCCTTGCCATGACAACTTTCTATTTTATTGATTTATTTTTGAATTTAAAACCATTTAATTCAAATTTAAATTATATAAAATATGAAAATAAGATATATTTTCAAAAGGAGTGGATTTTTATCAAACTTAAGGTCCAAGATAGCCCACAAAACTTGCCAATTTCGTGATAGCTTGCATATGGAAGAGAAAATCAAATTTTCTCCAAAATTTGATTTTATTTGAAAGGAATTTATTTCACATTCAATATCCAATCTTTTTTCCTTCTTTTTGCTCCAGCATTACACTCTATAAATATCTAGTACATTGCCAAGAACAAGGGACGAAACCCTAGCCCCAACAACAACCCTTATTTTGCCAAACATTTTCTCAAAATTGTGAAAATCGTGTTTCAACTTCTAGCCAATTTCAGCCATCCAAAACCATTCCATTGTGTTCCTGAGGTAATTTGGAGTAAGTACACATCATTCTCCATGGTTGAAACAACCTGAATCGAGCTACATACATTCATACATATTCATATTTTTCTTGAAATTGCATTTTTATTATCTGTGTGTTTTAATCGATTCTAATGGTTTTAATGTATTCATGAGGTTCTATATGATTGACCTGGGCCATCGTTTCGAAGCTTGCACGTAAAAATCATGATTTGCCATAGTTAGGGTTTTTCAAGCTGTCTTCTTCGAACCGGCCTGTACAGGACGATTCAGCCAAAACAAACACCACCATCGTGTTCGCAGCCCTCGATTTAGGGGGGTAGGGTACCTTAGAACTTTTTATTTTGCGTATTTTTCAAGTTTCAGGTTTTGGTTGGCCGGAGAAGACGACCAGAGCTAGGGCTCCGGCGTCGTTAACTTGCTCTGACCGGCGAAGGCTTGTGTGGCGCGATCGTGCTCTCTGATTCATCCATCCGTTTCAGCTGGGGTCCACGCGTGCTGACTTGGTTTGAAACATATCCATGACACGTTTACACTTATATTCAATTGATTTCAGTTTCCATGACACGAAGTACACGCTGGCGTAGTGGTTAAGGCGTTGGCATGTGGAAGATGCTCTCCAAGGTCTCCAGTTCGATCCCTAGCAAGACCAATCCTTTTTTCTCTTTTACAAACTTAACTTATTTTTCATATTTTCTTATTTTTTCTTTAATATTTTCCATCTAATTTATTTTATCTTCAATAATTTTTATCATGCATTTAAAAAACACCAAAAATATTTATTTTCTGCATAATCATCAAAAAAATGCTTATTTAATTTTTAATATAAAATTATTATTTTTGCATGCATATTTAATTTAATTGCTAATTAATCGTTTAAATGACTTTTAATTGTTTTTTAATTATCAAATTAACTCCAAAAATTCCCAAAAAATTATTTTATCATATTAATGTCATCATTAACACAAAAACTTTTTCTCATTCAAAAATACTTATTTTTACTAACATTTTCCTTTTATGCAATTTTCTCGTATTTTCCGATTTTGTATCTGTTCACAGGTTGTAACGTTTCGGACGATTTTTCATGCTTTTCTTTTTCAATTATGTAATTGCCTATAGGATGTAATAGTTTAATTAGGACTTTTATTTTCCGCACTTTCAATTATGTATCTGCCCCAAAGCCATGTAATAGCGTAGGACTTTATCTTTCCGCAATTTACTTTCTGCATCCTATAAACTGCTAGTAATTAGGCGTGTATGGCAAGATTAAAATCGGACATAGATCACTCATAATTCCAAGACAAAAATATCTGAATTGACACACTCTTTTCACACATGCACCCCTTAGGGTAATTCTCTCTCGTTGCCTTTACGAACACAAATGGTCAAGTCCCTCGAACGTAGAGGTATTCTAGCACCGTTGCCTTCAAAACAAATCATCATAGTCCCTTCGATACAAAGATCATAGTCCCATGGTGTCGCCTACGAATACATGATCTTGACCCTCGATTGTCGCCTACGAAAAATGATGATAATCCTTCGAATGTGCTAGGATACTTCCTACAACTTGCTTTCTATGACCATCCGATGTCCCTTCGAATGTCCCGATTACATCCAACGAATAAGGTTACCTAGCAACTAATGGTATGGATAGCGCTATTCTAAAGGAAAGTAAAATAAACACAATAACGACCAATTCTGAGTAGGTAATAAGACTTTTAGTTGCTTGCTCTATCAAAATACTTTTTGCACCTCACACTTTTGTCAAGGTTCAAACTCTTTCAAAACGAAACATTTTCGAACACTTTGTATACATTCCTACATGAATCATTACAAAGTCAAAGCGAAATGCCTTTTCAAAAACATTTTTGTCAAACACACTGAAAGCACTTTTTTTTGAAAATGATCTAAGAGCAACTAAGAGCCCGTAGATAACTACGGATGGAAAGGGGTGCTAATACCTTCCCTTTTCATAACCTTCTCCCTTACTCAGAATCTAACGAAGGTCCTTTCCTGTTCTTTTCACCTTCCCTTAATTGGATAAAAGAAAAGTCGGTGGCGACTCTTGCTATCCGCACATTTGCGATACAAAAATCTCAAAGTCAGTTCACCGTATTACAGAACTGGCGACTCTGCCGGGGAGACACCCTAAAGAGAGAATGCCTTAGGGATTTCAAGATCACTTTTATTGCTTTCTGTTTGACTCGTATGCTTTATCTTTAAGGGCTGCTTGGGTATTATATTTGTGGGGGATCCTACACCCGGATCCGGGTTTCCTTTTAGGTAAGTAGCAATAAATCATCGCGTATTAGGCGTATATCGAAGCGGTCAACATGATGGCTACGTTAGTGTGACACTTTGGATGTCTGATACTCTTCATTTCCAAGTTGAGGATAGTATTTGGCTTCGTGGTGTCATCAAGCACTAACTAAACTTTTAGAACCTTAATTGACCCATCTTGGCCATTAGAAGGTAGTGAGATGGCGGCTTTGGTCTGAGACTAAGGTTGGGCGATACTCGATGCTACGCTCATTAAGATCGGACTTTTGGGATATTTTCGGTCGACCACTTGGTAGTCGTATTGAAATAAACGCCTACGAGAAAGATCAATGATATGAGATTCCTAGAACCCGGTTACTATTATAGGACAGGATGAACCAATTCAAACTTTCGGTGGGGTAATCACCTATGCCTCATGCAAGCCTTAAACCTAGGCCCATTGTGTGAATTGTTTGTGTGTGCTAAACATGACATCATGACATCATCGCATTGCATATCATTTCTAACTATTTCAAGGACCTAGGGATTTATCTTTGCTCTATTTTGTAGGGAATTATGGCTTCTAGAAAGACTATCCGAATCAACTTCATGGGAATACCTTCTCAGCTCAAAGAATTGGTTTCAGAGATTCCTGATCATACCCAGTTCATCAAGAGACATGGTTATTTGCTTGACTTGGTTATCTCCGGTTTTGAAGAAGATATGATGCATGTCCTATTCCAGTTCTTCGATCCGAAACACCATTGCTTTACATTCCCAGATTATCAGTTAGTTCCTACCTTGGAAGAGTTCTCTAAGCTACTTGGGGTACCTATTCTTGACCAAATGCCATTCACCGGTTTAGAAACGTTTCCTAGGTACGAAGACGTCGCATCCGCCTTACACCTAAAGCGCTCAGACATTGAAGCCAATTGGGAAACAAGAAGCAGAGTTAAGGGTTTACTTTCCAAGTTCCTAATTAAGAAAGCCCGAGAATTCCTCAAAGTTATGAGTTTCCATGCATTTGAAGATATTGTGGCCTTGCTAATCTATGGTTTGGTTCTATTCCCAAACTCGGATCAATTCATAGATGTCAACGCCATCAAGTTGTTTCTTACCCGTAATCCTGTGCCTACTTTACTTGGAGATATTCTACATTCTCTCCACACTCGTACTACTAAAAGACAAAGAAATCTCATGTGTTGTATACCGTTACTTTCCAGGTGGTTTATTTCGCACCTTCCTCCATCAGATTTGAAGAACGAACAAAGGTTGAAGTGGTCTCAAAGACTAATGTCACTCTCTCATTCAGATATCCGTTGGAGTCTTTTCTCTCAAAAGGACTTCACTTTCATTGAACGTTGTGGAGAATTCCTTAATGTACCGCTCCTTGGTATAAGGGGAGGTATTAATTACAACCCTTCTTTAGCTCTACGTCAGTTTAGTTTTGCTCGAAGAGATGGTCCACATGATATGCTTCTCCAAGATGTTGTGTTCGACTACAATCACGATCTCCAGAATTACCGACGAAGGTTCATACACGCTTGGGGCATGGTAAAGAAGACTGATACCAAGACTGTGGGGCACCAAAATTCCATTCCTTGGGAACCTTACCTCAAATGGGTGCGAGCTCGAGCTCAAAACCTTATGATGCCATTCACGCCTGTTTTACCAGTAATTATGGAACCTGTTGCTATAGGTGACGAATCCTATACCGTTCTCCATCCTGACATGCCTACTGATCTTGAAGACTTGAAGAGATCCTGGATTCAGCTTAAAGAAGAAAGGGATACATTTGAAGCTCAGTGTTACGCAAGCGAGAAGAAAGTGCTAGAGTTGACAAAGCTACTTCACGAGGAGAGGAACATCAACGCCTACCTCGGCACCAAGAAGAAGCGCCCATGGGAGACTTAGAGCTTTAGGATTTTTTATGCTTTTATTTTTATTGTTTTGAACTATCTTTTGTACTTAAAAAGAAAAAGATTAAAAAGAGAACTAATAAATGTTTGTTCGTGCTTGTTTAACAAATTTAAATCTCTAAGGTCCTTGAAAACATTGCATTGCATTCGCATAAACATCGCATAACATGGCATAACATCTCATAACAGGTACATTGAAGATTGGTTTTCTCATTTTCTCGCTATTTATTTTAGCAGAAATGGCCCTTGGACAGTCTGTCAAAGATCTTCAGGCTCAGAATGCTCAGTTCCAGAAAATGTTCACCAGCTTGGTCCAAGGCCAAGAAGATCTGAAGAAGCTCATCAACAGAAAGAAGAAGGTTGTTGGTGTTCTTAACATGGGCAGACGTTACAAAGGTGGTCCTAAAGTGGTCATCCGGATAGAGCTCTCAGAAGGAAGTGTCAAGAATGAGGGGAGTGTCAAGGGTGATGGCGAAGGCAGCCAGCGTGAGTCTGAGAAAGAGAGAGAAGATCACTATGATAAGGACAAGTACTCTAACGAAGATGACAAGTACAAGCAACTTGAAGACCATCTGAATGCTGTAGAAAATCTGAAGATGTTCGGGCTGAATTTTGATGATCTGAGTCTTGTCCCTGGTGTGGTGATTCCTCCCAAGTTCAAAGTTCCAACTTTTGCCAAATATGATGGCATTTCTTGTCCGAAGCTGCATTTGAAGTCCTATGTTCAGAAGATCAACCCCCACACTGATGACAGAAAGTTGTGGATGCACTATTTTCAAGAGAGTTTTTCCGGAACTCAATTGGAGTAGTATTATCAGCTAGAGAATGACCGTATCCGTACTTGGAGTGACTTAGCATATGCTTTCTACAGACAGTATGAGTACAATGCTGAATTGACACCCACTCGCATGAAACTACAGAGCATGTCTATGGGTCGTGATGCGAAGTTCAAGGAGTATGCTCAGAAGTGGAGAGACCTAGCAGGCAGAGTTCAACCACCCTTATCCAATAG
The DNA here is from genome assembly GCA_021764765.1 of Vicia sativa. NCBI lineage: Eukaryota > Viridiplantae > Streptophyta > Magnoliopsida > Fabales > Fabaceae > Vicia > Vicia sativa. The sequence goes on from CM038792.1 coordinate 73,111,244, forward strand.
GGAGTTGGTTGATATGTTTATGGGAACACTGACCGGCCCATTCTTCAATCATCTGATTGGAAACTCTTCAGCCGGATTCACCGAGCTGATATTGACAGGAGAGCGCATTGAAGCTGGTATCAAGAGTGGGAAGATTCATGTAGAGTCATCCTCAAATGCTGCGAAGAGATCTTTTGGTGGTAAGAAAGAAGCTAATGCCGTGTATGGTCAGAAAATCCGAGCCAAGACTGACCGCGCTCAATCTGTGGGGGCAGTTGTGATCTCCAATCCTACATCAGCACAACCTCAGCGAGACAACGCGCGTAGCCAGAACGCGCCACGACGACAGTTTACGAAGATCAACGTGCCATTGTCGTAAGCCTTGCAACACATGTTGAAAGCGGAGCTTATTACTTTGAAGGATCCTCCTCAGAGTGTCAACACTTCGTCTCCGAGATAAAATCCTAATGCTAAGTGTGCTTACCACTCCAACAGCCCAGGGCACGACACTGACAACTGTTGGGCTCTGAAGAACAAGATTCAAGATATGATTGAAGCTAAGCAGATTGAGTTTGATCCTCCTATTGAGACTCTGAATGTGATCAACGCGCCTATGCCTAACCATGACAAGATTTCCAATGTTGTTGGTGAGGATACTTACGTATTCAACATAGATGACTTGACCATTCCTCTGATGACTGTTAAGAAGAATTTGCTGCAAGCCGGTGTCAACCCTGGATGCCCAGAGAATTGTCGTTGGTGCCCATCTGCACCTGATGGTTGTGCTTGGTTGAGAAGACGTGTTCAGTGCATGATGGATAACCGTGAAATACTATTCCTGAAACCACCTGTGGAGAGTCTGTGTAAAGACATGTCTAAGAAACTGAAGATCGAAGATGTGAATGAAGCTGCATCGTCTGCATGGGATACCTTGGGGCAGCCAAGTGGAAAGTTCGATTACATGGTGAAGTATACTGTTCTTGAGAGCTACAAGATTCCCATTGAAGATGTTAAGGCAACCGGATGGGGTGATTATTTCCCAGAAGACTATGTTGATGTTAACACAATAAGGATTTCCTCTGCTGATCCTGTGCCTAGAGTGGCACCTCTCATTATTACCTCTCCAAGACCAGTTCCATATTCCTTTGACAAAGCTATCCCTTGGAACTATGGAGCTGATGTTTACTTTCATGGCGTCAAGCAAGACCCTCTGACCATTGAAGGTCTTACAATTGAAGCTACCATTCCCGACATTGACAATATCACCGGATTAAAAAAGGTGACCAGAACCGGAAGGGTATTCTCTCTAGATATCTCTCCTCCAAAAGACGCTGCGACTCCAGCTCGCATTCCAGCCATTCAATCCATTCCCCAAGCTAGAGGGGAAGAACCAGCGATTCATCCTGCTCAGACAGAAGTGCCAAAGGAAGTTGCTGAAGACACCTCCAAACAAGAAATGGAGGAAATTCTGAAGATTATCAAGAAGAGTGACTACAATGTTGTGGAATAGTTGGGACAATCTCCGTCCAAGATCTCCATGCTTGCTCTGCTTTTGTGCTCCGAGGCTCATGCTAACGCCTTGGTGAAGTTTCTGAAGAATGCTCACGTACCGCAAGACACTACGACTGACCAGTTTGAAGTTTGTATTGCTAGCCTGGCTGCCAACAATGGCCTAGGCTTCTCTGATGCTGATTTGACTCCTGCTGGAAAGAAACAAAACAAAGCCTTACACGTCTCTATTGAATGCAAAGGCATTACGTTATCTCATGTCTTGGTGGATACTGGTTCTGCTCTGAATATCCTTCCGAAGACTGCTTTTGATCGGCTTGATGTTGAAGGGTTGGTTCTGAAACCCAGTGACATTATTGTGAGAGCTTTTGATGGTTCTAAGCGAACAGTACTTGGGGAGCCCACTCTTCCTGCTAAAGTCGGTTCCCAGACTTTTGATTCCACTTTCTTTGTCATGGACATCCGCCCATCTTATTCTTGCCTACTTGGACGCCCTTGGATACATGGGGCGGCGCTTCTACCACATCGTGAAGTACCGGTGAAGGGAAGGTTGTTACGGTATGTGGTGAAGAAGAATATATGGTCGATCATCTGATCATTCGATATCTCGAGATGGAAGGTGAATTCTTGAGACTCCTGTCAAGCTTTTGAAGCAATCCCAGAGTCATGCACATTGACTCTCCCATCACTCTGAAGTTACGCAAGTTCCGCCTAGGATGGCCTCATTGAAATCGCTCAGCTGCGGTTGAAGAAGGAGGTAGTACTATTTGGGGTCGCTCCTAATCTTCCTTTCCGTCGACAAGGCGGTTTAGGCTTCACCATCAAGGTCGAAGATGATATGCGCGACGTGCCGGCCAACTTCCTTTCGCATCAGCAGTGGAATCCATGCTAAAGAAGGCGATGACAACGACTTCGACATACAAGTGAATCTTCCCAACTCACGAGTCGGCAATTGGAAGATTGAAGGCGTCATACCAATCTCCTTTAGACATGAGTAATTGCTCTTGTTTTTGTTTTGCTTTTATATTTTCTATGTTTTGAACAATAAACTCTAAAGCCTAGTGCCTTGCGGGGCATCATGGCTCGTTTAGGGTTATTATCATCATTTGCATATTTTCATTCAATAAAATCGTTGGACTTTTGCATTCAATTGTTGTTTTCTTTCTTTTACTTTATCACCCTTCAAAAGCTATGTGTTTCTTACATACACCCACGTGATACTAATCACTCGAATCTCGTTGATACTCTATGCTATTGCTAAATATGACTTGATAATCCGATCTACCAAGCCGAAGGCGAAGTGAGGAAGATTGTGAAGTGCCGGAGAACTTGTCGATTCTACAAGAAGCGAGTTATACAACCACGAAGAGCAGTTGAGGTTGTGAATTTGAGTCTTGATGAAGGCAGAAAAGAGATCAAGATAGGAGCGGGTCTTGAGAGCGATTGTCGAGAAAGATTGGTTCGAGATCTTGCGAGACTACATTGAGGTTTTGGTTGGTCATACGAGGACATGCGAGTTTGGACATTGATATTGTGGTACACGATTCCGACAAAAGAAGGTTTTCTCCGGTGAAACGAAGGTTAAATCGCATGCGTCACGAGATGTCGAGAGAAAATCAAAGCGGAGTTATGAAGCAGTTCAACGCGGTTTCTTAGTGTTACTTCTTATCCACGATGGGTTGCAAATGTGGTGCACATGCCCAGAAGGATGGAAAGGTGCGGATGTGTGTGGATTACGGAGATCGAACAAAGCGAGTCGAAAGCGACTTTCCACTTCCTCATATTGATGTTCTAGTTGACAACACCGCTCGGCATAAGGTCTTCTCCTTCATGGAAGGTTTCTCGGTTACAATCGGATCAAAATGGCTCCGAAGACATGGAAGACTACTTTAGTTACGGTGGGGCACTTTCTGCGCAAGGTTATGCCGTTCGGATTGAAGCGTGGCGCCACTTATCGTGCCATGGTGGCGTCATTTCATGACATGATTCATCACGAGATAGAGGTCTCGTCGGCGACATGATAGCTCGATCCAGACGGAAGAAGAACATCTTGATCATTTGCGAAACTATTTGAGTTGAAGAAGTGCGGTGAGACTTAATCTAACAAGTGCACCTTTGGAGTCGGATCCGGTAAACTCCTAGGATTTGTCGTCGATGGAAAAGGTATTGAAGTTGACCCGCCAAGGTTAAAGCTATTCAAGAAATGCCGACTCCCTTGCCGAGGAAGTCGGAGGTTTCTTGGGCCGATTGAATTACATTTCCAGATTCATTGCACATCTAACTGCTACTTGTGAACCAATCTTCAAGTTACTTAAGAAAGATCAAGTGGTAGAATGGAACGACGATTGCCAGATCGCTTTTGACAAAATTAAGGAGTATCTGATCCTCTATCTTGATGCCGCCCGCCAAAGGAAAACCTCTTATCATGTACTTGACAGTGTTAGAGAATTCAATGGGGTGTGTGTTGGGGCAACATGAAGAGTCTGGTCGAAAAGAGTATGCAATATACTACCGAATATGACATCCAGTATACTTCTCAGAAAGCAATCAAAGGAAGTGTAGTAGCCGATCATTTGGCTCACCAAGTCGTAGATGACTATCAGTCTATGCAGTTCGAATTTCCAGATGAAGATGTTTTATTAATTCTTGATTGTGAAGAACCGAGGCCAGACGAAGGACACGAACAAGGATCCCGGTGGACTATGGTCTTTGATGGAGCCTCAAACGCACTTGGCAACGGCATTGGCGCCATCATCACATCTCCTACAGGCGGACATACTCCTTTCACCGCCAGATTGTGTTTCAGTTGCACTAATAACATGGCCGAATACGAAGCGTGCATCATGGTGTCATACCCCAAAATTTTCCCTCCTACTTCCTCAAGACATTTCATACATCCATGCTCAAGGATTCTTCAAGAGTTGATCAGACAAACTCCCTCCTAGACAATCAACCCAAACTAGGGTTTGGCAATTCTCAGATCCATATGGACTTCCAACATCTCCAATGATCATCATGCTTCCTCATATGCTTCAAAGACTCTCCATGTCAAGTTTCAAGCCTCACAAGTCAAATTTCCTCAGACAATTGCTCAGATGATTGAAAATCAATTGTATTGGACAAAAAGTCAACTGTGGTCAACATACAGTCAAACTTCATGTTTTTCGGTCAACATCCTCGTATTCAAGTCACATTCATCATTTGATCAAGGGTTGATCATGATTCATCAAGAAAACTCAAGATTTGCTCAAAAGTCAAGCTTTCCAAATTAGGGTTTCTTAGTGAAAAGTCAACCAAACTTTGACTGGGCATAACTTCTTCATACTTTCTAAGAAATTTTTCCACCACCTCTTGTTTTGAAGGAAATTCAATTCTCTACAACTTCAAGTCTCACAAGAATGTTCAAAAAATGCTTCATTTGGAAGGTATGGATCAAAATATTACAGGTCCTTTTCAAAGTCAACAAAAAGTCAACCTTTTGTTTTGAAGATTTATTGAGCATGGAAACTCCACTTGAAATGAAACCAAAGAGGTTGGTTAGAGGACACTTAGAGCTTTCTAAAAAGTCCAAGAACACGCAAAAATTTGGAAAATTAAGCAAAATACACCATTCAGAAGTTGGGCATTTTTGAACAATTGCACAAAAGGAGATATTTGTCAAAATCCAATTTTTTCCAAATGGGCCTATAATTTTATGATCCAAACTTGATCATAATATTATTTGTGACCTATTGATGCCTTGCCATGACCACATTTTATTTTATTGATTTATTTTTGAATTTTAAACCATTTAATTCAAAATTAAATTATATAAAATATGAAAATAAGATATATTTTCAAAAGGAGTGGATTTTTATCAAACTTGAGGTCCAAGATAGCCCATGAAATATACCAAATTCGTGCTAGCCTCTCACATGGAAGGAAAATCAAATTTTCAAGAAATTTGATTTGATTTGAAAGAGAAAATTTGTGCATTCAATATCCAATCTTTTTTCACTCTCTTTGCCCTCTCAATTCACTCTATAAATACCAAGCATGCTGCACATCAAAGAACACGAAACCCTAGCCCCATACACAACCCTTATTTTGTCAAATTTTTTCTCAAATTGTCAAAAATCGATTTCCAAATTCCAGCAAGTTTCAATCAAAACCAACCATTCCTTTGCCTTCCTGAGGTTCCCAGCAATCGAAACCATCCATTACTCGAGCCCAGAACTGCCCAGATCGTGTCCTTAAATTCTCACCGGTTTGAATTTTTCTCAATTTCAATTTATGAATATCATGCATTGTTAATCATTCTTGTGTGCTTATTCGTATTCAGGACTTGCATTAGGTCACATTAGAACCATTACATGCAAGCTTAGACGTGAGAAAACTGATTTACCATGGTTAGGGCAGTTTAAGCTGTTTCGTTCGAACTGGCTTATACAGGTCGATTCAGTCGAAACCAATGGAACCATTGAACTCAGAAGGCTCGATTTAGGGGGGTAGGGTCCTCCTTTCCCGTTTATTTCTCTTATTTTGCAGGTTTGAGATTTTGTTTGGTCGGAGAAGATGACCGGAGCTAGGGCTCCGGCGTCGTTGACCAGCGTTGAAGCCGGCGAGGCATGTGTGGCACAATCACGCACTCTGATTCGTTCTCTCATTCCAACTGGGGCCCGCGGCTGACTGTGCTTTGATTTTTTAAAACTCATGACACGCGTACATTGATATTCAATTGTTTCCAACTTCATAAACACCAAGTACATGTTGGCCCAGTGGTTAAGGCGTGGCATGTGGAAGATTCTCCAGGAGGTCACAGGTTCAATCCCTGGCAAGACCAATTTCTTTTTCCTTTTACAAACTAACTTGTGTTTTTATATTATTTTCTTTTCTTTTAATATTTTCATTCATTTTAATCTATCTTTAAATATTTTTATCATGCATTTAAAAAACACCAAAAATATTCATTTTTTGCACAAATATCAGAAAAATGTTTATTTAATTGTTAAAATTAAAATTATTATTTTTGCATGCATATTTTATTTTATTGCTATTTTATCATTTAAATGACTTTTAATTGTTTTTTAATTATCAAATTAACTCCGAAAATTCCAAAAAAATTATTTTATCATATTAATGTCATTATTTGCATAAAAACGTTTTCTCATTCAAAAATACTTATTTTTACTAACATTTTCCTCATATGCAATTTTCTCGTATTTCCCGATTTTCATCTGTTTACAGGTTATCTCGTTTCGGACAATTTTTATCGCTTTCTTTTCATATTATGTAATTGCCTATGGGATGTAATAGTTTAATTAGGACTTTTATTTTCCGCACTATCAATTATGTATCTGCCCCAAAGCCATGTAATAGCGTAGGACTTTATCTTTCCGCACTTTACATTTCCGCAATTTAATTTCCGCACCCTATAAACTGCTAGTAATTAGGCGTGTATGGCAAGATAAACATTGGACATAGATCATTCATAATTCCAAGATAAAATACCAGAATTTGACACACTCTCATCACACTTGCACCCCTTAGGGTAATTCTCTCTCGTTGCCTTTACGAATACAAATGGTCAAGTCCCTCGAACGTAGAGGTATTCTAGCACTGTTGCCTTCAAAACAAATCATCATAGTCCCTTTGATACAAAGATCATAAGACCCAGGATGTCGCCTCCGAACACATGATCTTGACCCTCGGTTGTTGCCGACGAAAAATGATGATAGTCCCTTCGAATGTGCTAGGATACTTCCTACAAGTTGCTTTCTATGACCATCCGATGTCCCTTCGAATGTCCCGCTCACATCCAACGAATGGGGTTACCTATCAACTAATGGTATGGATAGCGCTATTCTAAAGGAACGTAAACAATACACGAAAACGACCAATTCTGAGTAGATAATAAGACTTTTAGTTGCTTGCTCTATCAAAATACTTTTCACACCACACACTTTTGTCAAAGTTCAAACTCTTTTCAAAACGAAACATTTCCGAACACTTTGTATACATTCCTACATGAATCATTACAAAGTCAAAGCGACATGCCTTTTCAAAACATTTTTGTCAAACACACAGAAAACAATTTTTAAAGTGGTCTAAAGAGCAACTAAGAGCCTGTAGATAACTACGGATGGAAAGGGGTGCTAATACCTTCCCTTTTCATAACCTTCTCCCTTACTCAGAATCTAACGAAGGTCTTTTACATACTTTTACCTTCCCTTAATTGGATAAAAGAAAAGTCGGTGGCGACTCTTGCTATCCGCACATTTGCGATACAAAAATCTCAAAGTCGAGTTCACCGTATTCTGAGCGGCGACTCTGCGGGAGACACCTAAAGAGAGAATACCTTAGGATTTCTAGATCATTTCTTCTTTGATTTGCTTGCTTTATCTTTAAGGGTTGCTTGGGTATTATATCGTGGGGATCCTACACCCGGATCCGGGTTTCCTTTTAGGTAAGTAGCAATAAATCGTCGCGACCGTTAGACGTATATCGAAACGGTCAACATGATGGCTACGTTAGTGTGACACTTTGGATGTCCTGATACTCTTCATTTCCAAGTTGAGGATAGTATTTGGCTTCTGTGTGGTGTCATCAGCACTAACTAAACTTTTAGAACCTTAATTGACCCATCTTGGCCATTAGAAGGTAGTGAGGTGGCCGGCTTTGGTGCAGACTGAGGTTGGCTGACACTCGATGCTAGACTCATTAAGATCAGACTTTTCGGATATTTTCGGTCGACCACTTGGTAGTCGTATTGAAATAAATGCCTACGAGAAAGATCAATGATATGAGATTCCTAGAACCCGGTTACTATTATAGGACAGGATGAACCAACTCAAACTTTTGGTGGGGTAATCACCTATACCTCATGCAAGCCTTAAACCTAGGCTCATTGTGTGAATTGTTTGTGTGTGCTAAACATGACATCATGACATCATTGCATTGCATATCATTTCTAACTATTTCAAGGACCTAGGGATTTATCTTTGCTCTATTTTGTAGGGGAATTATGGCTTCTAGAAAGACTATCCGAATCAGCTTCATCGCTATACCTTCTCAACTCAAAGAATTGGTTTCAGAGATTCCCGACCATGCTCAGATCATCAAAAGACATGGTTATCTGCTTGACTTGGTTATCTCCGGTTTTGAAGAAGATATGATGCATGTCCTATTCCAGTTTTTTGATCTGAAACACCATTGCTTTACATTCCCAGATTATCAGTTAGTTCCTACCTTGGAAGAATTCTCTAAGCTACTTGGGGTACCTATTCTTGATCAAATGCCATTCACCGGTCTAGAAAAGGTTCCTAGGTGTCATACCCCAAATTTTGACCTAATACACCACCTTACATTTGCATCATTGCACAACTAACAGCTCAGACATCATTAATCGGGTATAGCATTCACAGGTCAAAATTAGGGTTTCATCAGATTTTCATCTGATTCAAGAGGCAACCAATTAGGGTTTGAGTTTTTCTCACCTCATTTGATCTATCTTGATCAAATCATCAGCCTTCAATCTTCAGATATCCATTTTTTCTCACAGATCAATCAAGGATCGACCAATTAGGGTTTTGATCGGGCATGAGAATTCTCTGACTTTTTGAGCAGTGAATGACTTTTTTGGATAGAGATTGGTCATTATATCTTAGATACAACATTTTGACCTAATTTCTGGATTCAAAACATCACAGAAGTTCACAGACTTCATCAGTCAATTTCAGAAACATCTGATGAAAATTCATCTGCACAGAAAAGTCAAACTTTGACTTTTGGTCAAATTTTTCAAAACAAAACTTTTTCAAACATCAAAATACTTCAAATGATCCATCATGATCATAAAAAATCAAAGAATTTGAAAAAGTCAACAAAAAGTCAAAAGTTTTCATACTTAGAAAATTTTCTAAGTGTTAAAATTTCTTATTTTTTTCAAACTTCATGCCATTTTTTCACCTAGTTCCAATTTGAATTGGAAAAAACTCAAAACATGAAAGTTGTAGATTGTTAAACAAGCTTTACAAAATGTCCAAGAACTCTCAAATCCATGGAGTCTAGCTATGCTTTTGAAATTGAAACATAAGGCTTCATGAAACTTGATTTTCAAAATCCAAAACATCAAATTATAGGTCATTCTGAAGTTTCTTCATCTAGAAGCTTTCTAACCTTGCCAAATGGATTGTTTGAACTGATAAATATCAGCTTGGAAGTAATAATTGAGATAAGATAGGATCAGAGTAAAAGTAGCACATGGTGAAAAAAGGAAGTTTCCTTTTCCTTTACAAATGACATTCTTACCCCTTAAGGCATCCTTGAATCACCAAAAGCTTGTACTTGTTGCCTAACATTTCAGAATTCTCTTGCCTTTAAATAGATCACAAATTTAAGTTCAAAACCACACCAAAGCATTGCAAAGTTATGCTTTCTCACTTTTTTCTTCAAAATCAAGAAACATAATACATTTTGAGCAAACTTGCAATTTTTAAATTCAGTGAAAACCATGAGAAACTTTGGTGTCAAACATGCTTCATGATCAATATTAAACTTGTTTAGAACTTAAAATCATAGCTAGAGCAAGCAAAAATCAGAAATCACATGTCATGCTTTCAAACTTCTAAAACTGCCTTAAGTTTCGAATTTCATCTTAGGCTTGATAAACTTGTGATCTAACCACTCAAACATCATCTATGAACTTCATAGACATGGTCCAGATCAATCACAGCAAACTGTAACAACTCTAATCCATAAATCGAAGTGTCATTTTCAGTCTGTGCAGGTTGACTTGGTTGGAAAGATTGAATCAAGCTCGAAGCAAGCAGACCACTTCTACACCTTCCATACATGCCGATGATGTTGTAGCAATCCTCAAACAAGTTCTGGAAACGCGTTTTGATCTTCTTTGATTCTCACTTGAACAGGTTAGAACACTAACTGTGATATCCATATCCTTTGAACTAATTGAAAATAACTCACGGCCGTTTTGTTTCTGCACTCATAACGATCAATAACCCTCAATAAAATCAAAGAATCATCAACTGTGCATCATTTAATTTGAAATTATCAGTTTAGGGTTCATAGTGTTCTTCACGACTCAAATCATTCTGGGCTTAAAATAAATACAATTAACAAGTACCATCGTGTTCGTTGTTCAAAATCGAGCAAGTTTGATTTTTATTTCATTCAATTTCGTTGAGAAACGAAGATTATAGCTTGAATTTTGCAATCTGAGGATCAAACATGAAGAACAGTATGCGCGCGTGTTCTTGATTTGTTTTCAAATTCAAATATTCCAATCTTTCATTAACACGTGTTATTGTCCACTAAACACAGAAACACGTTTGGCTCAGTGGTAGCTTGCTTGCTCTTAGTCTCCTCTGCCACGTGGTCACCCCTTTGGTCATGGGTTCAACTCCCATCAGGACCATTCTTTTTTCAAGCTTTCCATTTTTTTCATGTTTTTTTTACAAAATTTCACAATTTTTTTAACCAATCAAAACTCCTTATTTTAAGGTGATTTTTTGGACACTTGTCAATAAATGCATCTATTTTATGACAATGCAAAAATTTTCAGAAAAAAACTTTCATCTGATTATATTTTAATCGAGCCGAAAACGACGTTCTGAGCACTTTTTCAAACCTCCTTTTAAAGTGAATTTTTCAAGTTTTCGACTTCCGATTCTTTTCAAAACTTCTCATAAATGAACTCTACATTTCAAAACACTTTGAAAATTATTTCTTCAAAACTTTTTCATCAAACTTGCATCTGTTTACCATGATCGATCCGATTTAAACGATAAAACTGAATTCATTTTCTCTCGAATTTCTCAATCGATCATGGGCCTCCCTTACGGTGTAAGTCCCAAAACATTCTTTTTATGTATATATTTCCTTATACATATTCATTTCTTTATGTACAATTTTTCATCTGTACATAATACAGACAAACTTTTTCTGTTTGTTTTCATTTTACACTGAACACCATTGGTTTTGAAAGGAGCATTATTCCCTATGAAACTGCTTTCAAACCAATGGGCCTCCCTCACGGTGTAAGTCCCATAACATTCTTTTATGTACATAATATTTCTTTGTACATATCAAATTTTCTTCAAACACATACAATTTTTTTTCATCTGCACATAATACAGATACTTTTTATACTCAAGTACAGACAAACTTCGATCGTTTGTTTTCACTTCACTTGCGTATACTCAAACCAACATTCTTTATGTACATACACATTTTTCTTGTACATATCAAGATCTTTTCATACAAACTTTAATCTGTACATAACACAGATACTTTTTTTGTAAAAAAACTTAAACACAGATAAACTCCGATCTTTTGTTTCCGTTTCATCTGTACATTCAACTGAATGCCATTGGTATTAAAAGGAGCATTATTCCCTGTGAAATTGCTTTTAAACCAATGGGCCACCCTTATGGTGTAAGTCCCAACCCTCCTATGTACATACATATTTCTCTGTACATAAAAACTCGTTCGTGTACATATCCATTTCCCTGTACACATTTCAAACTTGTCAATAATCAAGTTACGCTCGTTTTAAACGTTCGTTTCACAGACACTTGTTTATATTTCCTTCATAAACTCCTGTAAATAAACATCATGCATTGTTTATATTTCCTTCATAAACTCCTGTGAATACATATCACACACACACATTTGTTTATACAACTGTTCAGTTATAACATAACAATTAGTCTAACCAATAGGTTCCCCACAGTTGTAGCCTCCGCTTGGGCTTCATACAAGATAACTCATCCCCAGTTGAGTTTAGCCTCCGCTTGGGCTTCATACAAGATAACTCTTCCCACAGAGTTAGCCTTCTCTTGGGCTTTGTACAAAGAAACTCTCCCCGCAGAGTTAGCCTCCGCTTAGGATTCATATAAGACAACACTCCCCTGTTGAGTCAGCCTCCTCTTGGGCTTCGTTCAAAAGAACTCCTCATTGAGTTTAGCCTTCTCTTGGGCATCATACAATGAAACAGATAGGAAATCTCTTAACAACCTCCTATTGGGCTCCCAATACAAAGAATCACCCGCGCTAAGATAGAACCCTGAAAGGATGGTTTCTCGGTGAAATCACTTTCAAAATTCCCAGAGAGTAAAATTTCCCGGTGAAATTGCTCTTATTCCAAAAAGGATGATTTCTCGGTGAAATCCCTTTCAAAACAAAGCCAGCCATACCCTATAGCTTCCTCTTGAGCTTCATACAAGGACCCTCGATGACCCTCGGAATGCCTCCTCTTGGGCTAACAATACAAGGACCCACGGGCTTCTTAAAAGCATCCTTAAATCCAATCAAATTTCTCCTCGAGATTTAGACATCTATCATCTCTATGGAAGAAGTATCTCATCTATCACATCACATACAGTCAATTCTTTTCAAAAACTCTTTTCAAAAAAAACTTTTCAAACTGTTTTCAAACAAAAACATCTTAGTTGTAAGTGGTAACACTTGTATACTCGAGCAAAACATCCAATACTTACAGTTAAAAGATTTCAATCTTTTTCAAAACATCTTTCTTAAACATGTAAGTGGTAACGCTTGTACACTCAAGCAAAACACCTATAACTTACGACGAAAGATTTCAATCAGTCAAACTTTTCAAAAATGTATGTGATGAAATAGATTGGATACATTTTTTCATTAAGATGACATTTGTCTGTCTCTTACTAACATCCCGTTGCTTTCCACTAGCATAAGTGGGAACTACGATTGCTCTGACTTTCTCAACATCCTTTTGAGAATACGTAGGCACAAGGTCTCATCCTTGCCGAGCAAATTTCTTTCTCCCTCAGACCAAACAAACCATAGAACCCTGTAGATCCGAGCTACAAATGCTCTGATTCCCACTAGGGGATATGTATGCAGAAGATCCAAAGATCTTTGCGAGCACAATAATAACAAACATTAGGATCCCACATAATCAATCCTTCTTAAAAATCCCAAAGGAGAAACTTTCCCAATCATAGCAATAGTAATTAAAACACGCAAACATATCAAACGTATTCATATATAAAGCTATAGATAACTATATATATTTAGGGTGACCCATCTATTCCCTTTATATAACAATCCCCCTTACTCAGAATCTCCCCAATACGTTACGTCTAGTTTGCGCTAGCCATTACGCATATCAAAATCAATTGAGGGTATTACAGCTTTCCCCTTTTTCATAATCATTAAATCATCTTTCTTGTGTTGAAAATAATAAAGCTTGATGCTCGCGGCATCTTTATAAACAAATCAAAAGAGTAAATCGTTTCGTGCCAGAGAATTCGAATTCACGTTCGCATCCTCTACCGCGTCACCTTTTAACGCGAACACTAGGTACGAAGACATAGCATCAACATTACACCTAAAGCACTCAGACATTGAAGCCAATTGGGAAACCAGAAGCAGAGTTAAGGGTTTACTATCTAAGTTCCTAATTAAGAAAGCCCGAGAATTCCTCAAAGTTATGAGTTTCCATGCATTTGAAGACATTGTGGCCTTGCTAATCTATGGTTTGGTTCTATTTCCTAACTCGGATCAATTCATAGATGTCAACGCCATCAAGTTATTCCTTACTCGTAATCCAGTGCCTACTTTATTTGGAGACATCCTACATTCTCTCCACACTCGTACTACTAAGAGACAAGGAACTCTCATGTGTTGTATACCGTTATTTCCAGGTGGTTTATTTCGCACCTTCCTCAATTAGTTTTGAAGAATGAACAAAGGTTGAAATGGTCTCAAAGATTAATGTCACTCTCTCATTCAGATATCCGTTGGAATCTTTTCTCCCAAAAGGACTTCACATTCATTGAGCGTTGTGGAGAATTCCCTAATGCACCACTACTTGGTATAAGGGGAGGTATTACTTACAACCCTTCTTTAGCTCTAAGTCAGTTTGGTTATGCTCTAAGAGATGGTCCACATGATATGCTTCTCCAAGACATTGTGTTCGACTACAATCATGATCTCCAGAATTACCGACGAAGGTTCATACACGCTTGGGGCATGGTAAAGAAGACCGATACCAAGACTTTGGGGCACCAAAACTCCATTCCTTGGGAACCTTACCTCAAATGGGTGCGAGCTCAAGCTCAAAACCTCATGATGCCATTCACGCCTGTTCTACCAGTCATTATGGAACCCGTTGCTATAGGTGACGCACCCTATACTGTTCTCCATCCTGATATGCCTACTGATTTTGAAGATTTGAAGAGATCCTAGATTCGGCTCAAAGAAGAAAGGGATACATTCGATGCTTAGTGCTATGCAAGTGAGAAGAAAGTGCTAGAGTTGACCAAGCTACTTCACGAGGAGCGAAACATCAACGCCTACCTCGGCATCAAGAGGAAGCTCCCATGGGAGACTTAGAGCTTTAGGATTTTTCATGCTTTTCCTTTATTGTTTTGAACTATCTTTTGTACTTAAAAAGAAAAAGAATAAAAAGAGTACTAATAAATGTTTGTTCGTGCTTGTTTAACAAATTTAAATCTCTAAGGTCCTTGAAAATATTGCATTGCATTCGCATAAACATGGCATATCATAGCATAACATCTCATAACAGGTACATTGAAGATTGGTTTTCTCATTCTCTCGCTATTTATTTTAGCAGAAATGGCTCTTGAACAGTCTGTCAAAGATCTCCAGGCTCAGAATGCTCAGTTTCAGCAGATGTTCACCAGCTTGGTCCAAGGCCAAGAAGATCTGAAGAAGCTCATCAACAGAAAGAAGAAGGTTGTTGGTGTTCTTAACATGGGCAGACGTTACAAAGGTGGTCCTAAAGTGGTCATCCGGATAGAGCTCTCAGAAGGAAGTGTCAAGAATGAGGGGAGTGTCAAGGGTGATGGCGAAGGCAGCCAGCGTGAGTCTGAGAAAGAGAGAGAAGATCACTATGATAAGGACAAGTACTCTAACGAAGATGACAAGTACAAGCAACTTGAAGACCATCTGAATGCTGTAGAAAATCTGAAGATGTTCGGGCTGAATTTTGATGATCTGAGTCTTGTCCCTGGTGTGGTGATTCCTCCCAAGTTCAAAGTTCCAACTTTTGCCAAATATGATGGCATTTCTTGTCCGAGCGCATTTGAAGTCCTATGTTCGGAAGATCAACCCCACATGATGAGAAAGTTGTGGATGCCTATTTTCAAGAGAGTTTTAGGAACTCAATTGGAGTAGTATTATCGACTAGAGAATGACCGTATCCGTACTTGGGTGACTTAGCATATGCTTTCTAGACGGTATGAGTACAATCTGAATTGACACCCTCGCATGAAACTACGAGCATGTCTATGGGTCGTGATCAGTTCAAGGGTATGCTCAGTGGAGAGACCTAGCGAGTTCAACCACCCTTATCCAATAGGGAGTTGGTTGATATGTTTATGGGAACCGACGCCCATTCTTCAATCATCGATTGGAAACTCTTCACCGGATTCACCGGTGATATTGACGCATTGAAGCTGGTATCAAGAGTGGGAAGATTCATGTAGAGTCATCCTCAAATGCTGCGAAGAGATCTTTTGGTGGTAAGAAAGAAGCTAATGCCGTGTATGGTCAGAAAATCCGAGCCAAGACTGACCGCGCTCAATCTGTGGGGGCGGTGATCTCGAATCCTACATCAGCCAACCTCGGCGAGACAACGCGTGAGCCGCCACGGCGGTTCGAAGATCAACGTGCCATTGTCGTAAGCCTTGCAACACATGTTGAAAGCGGAGCTTATTACTTTGAAGGATCCTCCTCAGAGTGTCAACACTTCGTCTCCGAGATAAAATCCTAATGCTAAGTGTGCTTACCACTCCAACAGCCCAGGGCACGACACTGACAACTGTTGGGCTCTGAAGAACAAGATTCAAGATATGATTGAAGCTAAGCAGATTGAGTTTGATCCTCCTATTGAGACTCTGAATGTGATCAACGCGCCTATGCCTAACCATGACAAGATTTCCAATGTTGTTGGTGAGGATACTTACGTATTCAACATAGATGACTTGACCATTCCTCTGATGACTGTTAAGAAGAATTTGCTGCAAGCCGGTGTCAACCCTGGATGCCCAGAGAATTGTCGTTGGTGCCCATCTGCACCTGATGGTTGTGCTTGGTTGAGAAGACGTGTTCAGTGCATGATGGATAACCGTGAAATACTATTCCTGAAACCACCTGTGGAAAGTCTGTGTGAAGGCATGTCTAAGAAATTGAAGATCGAAGATGTGAGTGAAACTGTACCGTCTGTATGGGATACCTTGGGGCAGCGAAGTGGAATGTTTGATTACATGGTGAAGTACACTGTTCCTGAGAGCTACAAGATTCCTATTGAAGATGTTAAGGTGACCGGATGGGGTGACGATTTCCCAGAAGACTACGCTGATGTCAACACAATAAGGATTTCCTCTGCTGATCCTGTTCCTAGAGTGGCACCTCTCATCATTACTTCTCCCAGACCCGTTCCGTATTCCTCTAACAAAGCTATCCCTTGGAATTATGGATGTGAAGTTTACTATCATGGCGTCAAGCAAGACCCTCTGACCATTGAAGATCTTACAATTGAAGCTACTATGCGACATTGACAACATCAGGATCGATGGTGACGAGAACGGAAGAGTGTTCTCTCCAGATATCTCTCCTCCAAAAGACAATGCGGCTCCAGCTCGCATTCCAGCTATTCAATCCATTCCCCAAGCTAGAGGGAAAGAACCAGTGACTCATCCTGCTCAGCCGGAAGTACCAAAGGAAGTTACTGAAGACACCTCCAAACGAGAAATGGAGGAAATTATGAAGATCATCAAGAAGAGTGACTACAATGTTGTGGAACAGTTGGGACAGACTCCGTCCAAGATCTCCATGCTTGCTCTGCTCTTGTGCTCCGAGGCTCATGCTAATGCCTTGGTGATGTTTCTGAAGAATTCTCATGTACCGCAAGACACTACTACTAACCAGTTTGAAGTTTGTATTGCTAGCCTGGCTGCCAACAACGGCCTAGGCTTCTCTGATGCTGATTTGACTCCTGCCGGAAAGAAACACAACAAAGCCTTGCACATCTCTGTTGAATGCAAGGGCGTTACATTGTCCCATGTTTTGGTAGATACCGGTTCTGCTCTGAATATCCTTCCGAAGACTGCTTTTGATCGACTTGATGTTGAAGGGTTGGTTCTGAAACCTAGTAACATAATTGTGAGAGCTTTTGATGGTTCTAAACGAATAGTACTTGGAGAGCTCATTTTTCCAGTTAAAGTCGGTTCCTAGACTTTTGACTCCACTTTCTTTGTCATGGACATCCGTCCAGCTGACTCTTGCCTACTTGGACGCCCTTGGATACATGGGGCAGGCGCTATTACCCCTACCTTGCATCAGAAGCTGAAGTATTCGATGAAGGGGAAGATTGTTACAGTATGTGGTGAAGAAGAATATATGGTCAGTCATCTACAGTCTTTCCGTTATCTCAAGATGGAGGGTGAATTCTTTGAGACTCCCTGTCAAGATTTTGAAACAATCCCCAGAGCCATACCTGTCGACTCTCCTGTCACTCCTGAAGTTACACAAGTTTCGCCTAGGATGGCCTCGCTAAAAGATGCTTAAGCTGCTGTTGAAGAAGGAGGTAGTACTATTTGGGGTCAGCTCCCTGATCTTCCTTTCAAATCTGACAAAACTGGTTTAGACTTCACCATCAAGGGTCAGAGGATGATACGCCGCGAACGTGCCGCGGCCAACTTCCTTTCCGCATCAGCCAGAGTGGAATCCATGCTATAGAAGACGACGACAACATCAGCAAGTGGATCTTCCCAACTCCCGACTACGGACTCAACAATTGGAAGACTGAAGACGTCATACCAATCTCCTTTAGACAGGAGTAATTGCTCTTGTTTTGTTTTGCTTTTCGTATTTTCTATGTTTTGAAGAATAAACTCTAAAGCCTAGTGCCTTTCCCGGGGCATTGTTCGCTTTAAAAGGTGACGCGCTAGAGGATGCGAACGTGAATTCGGATTCTCTGGCTCGTAACGATTTACTCTTTTGATTTGTTTATAAAGATGCCGCGAGCATCAAGCTTTATTATTTTCAACACAAGAAAATGATTTAATGATTATGAAAAAGGGGAAAGCTGTAATACCCTCAATTGATTTTGATATGCGTAATGGCTAGCGCAAACTAGACGTAACGTATTGGGGAGATTCTGAGTAAGGGGGATTGTTATATAAAGGGAATAGATGGGTCACCCTAAATATATATAGTTATCTATAGCTTTATATATGAATACGTTTGATATGTTTGCGTGTTTTAATTACTATTGCTATGATTGGGAAAGTTTCTCCTTTGGGATTTTTAAGAAGGATTGATTATGTGGGATCCTAATGTTTGTTATTATTGTGCTCGCAAAGATCTTTGGATCTTCTGCATACATATCCCCTAGTGGGAATCAGAGCATTTGTAGCTCGGATCTAGGGTTCTATGGTTTGTTTGGTGCGAGGGAGAAAGAAATTTGCTCGCCAAGGATGAGACCTTGTGCCTACGTATTCTCAAAAGGATGTTGAGAAAGTCAGAGCAATCGTAGTTCCCACTTATGCTAGTGGAAAGTAACGGGATGTTAGTAAGAGACAGACGAATGTCATCTTAATGAAAAATGTATCTAATCTATTTCATCACATACATTTTGAAAAGTTTGACTGTTTAAAATCTTTCGTCGTAAGTTATAGGTGTTTTGCTTGAGTGTACAAGCGTTACCACTTACATGTTTAAGAAAGATGTTTTGAAAAAAAGATGTTTGAATCTTTTAACTATAAGTATTGGGTGTTTTGCTTGAGTGTACAAGCGTTACCACTTACAATTAAGAGATGTTTTTGTTTGAAAACAGTTTGAAAACAGTTTGAAAAGAGTTTGAAAAGTTTTTGACTGTGTGTGATGTGATAGATGAGATACTTCTTCCATAGAGATGATAGATGTCTAAATCTCGAGGAAAATTGATTGGATTAAAGGGATGCTTTTAAGAAGCCCATGGGTCCTTGTATTGTTAGCCCAAGAGGAGGCATTTCGAGGGTCATCGAGGGTCATCGAAGGTCCTTGTATGAAGCTCAAGAGGAAGCTATAGGGTATGGCTGGCTTTGTCTTAAAAGGGATTTCACCGGGAAACCATCCTTTTGGAATTTAGAGCAATTTCACCGAGAAATTATACTCTCAGGGTTCTATCCTAACGCGGGTGATTCTTTGTATTGGAAGCCCAATAGGAGGCTGTTAAGAGATTTCCTATCTCTTTCATTGTATGATGACCAAGAGAAGGCTAAACTCAATGAGGAGTTCTTTTGAGCGAAGCCCGAGGCTAACTCAGGGGTGTTGTCTTATATGAAGCCTAAGCGGAGGCCAAACTCAGATGAATGAGTTTCTTTGTACAAAGCCCAAGAGAAGGCTAAACTCTATGGGAAGAGTTATCATGTATAAAGCCTAAGCGGAGGCTAAATTCATGTCGGGGATGAATTATCTTGTATAAAGCCCAAGCGGAGGCTACAACTGTGGGGAACCTATTTGGTTAGACTAGTTGTTATGTTATAACTAGACAGTTGTATAAACAAGTGTGTGTGTGTGTGTGTGTGATATGTATTCACATGAGTTTATCAAGGAAATATAAACAATGCATGATGTTTATTTACAAGAGTTTAAAATATAAACAAGTGTCTGTGAAACGAACGTTTGAAATGAGCGCAACTTGATTATTTACAAGTTTGATTGGTGTACAAGGAAGTGAATATGTACACGAACGAGCTATTTTATGTACAGACAAAGATGGATGTACATAGGAGGGTTGGGACTTACACCATAAGGGTGTCCCACTGGTTTAAAAGCAGTTTCACCGGGAATAATGCTCCTTTTAATACCAATGGTATTCAGTTGTATATGTACAGACGAAACAAAAACGAATAATCAAAGTTTGTCTGTGAAAAGTATCTGTATTATGTACAGATAAAAGATTGTATGAAAAGAACTTGATATGTACAAGAAAAATGTGTATGTACATAAAGAATGTTGGTTTGAGTATACACAAGTGAAGTGAAAACAAACGATCGAAGTTTGTCTGTACTTGAGTATAAAAAGTATCTGTATTATGTACAGATGAAAATTTGTATGTGTTTGGAAAGGATTTGATATGTACAAAGAAATATTATGTACACAAAAGAATGTTATGGGACTTACACCGTGAGGGAGGCCCATGATCGATTGAGAAGAATTCGAGAG
Source organism: Vicia sativa (assembly GCA_021764765.1). Classification (NCBI taxonomy): domain Eukaryota; kingdom Viridiplantae; phylum Streptophyta; class Magnoliopsida; order Fabales; family Fabaceae; genus Vicia; species Vicia sativa. Next base: position 73,131,950 of record CM038792.1, read on the forward strand.
AAAACGAATTCGGTTTTATCGTTTAAATCGGATCGATCATGGTAAAAAGATGTAAGTTTGATGAAAAGTTTTGAAAAATGATTTTTGAAAGTGTTTTGAAATGTGAGGTTCATTTATGAGAAGTTTTGAAAAGAATCGGAAGTCGAAAACTTGAAAAATTCACCTTTTAAAATGTTTTAAAAAAGTGCTCAGAACGTCGTTTTTGGCTCGATTAAAATATAATCAGATGAAAGTTTTTTCTGAATATATTTGCACTATCATAAAATAGATACATTTATTAACAAGTGTACAAAAAATCACCTCAAAATGAGGAGTTTTGATTGGTTAAAAAAAATTGTGAAGTTTGTAAAAAAACATGAAAAAATATGAAGAGTTTTAAAAAGAATGGTCTTCACAAGGATTGAACCCGGGACCATTGGGGTGGCTACGTGGCACAAAGCACTACGGGCAAGCTAGCAACCACTGGGACAAACGCGCGTTTGTGTTCATGGACCAAAACATGTGTAAACAAAGTATTGGAATTTTTGAATTTTTAAAACTCAAGAACACGCGCGCAGGCTTGTTCTTCCTCTTTGATTTTCAGATTCCATAATCCATGCTACAATCTTCGTTTCTCAATGAAATTTGATGAAATAAACATGAAAATTGATCGATTTTGAACAAGCAATACGATGATGACTGTTAATTGCATTTATTTTTAGTCTAGCATGTTTGAATTTCTGGAATCACGAAGAACCCTAGAAACTAAGATTTCAAATTAAATGATGCATAGTTGATGATTTTTCAGTTTGTTTGAGGGCTTATGATCGTGATGAGTGCAGAAAGAGATTGGCCAAGAGTTTTTTACTTAAGTGCAAAGAATCACGATATCCAAGTTCATGTTCTAACCTATTTAAGTTGAAATCGAAGAAGATGATTGAGTGTTTCCAGAGCTGGTTTTTCGATTGCTACAGCATCATCGACCCATGTGGAAGCTATAGAGATAGTCTGCACTTCCTGAGCTTGCTTGGATCGTGCTACTCATGTCAACCTGCACAGTCTAAAAATGGAACTTCGATTTATGGGTTAGAGTTGTTACAGTTGCTTGCTAATGATTTGGATCATGTATATGAGGTATATGGAAGGTGTTTGAATGATTACAACACAAGTTAATCAAGCCTAGCCACGATTTTGAAACTTAAGGCAGTTTGTACAAGCATGTGTTCATGGCATGTGATTTCTGATTTTCAGCTTTGATCATGTTGTTTTTAAGTTTTAAACAAGTTTGTTATTGATTATGGAATGTGTTTGACACCAAAACTTTCCCTAGTTTTTACTAATTCTCAAAATTGCAAGTTTTCTCTCATTTGAACTATGATTTGAGAAATTGGAGAAAGTGGAAGGAAAGTATGTCTATGCATTACTTTGGTGTAATTTTGAACTTGACATCATGCTCTATTTATAGGCCAATGGTTCTGAAAATGTTAGGCAAGAGTACATGGCAATTGGAAATTCAAAGATAACTTAAAGGGTAAGAATGACTTTTGCAAAGAAAAAGGAAGCTTTCCTTTTTTACCATGTGTTATTTTTCCAATCTTGATCCAATGCTCAATTATTACTTCCAAGCTGATATTTATCAGTTCAAAAATCAAGTTGGCAAGGTTGTATTTCTTCTAGATGAAGAAATCACAAAATGACCTATAAATGTGAAGTTTTGACTTTGAAAAATCATGTTCATGGAGCCTTATGTTTCAATTTCAAAAGTATAGCTAGACTCCATGGATTTGTGAGTTCTTGGACATTTTGGAAAGCTTGTTTCAAGAGCTACCACTTTCATGTTTTGAGTTTTTTCCAATTCAAAATGGAACTAGGTGAAAAAATGGCATGAAGTTTGGAAAAAATACAAAATTTTAACACTCAGAAAATTTTCTAAGTGTTGAAAATTTTGACTTTTTGTTGACTTTTTCAAATTCTTTTATTTTTTATGATCATGATGAATCATTTGAAGTATTTTGATGATTGAAAAAGTTTTGTCTTGAAAAAGTTGACCAAAAGTCAAAGTTTGACTTTTCTGTGTAGATGAAAATTCATCAGATGTTTCTGAAATTGACTGATGAAGTCTGTGAACTTCTGTGATGTTTTGAATCCCGAAATTAGGTCAAGATGTTGTATCTAAGATATAATGACCAATCACTATCCAAAAAAGTTATTCACTGCTCAAAAAATCAGAGAATACTCATGCTCGATCAAAACCCTAATTGGTCGATCCTCGATTGATCAATGAGAAAATTGGGTATCTGATGATCAGAGGTTGATGTTTTGATCAAGATAGATCAAATGAGGTGAGAAAAACTCAAACCCTAATTGGTTGCCTCCTGAATCAGATGAAAATCTGATGAAACCCTAATTTTGACCTGTGAATGCTACACCCGATTAATTCTGTCTGAACTGTTAGTTATGCAATGATGCAAATGTAAGGTGGTATATTAGGTCAAAATTTGGGGTATGACAGATGCCCCTATTTAAGTTTCTTTAACCTGAGAGATGAAGATGAATATCTTTGTTTTGATAGGTGTAAAGAGACTTAAATATCAGAATACGCAAATTTTGGACCTAAGATACCAAAAATGCGGATGATGCAAAATGATTGCAAAAAGGATTCACCCAGAGAAATATCAAAGAAAATGACATGGTGGGGAAAATTTTGTGAGGATGACTCGATCTGTTTAAGAAAAGAGGATCCTGTTTGTTGGGAAACAAGTAATATGTTTCGCTGGGGAAAAAAAGATTCACAAAACATGTGAATATCTGTTCCGCTTTGGGAAACAAAGAGATTACCTTCTGTCAGCTTTGTGACCATGTTTAAGGTAAGTGAAAATATCATTACCAATTATCAGCCTTGTGATATTTTATGGTAATGAGTTCTGAAGATATTACCAATTATCAGCGAAGTGATAACTATGACAAGGTAAATCTTTTAAGGAAGTTGATGTGTATTCAGCTTTGTGAATAACAGACAAATGATGGAAACAGATCTCAAAATGAATTGTGAAGATATTACCAATTATCAGCAAAGTGATAACTATAACAAGGTAAATCTTTAGAAAATTGCTGCGTATTCAGCTTTGTGAATAACAGACAAATGAAAGAAACAGAACCCAAAAATGAGTTTCTATTTTAGCAGATACAATCTTGCCGAGGATCTCTCTTTTGAGAAGATGCGGACATTTTGATTGACAGACACAAGTTTTCTTTTAGACAGAAAGACAACTGTTGGGGATTTTTGAATTGTCGTGATTTGGCCTTGTTGAGAAGAATAAACTTTCATGACAAGTTTAGGAATGAAAAAATAAAAATAAACGGCTCGGATGACAAGGCTATCGCTTATTGCTTTAGAGACAGGATTCTATCCCGGAATGAACCGGAAAGAAGTAGTTAATCAAGACTTTGTTTTTGATGAAGAATGATCTCCGCTGGGGAATATGAGTGAAGAGATATACTTCTCTGTTTGGGGATACTCCGCCGGGGAAAAGGAAAAAAGTATTTTTTCTGTTTGGAGATACTTTACTGGGGATAGACTTGTACTTACATGAGTAAGTGTGATTTATACCAGTGATATGGAAGCAAACATTTCAAAAAATGCAAAAATGCATGAATGATGCTATTATGTATGAATGTCATGAATGTCATATGCATGCTAACAATACTTTTGACAAAGACACTAAAGAGATATTTGGAAAAAGGACCACGTCACAGTTCGAACAAATACTCGGTGAAAATTGCAACAACGGTGCAGACGTTTCACTGATGAAGAATTTGAGTTGCATGCTTTAAACTTTCTGAGAAAGGCATTTCATTGGCAGCTCGGCTGGGGATTCTTTTTTTGGATAAGAATACCGTCCTTTGATGATTTCAGCTGAGGAGAAGACTTCTGTAGCAGTTGTCTTTATCCTTTGGAGATCGAAACACTCGTGGAGAAACTGTTGAAGTTCTTCTTGTTCATAATTCAAAGGAAAATCTTGCTTTTGTTTCAAAATTTTGGAGTAAAAATTCATTTAAAACATTTTAGTTTCAAAAAGTGATTTTCACAATAAAAGCGTTATTTTGCAAAACAGAAATAAGTAGGAATTGCAAACAAAAAGGCACAAGGCTCAAATTTATTGATAGAATGGTAATCAGCCAAAGGCGGGATTCCATGAACTATTTACAAAAGTTGGAAATGATAATTTATTGGGAAAAGGCTACATTGAAAGCAAATAACCCGCTATTATCCCTAACAACTTTGAATTCCAACTGTGCTTGTAGCTTCAGGAAAGTTGATTGAAGATCCGTTGATGCAAGATTCTTTAGATGGACAAAATACAGACTGACTGCAGTTACTTTGTCATTTTTGTGTATCCTTGTTTTTGCCTAGATTGGCTTTTTAGGTTTCCAATCTATCAGGATATTTTCTGTTTATTGTCTCTAATTTTTGCCTTGATTGCCTTTTTAGGTTTTCAATCCACCGAGACGCTCATTTTTTCCTAAGCCGCCCTTTTCGGGTTTTCGACTTACCGAGATGTTCTTTTGTTTTTTTAGACAAAGTATTTCTTGACTGCGTCAGCATTCACAGGATGCGGGAGTTCATCGCCGTCCATGGTTGTGAGAGTCATAGCACCGCCGGAGAAAATTCGTTTGACGATGTATGGGCCTTCGTAATTAGGAGTCCATTTGCCCCTAGAATCTGGTTGAAAAGACAGAATCTTTTTAAGCACGAGGTCGCCTTCTCGAAATTCACGAGGTCGGACCTTTTTATCGAAAGATTTCTTCATTCTTCTTTGATATAGTTGTCCGTGACACAGAGCGGTCAGGCGCTTTTCTTCGATCAAGTTCAGCTGGTCGTATCTGCTTTGACACCATTCGGCCTCAGATAACTTAGTTTCCATGAGAACTCTCATTGATGGGATCTCAACTTCTACGGGGAGCACTGCTTCCATGCCGTATACTAGAGAAAAAGGAGTTGCCCTTGTTGAAGTGCGTACTGAAGTACGATACCCATGCAAAGAAAATGGCAGCATTTCGTGCCAGTCTTTGTAGGTGATGACCATCTTCTGGACGATCTTCTTGATGTTTTTGTTGGCAGCTTCAACGGCGCCGTTCATCTTTGGCCGGTAAGGAGATGAGTTATGATGCTCGATCTTGAATTCCTCACACAGTTCTTTCATCATTTTGTTGTTCAAGTTCGATCCATTATCTGTAATGATCTTACTTGGAATTCCGTATCGACAAATGAGGTTGTTCTTGATGAACCTCACAACCACTTGTCTTGTTACGTTGGCGTAAGACGCTGCTTCGACCCATTTAGTGAAGTAATCAATGGCTACTAGAATGAAGCGATGTCCGTTGGACGCTTTTGGTTCAATCATCCCAATCATATCGATTCCCCACATGGAGAAAGGCCATGGAGAGGAGAGAACGTTGAGTAGAGTCGGAGGCACATGGATCTTATCTGAATAGATCTGGCACTTGTGACATCTTTTGACGTGTTTACAACAATCAGATTCCATCGTTATCCAATAGTATCCTGCTCTTAAGATCTTTCTGGACATGGCGTGTCCGTTCGAATGGGTTCCAAAGGATCCTTCATGCACATCATGGATGATCGTGTCTGCTTCTTGTCTGTCAACGCATCTGAGCAGAACCATGTCAAAGTTTCTTTTGTATAGCACATCTTCGTTCAGGAAGAAATTCCTAGAAAGCCTCCTTAGAGATTTCTTATCTTTGTACGATGCCCCAAGTGGGTACTCTCGTGTTTGAAGGAAACGCTTGATGTCGTGAAACCACGGTTTATCGTCGAAGACTGCTTCAGTTGTAAATACATATGCAGGTCTTTCAAGGCGTCTGATGCGAATTCTAGGCATATCATTCCAATCGTTGACTTTGAACATAGAAGATAGAGTGGCCAAGGCGTCTGCCATTCGATTCTGATCTCGAGGGATATGATGCAGTTCTACTTTGTTGAAGAAAGTCAACAACCGTCTTGCAAAATCTCTGTAAGGAATTAGACCAAGATGATGAGTTTCATACTTGTCTTTGATTTGATTGATCACAAGGGCTGAATCTCCATATATGTCAAGGATCTTGATTCTCAAGTCGATGGCTTCTTCGATACCCATGATATAAGCTTCATATTCTGCGATGTTGTTGGTGCAATCAAATAGCAATCTGGAGGAAAACGGGATATGAGAACCCTCGGGAGTGATGATGGCGCCCAATTCCATTGCCAAAAATATGCTTGCTCCATCAAAGACTAAACCCATGGATTACGGATCGGTCCTTCTCGTGTAGCGGTTCGTCGCAATCTTTCATCTTTAAGTACATAACATCCTCGTCGGGAAGTCGAACTTGAGAGATTGGTATTCGTTGGTGGTGATAAGCCATTGATCGTGAGAATGCTTCCTTTGACCGCTTTTGGTGATCTTGGATGTCATATTCGGATAGCGACATTTGCCATCGGCGATTCTCCTTGTTAAGGCGAGGCTTTTCAAAGGCGTACTTGATTGGATCCATTTGGAGATTAACCAAGTCGTGTGATTGATCATGTCTTGGCGAACGTTTTGAAGCCCACACAAAGCACGCATGTTTTCGAGCATGGATAGCGAGTTTCCGCGATCTGTGAACTTTTACTCAAGTAGTAAATAACATGCTTCTTCTTACGGTTTCATCTTGTTGTCCAAGCACGACCCATGGAATCTTCTAGCACGTAAGGTATATGATTAACGGTCTTCCTTCCTTTGGAGGATCGGTATTGGTGGTTACGGCGGTATTCCTTGATCTTGTCAAGCGCTTTTGGCAATCTTATCCACACAACCTCTTGATTTTTGCGGAGAAGCTTGAATATCGGCCACAGTGGATCATTTGAGAGATAAATCTGGAGATGTAATTCAACCGTCCAAGAAATCCTCTTACTTGCTTTTCCGTACGTGGCATAGGCATTTCTTGAATAGCCTTGACTTTGTCAGGGTCCACTTCAATACCTCTTTGACTGACGATGAAACCTAGGAGCTTTCCGGATCTTACCCCAAAGGTGCATTTGTTAGGATTCAGGCGGAGCTGAAATTTCCTTAGTCGTTGAAACAACTTCAAGAGATAGTCTATATGCTCCTCTTCAGTGTCAGACTTTGCTATCATGTCGTCTACGTAGACCTCGATCTCTTTGTGCATCATGTCATGGAAGAGAGTAGTCATTGCCCTTTGATAAGTTGCGCCTGCATTCTTTAATCCAAACGGCATTACTTTGTAGCAAAAGGTTCCCCATGGCGTGATGAAGGATGTCTTCTCCATGTCTTCGGGAGCCATTCTGATCTGATTATCCAGAAAAATCGTCCATGAAGGAAAAGACGTTGAATTTTGCAGTGCTATCCACTAGCATGTCGATATGCGGTAGTGGGAAATCATCTTTTGGACTTGCTTTGTTCAGATCCCGGTAGTCAACACACATTCTGACCTTTCCGTCCTTTTTGGAGACAGGCACTATGTTGGCTAGCCATTGAGGATACTCGGAAGTGACGAGGAAACCAGCGTCGAGCTGCTTTTGAACTTCCTTTTTGATTTTTTCGGCCATTTCAGGGTGAACTCTCCTCAAGTTTCTGTTTAACTGGTGAACATTCTGGTTTTAACGGCAAGTGATGCTCCACAATGCTGGTATCCAAACCCGGCATGTCCTGATAGGACCAAGCGAACACATCAACATATTCTTTGAGAAGATTTATCAGTTTGCCCTTGACACTGTTGTCGAGTGAAGATCCGATATTTACCTCTTTTCTATCTTCCTCGGAACCCAAGTTGATTGCTTCTAGAGGTTCTTTGTGAGGCTGAATGATCATTTCCTCATGCTTAAGTAGTCGAGAAATTTCATCTGGGATCTCTTCTTCAACTTCCTCCTCAGTGACTTCACAAGGGATTTCAAAGTTGGGAGAGAGCAGAGAGTTATTGCTTTCAATGGATTGGTCCATCTGTTTAATCTGCATATTTGATTTATGTCTGATTATTTAACTCCTTATCATTTTTTTTTTAAGAAAGCTAATGTGAAAGTGTATGCAGATTAATTTTTTCATTATGATTTTTTTTGAAGATTTTTTTTATTGTGTTTTTTAGGATTATCATTTCCAGAAAAGGGTAAAAATGAAAATAAACACAAAGTGTGGAAACAAAACAACGCGTTTTATTTATGATTCACAATATGAAACACGACCCTAAAATACAAACTCATTTGTCTTGGGCAAAACAAAGAGAATTTATTTAAAAGCTAAACCCTATAAAACATCTCTTCACTTTGGGCGAAGCGAGAGTTCAAAACAAAAGCAAAGATAAACTACTTAGAACTAGGAGCGTTAGTCCAAACTTCAACAGGTTTCCAGTAGTGGCGAACTCCTTGGAAGTCGAGGTACTCGGGTAATTTTCCGCTTGGTTTAACCCTTGAGTAAACTTTGGTCACTGGCCGAGCAGGCTTTGAAGACTCTGGACAATGGCCCTTGCCTTTTGTGCTGCTAAAGCGATCTTCCTCAGTTTGATTAACAGATCGGGAAGTATGGGATACAGCATATGTACTTCTTGTTGACCTCTGTGTTGAATTCTGGGGATGCACCCTCCAATCTTCTGAGTGAAGAGACTCGTTGTCGGCGACACTTTCCGCATCATATCCCGAATCGTACTCTTGATCTTCAGTGATCATGTTGATATAGTGATAACCAGGATCTGGTTTAGTGAATTCCACAGGCGTGTTGAAGTAGAGATCTTCATTTGGGATCTCGATTGGTTGATTAGACTGAGAAGACGAGTATACCTCTTCTGGTTGACTAGGGTACTCAAAAGAATCACCCCATCCAATGGGCTGGATATCTTCGATCCTAATTTTTGAGCTTTCTGGAGCAGTGTATTTCACCATGTAGTCGAATTTGCCACTTGGTTCTCCCAAGGTATCCCAAACTTCAGCAGGGACAGGTGGATTTTCATGTCTTTGCAGGGACATGTCTTTGAATTGATTAGTTGGCGCATATGATTCCTCTTGAGACACATACTCAGGGCTGCTTAAATAAGTGCCCCACTCTTCAGATTCAGATGGATCGTCTTCATCCTCTTCAATGGTTACAACGCTAACTTCTTGGAGAACAGGGTTTAGGAAACCCCCACTATGAAATACTTCCTTGATCGGGGGAAGTGCTTCATCCTTTTGCTTGTCTTTGGAGAATACGGGTGTGAACCCGAGTCCGGCTTTCATTTCGTTCTTGACAGGTTTGATTACTTGTCCTCATCCTTTAGTATTGCCATTTTTCACCATTTGTGCCGCTTCTTTATATGAAGAGATAGATGATCTGTTTTTGCTGGTAGATTCATCTTCTAACGGATGTTCGAGGAGATGTGTTCCTTCAATATCATTAGCGGTGATGAAAGAGAAACTGGACAAATGGCTTACAAGCAAAGCTTGTTCACCGCTGATGGTCACCAACTTTCCATTAGCTGAATTTGACACGATGGAGAGTAAATTCTTGCTCTGCCTCGTGGATCAAGGTCTTCCTAGTAGGCAGCTGTATCGGTGGTACATCCATGACTTGGAAAGTGATTTGGAAAGTATGCGGACCAATTGTCATCGGGAGATCGACTTCCCCAATAACCGACTTCCTTGATCCATCGAAAGCTCTTACCATTATGTCGTTGAACTTCATTGGTGTCCCTTTGTAAGCTAAACGAGCGAGCGTCGTTTTTGGCATTACGTTTAAAGATGAACCGGTATCCACCAATACATTGGACAGGGAATCTGACTGGAAAATCATCGAGATGTGCAAGGCCAAGTTGTGATCTTTCCCTTACGGAAGTTCCTCATCCTTGGCGAGATTATTACATCTTTGTTATGTTGGCGACAATACCTCCGAAATGGTCTGTAGTTACATCATGGTCTACATAGGCTTGGTCTAGTACCTTCATTAAAGCTTCTCGGTGAGCTTTGGAGTTGAGGAGTAGAGATAGTATTGAAATCTTGGAAGGAGTCTGTATCAGTTGATCTACGACTCGGTATTCGCTTTTCTTGATTAATTTTAGTATCTCTTCAAAGTCTGTGTTGACGTTGGCTCAATCAGGAGGACCAACATTTGTGCTTGGGTTAACAACGGGAATCGTTGCAGGATTCTCGGAAGATATGTTAAATGGGTTCTGTATAACAACAGGAGCTGCAGGCGATCTTGGTGGCAATGCAGCGTGTACTCGTCCACTTCGCGGTACTCGTCCGATTTCTGTTATATTGACATTAGCTGGAAGTGTAGGCATGGGTTTCTTCTTCCCATCCTCTATCAGGGTTGCATGGTATTGGTAAGGAATTGCTTTGGTAGAACTGTATGGAACAGGACCGGGTGGGCAAATCACCAAAGGAGATGTTGGAATGTTGGAATCATTGTATTCAATCTCCACATGCTTGGGTATCTTGAAACAGGGGATAACAACGTTTACTTCGGGATTTTTCGAGTTGATATCTGAGACTAAAAGCTCATGCGAAAAATGCCCTACCGTATTTACGTCATGGTCATCTCTGTTTTTGTAAATTTGTAGGTCACCAATATCTAACAACTGCTGAATGTCGGCTCTTATGGTGGGACATCCTTAAATATCTTTGAAGTAGATGTTACAAGTTGCGTAATCGTGCTTAGTAAAAGCGCTCATTGCACTGTATGCTTCATGGAGATGTACTAAGTTCCCTCTGATCAAGTTTACGTCTGTGACAAGATACATGCATGTTTCTCGATATCAAACTCCTGAATGTCCCTTTGTGGAGGCGGATTGGCTTGCACGTTCGGGCTTGTATTCTTGAAGGAAAGAAAATTAGATCTTACTAATTTCTGTACTTCTGCCTTTAATGATATGCAATACTCAAGGTCATGGCCTGGTGCTCCTTGGTGAAAAGGGCAAGATACATCTGTTTTGTACCACCACGGCAATTTTTCTGGGACCGGAGGTGGTGACCTTGTCTGTATCAGATTCCTTTCTATTAGCGCAGGGTAAAGTTCTGTGTACATCATTGGAATTGGGTCAATGCGTGACCGAGGCGCCGTTTTGATTGTTAAGCTATGAGCTTTTGGCGAGGCTGTTGAGTTTGTTGATTTTGTTGAAATTGCGGAGCAATTCCTGTGTTCGGAGTTGTGTTAACAGCGGGTGCTATGGTAGCTACCTGTCGCTGTTGATTGACATTTTTTCGAGGTTTCCCTCGGGATACCATTCCTATGTCGTGTTCTTTTTTCCTTGGAAAACTGGTTCCAACCTTCTTTATTCCACTAGAAGATCCTGCTTCCTTGGTTAGGCGTCCGGTTCGAACCCCCTCTTCTAAGCGCATTCCCATGCTTACCATTTCGGTGAAATCTCCGGGAGCGCTAGCGATCATTCGCTCATAGTAGAATGAGCCTAAAGTATTCAAGAATACCTTAGTCATCTCCTTTTCTTCTAATGGTGAGTTGACTTGGGCAGCAATTTCCCTCCATCGTTGCGCATATTCTTTGAATGTCTCTCGTTCTTTTGAGACATGGGCGGAGTTGATCCTATCGGAGCCATATCCAAATTGAACTTGTATTCTGGACAAAGGCTTCACCTAAGTCGTTGAGCGTTTGGATATTCGTCTTTGTCTAAACCCATGTACCACTTGATGCGGCACGGTGAGACTGTCTTGGAAGTAGTGGATTAACAACTGGTGATCGTCATTGTATGTGGACATTTTTCTGGCATACATTGTGAGATGACTTTGTGGACAGGAGTTCCCTTTGTAATTTTCAAAGTCAGGGACTTTGAATTTTGCAGGTATCCTTACGCGAGGAACTAAGCAAAGATCCTGGGCGTTTTTCCCAAACAGTTCCTTTCCTCAAATCGTTTTATCTCAAGCTGCATTTTGAGGAGTTGTTCCTGGAGATTTTCCATCGAGCCACGTGAATTTGTGTTATTTCCTGGAGTATGGTGAACTTCTTCGTCCATGGTAGCGTGCACTACGGAAGCTGAGCTCGTCATAATTGGTTGAGAAACCGTCATTGTTACTTGTGGAAGAGTTACTCCACGTTGCGGAGTAAATGTAGAGTTTTGCTGCAAAGTAGGTATTTCAAGCGGAGTTGTTTGCATTTGAGAAGTCGGTTGGCGAAATCCGATGCCAAAGTTGAAAGGCATGCCCCATGAATAGCCATCTTGAAAGGTGAACTCTTGTTATGACGGTGGCTGGAGTAGTAGTGTCTTCGAGATCATTGCTTGGTTTTGACTGCTCGATCTTGCTTGTTGACTTTCTTGTGATGTGTGAGTTGACCAAAGATGTGAGTCTCTCCACTTCTTCTTGTAGTGTTGTTCTTGTACTACAGTTCAACATTCTCTTGTTCAAATCCTTCCATTACTTTCCTTCTTTTTGATGCGGTATCGTGCGTTCGAGTTATTTGGGGGCGGTCGAGAAACTCTAAGGCGACGACAGCGATCTTTTCCTATCTGTTCGATTATTCAAGCTGTTTAAGTATCGGACTCTAGAAAGCAGACTTAAATGCAAAATATGATGCATGAATATGATTGTAAAGAAGGATTTCTAAAATTTATGCTAAAGAGATATTTACGGCAAATATTTGGATGGAAAATCTGAATTTATTGATTATTGAAAGAAGATTACAACAATTGTTTTTGGAGCATTGCTCACACAAATGATAAAATAAATGATAAAATTACAAACTAAACTAAATTAAATGTCTTCGTGGATGAAGATCAAAGGCTTGATCGACTTCAACTTGAGTTTCCTTTCCATAGTGAGCTTTTAGTTCGACTTTCTCGGCTTTTAGCTTGCTAATGACTCTCTTCCACTCGTTGGGAGGCGGGATTGATGGTTGTCATTTCCTCGAGCTTTCTTTTCCTTTCTTTGGCGTATCTTTGGATTGCGTTATCATACAGCGAATCTTCTCATCTTTCTCCATGAGCCATTCATCCTGGAAGTAAAGCGTCTTTTCATGATCTTTGACTTGCTTCTTGAGATTCTCATTCTCAAGGTTAGTCTTAAGGAATTTGTTTTCCAAAGCTTCTTTCTCAAACCTTATTTTGGTCAAGGCTTCTTGGTATTCTCCCATAGTCTCGACGGGAAAATTTGTTGATTTGGAAGCGATTGAGAACATGGGATCCTCATAAGCGTAAGGCATTCGAAATTCCTTCGCTCTTTTCTTTACCCAAGAAGTGTAGGTTTTCATGGCTACACAATTCTTTGCCTTACCTTTTTCTTTCCTTCGGATGTGATGCCAAGCTTTGATCATCCTAGCTTTCAATCCCTGGGAATCCTCCCCCTCGTGATAGAAGTAGCTCTCTACTTTAAAACTGAGAGGTTTACTAGAGTTTGCGTATCCGAGCTGACGCCTTGCCAAGAATGGGTTGTAGTTGATTCCACCTTTCGTACCGACGAGAGGTACGTTGGCAAATTCTCCACAGCTCTCAATGATTTCCATCTCATTGTCTGCTAAGGTATACCAATGGATATCGTCGTTTGTAAGAGACATGAGTCTTTGAGACCAATGCCACTCGTCTTTGTTTTCGCGGAAGATAGGAGATTTAGGCAAGTGTGATACAATCCATTTGAAAAACAGAGGTACACAACACACGATAGTTCTGTCTCCTTGACGATTCCTATGATGAATAGAGACGTACGTGTCACCAAGCAGGGTGGGAACGGGATTTCTAATCAGAAAGATCCTTATGGCATTGATATCAACGAAATTTGGGACGTTGGGAAACAACACCAATCCATAGAGGAGTAAAGCTAAAATAGCTTCAAAAGCTACCATACTACCGGAGGAGAATTTGAGAGCCTTCTCCATTAGGAACTTTGAAGTCGAGTCCTAAGAGTTTTCCTCTGGTAGTTAGGTTTTTGTCTATCTCATTTCTTTAAATGAGTCATCGTTGCAATGGTGGTGACTTGAGAATGGCTTCAAACCATTGAAAGGCACCTTGTCGTCTTGAGATACCTAGGATATCGCGTACTCTTCCAAAGTAGGCATCAGCGATAATCAAGGAAAGTGAAGCGATAGGCGGATCGTGGGCGAGCGAAAGTTTTGAGAAGTCCTTCATCAGCGTTAGCGTTGGAAGAGTTAAAAAGAGTTCCATAGCATTTTCTGAAATCCGAGGGATCTTCTACCAAGGATGCTAACTCTTTTAACTTTCCTACATCAGGAATTCTAAAACTATATCTCTTGGTGAACCTTCCTCTGACGTCCATCACTCTAACCTAAAATATTTAACAAAGAAAAATCTCTAAATTCTTTGGAAATGGGAAGAGAAATGAAGTTTTTTTTTTGAATGAATGCATGAATGCGGCAAACATGGTTAGTAGTTATACACACGATCAAGCGTTCGAAGTCACGAGCATGAGGCCAACGATAAGAATCAAACGTGGGTAAGTTCTATGGGCTTATTCATACGTGAAGCGGGTTCTCTTGATGTCTGGGCTCAACACTCCTCTTTGAAATATTATCGAATTTGTTGAAAACTCGATGGTCCAATAATATTTTCGGAGGAACTACGCTGATCGTAGTCTCGCATGACAATTACTTTAGGCTTACACCGAATAATCTACTACATCCTAAATGGCGGGATGGGTTATGTGTTCTCTGACCAACTCGACTTCTCAAGTTCCCTTGACAGCAAAATGTTTTCGCAAATACTTGCTAAACACAAATACTCCCAAGACAACCTCCACTGAGAGGGAGATATTAACTTCGAAAGTACTGAGACTTCTCACGTATTAATACCTCCACCTAGATCTTAAAATGTTTCTTAAATTCGGGTTAGGATTTCTTTCCATCAGATGAAATCGCAAAAAGCACACAATAAAAGAAAACAAACATATGCAAAATATGAAATCTTATCCCCTTTCTATTCTTTTTTGAAAACAAAAAAAAAGCTTGGTGCTCTTGAGCAGAGTCACATTTTTTTTGAAAATCAAAGTTTCAGTACTCCCAGTCGCCATTTTCTGATTCGCGTTAAAGGTGGCGCTAGAGGATCTGACGTGAATTCGGATTCTCTGGCTCGTAATGATTGACTCTTTTGATTTGTTTATAAAGATGCCGCGAGCATCAAGCTTTATTATTTTCAACACAAGAAAATGATTTAATGATTATGAAAAAGGGGAAAGCTGTAATACCCTCAATTGATTTTGATATGCGTAATGACTAAGCAAACTAGGCGTAGCATTGGGAGATTTGAGTAAGGGGATTGTTATATAAAGGGAATAGATGGAGCACCTAAATATATATAGTTATCTATAGCTTTATATATGAATACGTTTGATATGTTTGCGTGTTTTAATTGCTATTGCTATGATTGGGAAAGTTTCTCCTTTGGGATTTTTAAGAAGGATTGATTATGTGGGATCCTAATGTTTGTTATTATTGTGCTGTAAAGATCTTTGGATCTTACGCATACATATCTAGTGGGAATCGAGCATTTGTAGCTCGGATCTATAGGGTTCTATGGTTTGTTTGTGCGAGGGAGAAGAAATTTGCTCGCCAAGGATGAGACCTTGTGCCTACGTATTCTCAAAGGATGTTGAGAAAGTCGGAGCAATCGTAGTTTCCACTTATGCTAGTGGAAAGCAGCGGGATGTTAGTAAGAGGCAGACGAATGTCATCTTAATGAAAAATGTATCTAATCTATTTCATCACATACATTTGAAAAGTTTGGTATTTAAAATCTTTAGTAAGTAAGTTATAGGTGTTTTGCTTGAGTGTACAAGCGTTACCACTTACATGTTCTGAAAGATGTTTTGAAAAAAGATGTTTGAATCTTTTAGCTGTAAGTATTGGGTGTTTTGCTTGAGTGTACAAGCGTTACCACTTACAATTAAGAGATGTTTTGTTTAAGCAGTTTGAAAGCAGTTTGAAAAGTTTTTGGTATGTGAGGTGATAGATGAG
Organism: Vicia sativa; assembly: GCA_021764765.1. Classification (NCBI taxonomy): domain Eukaryota; kingdom Viridiplantae; phylum Streptophyta; class Magnoliopsida; order Fabales; family Fabaceae; genus Vicia; species Vicia sativa. Next base: position 73,147,861 of record CM038792.1, read on the forward strand.
ATACTTCTTCCATAGAGATGATAGATGTCTAAATATCGAGGAGAAATTGATTGGATCAAAGGGATGCTTTTAAAAGCCCATGGGTCCTTGTATTGTTAGCCAGAGGAGGCATTCGAGGTCATCGAAGGTCCTTGTATGAAGCTCAAGAGGAAGCTATAGGGTATGGTGGCTTTGCCTTAAAGGGATTTCACGGAAACCATCCTTTTGGAATTTAGAGCAATTTCACAGAAATTATACTCTCGGGGTTCTATCCTAGCGGGTGACTCTTTGTATTGGAAGCCCAATAGGAGGCTGTTAAGATTTCCTATCTCTTTCATTGTATGATGCCGAGAAGGCTAAACTCAATGAGGAGTTCTTTTGAGCGAAGCCCAAGAGGAGGCTAACTCAGCGAGTGTTGTCTTATATGAAGCCTAAGCGGAGGCCAAACTCGGATGAATGAGTTTCTTTGTACAAAGCCAAGAAGGCTAAACTACGTGGGAAGAGTTATCTTGTATAAAGCCTAAGCGGAGGCTAAATTCATCTTTGAGGATGAATTATCTTGTATGAAAGCGAAGGCTACAACTGTGGGAACCTATTTGGTTAGACTAGTTGTTATGTTATAACTAGACAATTGATAACACGATTTTATATAACATATTTGATGTATTTTTCATAAATAATGTTAATGTTTTTATTTAATTATTTCACTTTATTTCTATATTACGTTGGTATTTTCTATGTTTCGGTATTTGTATTAAATAAAGATAAATCGAGCAAAGAAGTAAAATCGAGGAAAAATCGGATTAAAAAGCAAAGAAATGAAGCAAAAGGTGTGATATAGTAAAAGGGAGGTGTTATATAAGGAGAAAGCAATTACACCAAGCAAGCAGGCCCAGCCCAAACACGTGTGGCCCAGCAGTCCAACAAGCACGCACCTGCCACGTCACGAGTGAGGCAGTCGTCTCACTCCTCCCACATAACTAGGGCGCCCGCCTCCCGCAGTGGGGTCCACCACTTTTCCCATGCGGTTGAGGCCTTGCGTCTCCATTCACAACCTATTCTTGAGGCGCCCGTCTCCTACTTTTAAGGCACCATTTTCTCACCACGATCACATTGTGCATACGAAATTTATGGAATGGGAAGTTACCAAGTGGATCTATAAATACAAGTTCAAAACTCAGAATCAGGGTGGTCGGCATTTTTACCGAACAACCGCTATTTTAATATTTCGCAATTTTATTTCCAGTATTGTACTTTGAATTTATTTTATTTCAGTTTTCACTGATCTAACCTTACGTTAGATCTAGTGCTTTTTATTCTTTGTCGTATTTTCTTTTCTTTCAATTCAAGAAGTCTCCGCGCAGATCCAACCGACCTGTGGTGGATGCTCGCTTGTTTCGAAGAACAAGATTATTTCCAGTACTCTTATTTTCAGGTTTTTAATTTAATTATTTTATTTTATTTAATATACTGTTGCCTGATATTATTTATTTAATTGTGGAAATGTTTAAATATATTGTACCGATTTATTTATGCATATACGAATTAATTATATGCAGCTAAATCGTCGATATTAGTATGTAAATTAATCGATCCAAAGGAATCCGAAAATAAATTGGCATAATGTTACGTTGTTAAAATATTCTTCGACTTAGATATCTAATTTAATTTATTAAAGGTTTAGAAACCAACAAAGCGAAAGTTTGAGGTTAATAAAGCTGGACTAAGGTTAGAAACCAACAGGCGGCAGTTTGAGGTTTAGAACGGATAGTGGATACTAGGTATTAATTTTAAAGGCTGCGACAGTTTTAAAGAGATTAAACTTTATTTATTTTCAAAAGTGTTTTAAATTCGGTAGGATAGCGAGCATACGTTAGGATTTAATTGCATGATCGATTCAATAGGCGGCAGTTTGAGATAGGATTTTAGATGAATATTGTTTCTTTGAAAGATATTCTATCAACTCGAGTAACAAGCTAGTGGAAATTCGGATCCTTAGGATAGGCGAATTACATCTTGATATCATTTATTTATTATATTTTCCTTAACCAAAATCTTAAAAATTATTAGCCTTAGTATCGTAACTTAGGATAACAATAGATCGATTTATAGTCTACGTGGGTTCGATATCTTTTAAAACTACAGCGATAGGGTGTGCACTTGCGATCTGGCGATTAATAGACGATAAAGTCGCGATCAACAGTTGTATAAACAAGTGTGTGTGTGTGTGTGATATGTATTCACAGGAGTTTATCAAGGAAATATAAACAATGCATGATGTTTATTTACAAGAGTTTAAAATATAAACAAGTGTACGTGAAGCGAGCGTTTGAAGCAATAACTTGATTATTTACAAGTTTGATTGGTGTACAAGGAAGTGAATATGTACACGAACGAGCTATTTTATGTACAGACAAAGATGGATGTACATAGGAGGGTTGGGACTTACACCATAAGGGTGTCCCACTGGTTTAAAAGCAGTTTCACCGGGAATAATGCTCCTTTTAATACCAATGGTATTCAGTTGTATATGTACAGACGAAACAAAAACGAATAATCAAAGTTTGTCTGTGAAAAGTATCTGTATTATGTACAGATAAAAGATTGTATGAAAAGAACTTGATATGTACAAGAAAAATGTGTATGTACATAAAGAATGTTGGTTTGAGTATACGCAAGTGAAGTGAAAACAAACGATCGAAGTTTGTCTGTACTTGAGTATAAAAAGTATCTGTATTATGTACAGATGAAAATTTGTATGTGTTTGGAAAGGATTTGATATGTACAAAGAAATATTATGTACACAAAAGAATGTTATGGGACTTACACCGTGAGGGAGGCCCATGATCGATTGAGAATTCGAGAGAAAACGAATTCGGTTTTATCGTTTTAAATCGGATCGATCATGGTAAAAAGATGTAAGTTTGATGAAAAGTTTTGAAAAATGATTTTTGAAAGTGTTTTGAAATGTGAGGTTCATTTATGAGAAGTTTTGAAAAGAATCGGAAGTCGAAAACTTGAAAAATTCACCTTTTAAAGTGTTTTAAAAAAGTGCTCAGAACGTCGTCTTCGGCTCGATTAAAATATAATCAGATGAAAGTTTTTTCTGAAAATTTTTGCACTATCATAAAATAGATACATTTATTGACAAGTTTACAAAAAATCACCTCAAAATGAGGAGTTTTGATTGGTTAAAAAAAATTGTGAAGTTTGTAAAAAAACATGAAAAAATATGAAGAGTTTTAAAAAGAATGGTCTTCACAAGGATTGAACCCGGGACCATTGGGGTGGCTACGTGGCACAAAGCACTACGGGCAAGCTAGAAACCACTGGGACAAACGCGCGTTTGTGTTCATGGACCGAAACACGTGTAAACAAAGTATTGGAATTTTTGAATTTTTAAAACTCAAGAACACGCGCGCAGGCTTGTTCTTCCTCTTTGATTTTCAGATTCCATAATCCATGCTACAATCTTCGTTTCTCAATGAAATTTGATGAAATAAACATGAAAATTGATCGATTTTGAACAAGGAATACGGTGATGACTGTTAATTGCATTTATTTTTAGTCTAGCGTGTTTGAATTTCTGGAATCATGAAGAACCCTAGAAACTAAGATTTCAAATTAAATGATGCATAGTTGATGATTTTTCAGTTTGTTTGAGGGCTTATGATCGTGATGAGTGCAGAACGAGATTGGCCAAGAGTTTTTTTACTTAAGTGCAAAGAATCACGATATCCAAGTTCATGTTCTAACCTATTTAAGTTGAAATCGAAGAAGATGATTGAGTGTTTCCAGAGCTGGTTTTTCGATTGCTACAGCATCATCGGCCCATGTGGAAGCTATAGAGATGGTCTGCACTTCCTGAGCTTGCTTGGATCGTGCTACTCAAGTCAACACTGCAGTCTAAAATGGCACTTTGATTTATGGGTTAGAGTTTTCTGAGTTGCTTGCTAATGATTTGGATCATGTATATGAGGTATATGGAAGGTGTTTGAATGATTACAACACAAGTTAATCAAGCCTAGCCACGATTTTGAAACTTAAGGCAGTGTGTACAAGCATGTGTTCTTGGCATGTGATTTCTGATTTTCAGCTTTGATCATGTTGTTTTTAAGTTTTAAACAAGTTTGTTATTGATTATGGAATGTGTTTGACACCAAAACTTTCCCTAGTTTTTGCTAATTCTCAAAATTGCAAGTTTTCTCTCATTTGAACTATGATTTGAGAAATTGGAGAAAGTGGAAGGAAAGTATGTCTTGGCATTACTTTGGTGTAATTTTGAACTTGAAATCATGCTCTATTTATAGGCCAATGGTTCTGAAAATGTTAGGCAAGAGTACATGGCAATTGGAAATTCAAAGATAACTTAAAGGGTAAGAATGACTTTTGCAAAGAAAAAGGAAGCTTCCCTTTTTTACCATGTGTTATTTTCCAATCTTGATCCAATCCTCAATTATTACTTCAAGCTGATATTTATCAGTTCAAAAATCAAGTTGGCAAGGTTGTATTGCTTCTAGATGAAGAAATCACAAAATGACCTATAAATGTGAAGTTTTGACTTTGAAAAATCATGTTCATGGAGCCTTATGTTTCAATTTCAAAAGTATAGCTAGACTCCATGGATTTGTGAGTTCTTGGAAATTTTGGAAAGCTTGTTTCAAGAGCTACAACTTTCATGTTTTTAGTTTTTTCCAATTCAAAATGGAACTAGGTGAAAAAATGGCATGAAATTTGGAAAAAATACAAAATTTTAACACTTAGAAAATTTTCTAAGTGTTGAAAATTTTGACTTTTTGTTGACTTTTTCAAATTCTTTTATTTTTTATGATCATGATGAATCATTTGAAGTATTTTGATGATTGAAAAAGTTTTGTCTTGAAAAAGTTGACCAAAAGTCAAAGTTTGACTTTTCTGTGTAGATGAAAATTCATCAGATGTTTCTGAAATTGAGTGATGAAGTCTGTGAACTTCTGTGATGTTTTGAATCCCGAAATTAGGTCAAGATGTTGTATCTAAGATATAATGACCAATCACTATCCAAAAAAGTTATTCACTGCTCAAAAAATCAGAGAATACTCATGCTCGATCAAAACCCTAATTGGTCGATCCTCGATTGATCAATGAGAAAATTGGGTATCTGATGATCAGAGGTTGATGTTTTGATCAAGATAGATCAAATGAGGTGAGAAAAACTCAAACCCTAATTGGTTGCCTCCTGAATCAGATGAAAATCTGATGAAACCCTAATTTTGACCTGTGAATGCTACACCGATTAATTACATGCAGGCTAGTTATGCAATGATGCAAATGTAAGGTGGTATATTAGGTCAAAATTTGGGGTATGACAGGCATCATGGCTCGTTTGTGAGGGTTATTATCTGTCATTTGCATATTTTCATTCAATAAAATTGTTGGACTTTTGCATTCAATTGTTGTCTTCTTTCTTTTACTTTATCACCCCTTCAAAAAGCTATGTGTTTCTTACACACATGATACACATGAGAATCCTCCAAATCTCATTGATAACACTATGCTATTGCTAAATATGAGTTCGATAATCCGATCTACCAAGTCGAAGGCGAAGGTGAGGAAAGATGTGAAGTGTCGGGAGAAATTGTCGGGCCTGCTGCAGAAGAAGCGAGTTATCTGATCGTCTGAAGAGTAGGTTGAGGTTGTGAATTTGGGTACTGATGAAGACAGAAAAGAGATCAAGATAGGAGCGGGTCTTGAGAACAGTGTCAAAGAAAGATTGGTTCAGATGCTATGAGACTATATTGAGGCTTTTGCTTGGTCATACGAAGACATGTCGGGTTTGGACATTGATATTGTGGTACACCGATTGCTGACAAAAGAAGGTTTTCTCCCAGTAAAACAGAAGGTTCGTCGCATGCGTCCTGAGATGTCAGAGAAAATCAAGGCCGAAATTATGAAGCAGTTCAACGCCGGTTTCTTAGCTGTTACTTCTTATCCACAGTGGGTTGCAAACATAGTGCCTGTACCTAAGAAGGATGGTAAAGTTCGAATGTGTGTGGATTACAGAGATCTGAACAAGGCGAGTCCGAAAGATGATTTTCCACTTCCTCATATTGATGTTCTGGTTGACAACACTGCTCGGCCTGAGTCTTCTCCTTCATGGATGGTTTCTCCGGTTACAATCAGATCAAAATGGCTCCGGAAGACATGGAGAAAACTACTTTCATTTCACAGTGGGGCACTTTCTGCTACAAGGTTATGTCGTTCGGACTAAAGAACGCGGGCGCCACTTATCAGCGAGCTATGGTGACATTATTTCATGACATGATTTATCACGAGATACAGGTCTAAGTCGACGATATGATAGCTCGATCACAGACTGAAGAAGAACATCTTGATCATCTGCAGAAACTGTTTGATAGGTTGAAGAAGTACAGACTAAGACTTAATCCTAACAAGTGCACCTTTGGAGTCAGGTCCGGTAAACTCCTAGGGTTTGTCGTCAGTGGAAAAGGTATTGAAGTTGACCCCGTCAAGGTTAAAGCCATTCAAGAAATTTCAGCGCCCCGCACCGAGAAAGAAGTCAGAGGTTTCTTGGGCCGATTGAACTACATTGCCAGGTTCATTGCACATTTAACAGCTACTTGTGAGCCAATCTTTAAGTTACTTAAGAAAGATCAAGTAGTGGAATGGAGCGACGATTTCCAGATCACTTTTGACAAAATCAAGGAATACCTACATAATCCTCTATCCACGATGCCGCCGCTTGAAGGAAGACCTCTTATCATGTACTTAACATTGTTAGAGAACTCAATGGGGTGTGTGTTGGGGCAACATGGCAGTCAGTCGAAAAGAGCATGCCATATACTACCTTAGCAAAAGTTTACCATTGCGAAACAAGATACTCAGCTCGAGAAGACTTGCAGCGCTTTGGCTTGGGCTGCTCGCCGACTAAGGCGGTATATGTTGACTCACACTACCTTGTTGATTTCAAGATGGATCAGATAAAATACATATTTGAGAAACCAGCTCTCTCGGAAGAATAGCAAGATGGCAAATAATCTTGACCAAATATGACATCGATATACTTCTCGAAGCGATCAAAGGAAGTGTAATGGCCGATCATTTGGCTCATCAAGCCGTATATGACTACCGATCTATCGATTCAATTTCGAGACGAAGATGTTTTACTAATTCGATTGTGAAGAACCAGGCCGGACGAAGGACACGAACAAGGATCGATGGACCATGGTCTTTGATGGAGCCTCAACGCGCTTGGCAATGGCATTGGCGCCATCACATCTCTATGGCGAGCTGCGCCTTTCACGCAGATTATGTTTCGGTTACTGTGACATGGCGAATCTGAGCGTGCATCATGGGTATTAAAGCTGCTATTGACTTAGAATCAAGTTCTTGCAAGTGTATGGAGACTCGACTTTAGTGATCGGTCAGATTAAGGCGAATGGGATCGAAGCATCGAATCTCATTCAATGTCGAGGCTCCCAGATCATCATCGAGAAGTTTGACGAACCGGTAGTATTGTTATGAGCTTGATCTGAGAAGAAACCTTGGTACTATGATGTGAAGAGGTATCTTGAGACTCGGGAATATCCAGCGAGGGCATCATCAATGATAAAAGTTTTTGAGAAGGTTCGCATCAAATTCTTCCTTAGCGACATCTTATATAAGCGACCACGACTTGTGCTTACTCCATTGTAGGCCGGAAAACAGCGAGCGCATTATGGAAGACTTACGAAGCGCATTTGGTACCCACTCCGGTGGACATATGATGGCTAAGAAGATTACGAGAACGAGTTACTATTGGTCCACCATGGGCGATTGTCAACTGCTATCTCGATCGATCGCAAATGCGGATATATGCGGATAAAGTACCGTACCTCAGTACCTCACAGATATTCTAATAGCTCCTTGGCCCTTTGCAATGTGGGGCATTTACATGATCGGAGAAATCAAGCCCACAGCTTCCAACGGACATCGTTTCATCCTTGTGGCAATTGAGTATTTCACCAAGTGGGTAGAAGCAGCCTCGTTCGCATCTTTTACCAGGAATGTTGTGGCTCGATTCATCAAACACAATCTTATCTATTGATATGGCACTCCTGAAAGGATTATCACAGATAACGGTTCTAATCTCAACAATAAGATGATCACCGAACTCTGCACGCAGTTCAAGATCAAACATCACAATTCTTCTCCGTATCGGCCTAAGATGAATAGCGCAGTGGAAGCCGCCAATAAGAATATCAAGAAGATTATATAGAAGATGACAGTGACCTACAAAGATTGGCATGAGATGTTACCATTTGCTCTTCATGGTTATCCTTTTCTGGAAACTTCTGAGGGGCAACCCTTTCTCTTGTTCGGTATGGGCAGTCCTACCCATGGAGTTGAGATACCCTCGACGAGTCCTCGGGATGCGAGTTAGGCGAGGCGAATGGATCGAGACTCGCCTTGACCAGATCAACTTGATTGACGAGAAGCGACTTGCATCCATATGCCATGGGCGGATCTATCGAGCGAATGATCGGGCATTTAACAAGAAGGTCAAGCACCGAGTCTACCAAGTCGGTGATCTAGTAGTCAAGTGCATCATTCTTCCACAAGGTGATCCGAGGCAAATGGACTCCCACCTCGAGGACCGTTTGTAGTTATGGCGGTATTTTGGCGGAGCTATGATACTTAGCACCATGGATGGCGAAGACTTCCACACCACGTGAGCAGAGACATAGTCAAAAGATACTACGCATAAATGAGACACCTGGGTCGGTGACCTAAGCGAAATAAGGCGTCTGTCGAGACCAAAAGGTTCGGGAAAAGTTAAGGATATATACAAAACATGTACACCGCAGTCGAAAACACGAAAAGGCGGCTTGGGCAAAAAGGGTATCCGTTGACCCGAAAACACGAAAGAAGCGGTCTAGGCAAAAGTTAGGGATTTAAGCGTACGACTATGTCTCGTCCAGATCACCCACTTTCAGACTACTACTATGAACATTTAAGATTCAAATGGCGACAATCGGTTACTCTTTCTACCGGCAATGAGGAGATGAGATAGTTGAAATATATGTACTAGCATAGTTGGAACTTAACGAGATTGTTCCCGCATAGCTTTTTACTTTTCCTATGTATAAATTACTTGGCCATACGCCACATTTTAAATAAATACGAGTTCTTTCTCTTTAATTTTTGTTGTTGTCGTTTGCATAAAGTCCAACGTTTGCTTTTAATGATTATATGCATCTGACAATAAATATCCAATCACAAACATGAGAAAAGTGAACAAACAAAAGTAATTGCTACAGGCTCCAGGAATTGAGATGACGACGAAAGTCACCAATACATTTCCCCGCAGAATATGATCCCCATAGAGGCGTCGCTCACAACAAACTTTCCCCCATCGGACTATATGTTAGTCCCCGGCGGTGATTCCACTCAACAACGGATTACACCGTCTTGAGAAATAACATTTCATCGGCCCAGGTATTTATCCCAATGAATATCTCTCAACGATTCCCTTTTTCCCAGTGAATATCTAGACCTGAAACTTGGTCAGATAGTGCATCGGAGGAAACGTACACCTTTTATTCCTCAGCCAGAGATTTCAACGGGCTCCAGATCCTTCTAACCCGGTCTCCCAGCAACTATCAAATACAAGATCCCGGTGAGTACTTCCATATTTCTCCCAGCGAAGTCTGTACCTGATCCTCAGTGACCGTCTCTTGATATCTATCATCCTCAACAAAATCTAGGCTCAAGACTTGGTCAGATAGTGCATCGGAGGAATCAAGGTTATCTCTCTTCTCAGGGTTTCCGTCCGTTCCACCCTCAAATAGAAGTCAGAAGTCCTCAAGTAGAGCCTCCCCATCTTCTTCAAGATGGATATGTTTTGAAATACCACAACGTCTATCATGCATACATTATTCATAAAAATAATAATTGGTGCATATGTCATGCATACACATCGTCATGCATCATACTTTGCATAAGACTAACAATATTCTGTCAAAGTTTTTCTCTTGTTTTGTCCAAAACAAGTGAGAATCACTTCTGAAACAAACAGGTCCAGGATTAATGCCCGAAGCCAGACGGGAAAACTATCTGAAAGACCGCCCTAGTTTTCCTCCGACATTCGGATTAATGCCGAAGCAGACGGAAAACTATCGAAAGACCGCCCTAGTTGTCCTCCGACAAGCTGGTCAGATTAATGCGAGCCGGACGGAAAACTATCGAAGACGCCCTAGTTGTCCTCCGACAACGGTCCAGATTAATACTGAAGCAGGACGGAAAACTATACGAAAGACCGCCCTTGTTGTCCTCCGACAGAGATCCGGATTAATGCGAAGCGGATGGGAAAACCATACGAGCGATCCAAGTTATCCTCGATGCGGGCATCGGATCAATACGAAGCACAACAAAGCTATCCACATTTTCCAACTACCATCCCTCGGTAATCAACGGTTTATTACGACTCTCTCTTATTATCAACGACTACTGAGTCTAGCGTGCGACTCGATTGCCTTGGATGGCATCTTAAGCCCATCTCCGACTACTTGTCGGCATTTCTCCACTTCGAATCTGCATATTTGGTTAAAAACCAATACAAACCAATAACTTCATTCAAAGATGAGCACGAAGTCTAACGTACGACTCCCTCCGGATGGCATCTTAAGCCCATCTCCTTGCTCCTCTCATTTCTAGAAACATCTACAGAGCCTAGCGTACGGCTCACTCCCCAACATCGATCTTTCCAGATGGCATCTTAAGCCCATCTCCGTCGGTTCTCCTATTCAAACAACAATCTCAAGTCTAGCATACAACTCATCCCCCAGTGAAGTCTCCAGCTTCTCCAAATGGCATCTGTAAGCCCATTCCCGCATCATCAGTCAACAGCGAGTGCAAATTTTCAGGTGCATTCGAGTGTTCAATCATCTTCTACCTCCAGATCACGAAAGGCAGACACGCCAATCTAACCCTTCCAGTACAAGAAGATTGAACAGGGGCCGTTTTCATACCCCAAAATTTTCCCTCCTACTTCCTCAAGACATTTCATACATCCATGCTCAAGGATTCCTCAAGAGTTGATCAGACAAACTCCCTCCTAGACAATCAACCCAAACTAGGGTTTGGCAATTCTCAGATCCAGATGGACTTCCAACATCTCCAATGATCATCATTCCTCCTCATATGCTTCAAAGACTCGCCATGTCAAGTTCCAAGCCTCACAAGTCAAATTTCCTCAGACAATTGCTCAGATGATTGAAAATCAATTGTATTGGACAAAAAGTCAACTGTGGTCAACATACAGTCAAACTTCCTGATTTTTGGTCAACATCCTCATTTTGAAGTCACATTCATCATTTGATCAAGGGTTGATCATGATTCATCAAGAAAACTCAAGATTTGCTCAAAAGTCAAGCTTTCCAAATTAGGGTTTCTTAGTGAAAAGTCAACCAAACTTTGACTGGGCATAAATTCTTCATACTTTCTCAGAAATTTTCCCACCACCTCTCATTTTGAAGGAAATTCAATTATCTACAACTTCATGTCTCACAAGAATGTTCAAAAAATGCTTCATTTGGAAGGTATGGATCAAAACATTACAGGTCCTTTTCAAAGTCAACAAAAAGTCAACATTTTGTTTTGAAGATTTATTGAGCATGGAAACTCCAATTGAGATGAAACCAAAGAGTTTGGTTAGAGGACACTTAGAGCTTTCTAAAAAGTCCAAGAACACTCAAAAATGTGGAAAATTGAGCAAAATACACCATTCAGAAGTTGGGCATTTTTGAACAATTGCACAAAAGGAGATATTTGTCAAAATCCAATTTTTCCAAATGGGCCCATAATTTTATGATCCAAATGTGATCATAATATTATTGTGACCTATTGATGTCTTGCCATGACCACATTTTATTTTATTGATTTATTTTTGAATTTAAAACCATTTAATTCAAATTTAAATTATATAAAATATGAAAATAAGATATATTTTCAAAAGGAGTGGATTTTTATCAAACTTGAGGTCCAAGATAGCCCACAAAACTTGCCAATTTCGTGATAGCTTGCATATGGAAGAGAAAATCAAATTTTCTCAAAATTTGATTTTATTTGAAAGAAATTTATTTCACATTCAATATCCAATATTTTTTCCTTCTTTTTGCTCCAGCATTACACTCTATAAATACCTAGTACATTGTCAAGAACAAGGGACGAAACCCTAGCCCCAACAACAACCCTTATCTTGCCAAATGTTTTCTCAAAATTGTGAAAATCGTGTTTCAACTTCCAGCCACTTTCAGCCATCCAAAACCATTCCATTGTGTTCTTGAGGTAATTTGGAGTAAGTACACATCATTCTCCATGGTTGAAACAGCCTGAATCGAGCTACATACATTCATACATATTCATATTTTTCTTGGAATTGCATTTTTATTATCTGTGTGTTTTAATCGATTCTAATGGTTTTAATGTATTCATGAGGTTCTATATGATTGATCTGGGCCATCGTTTGACTTGCGTAAAATCATGATTTGCCATAGTTAGGGTTTTCAATTGTCTTCTTGAAGCCTGCAGGGACGATTCAGCCAAAACAAACACCACCATCGTGTTCGCAGCCCTCGATTTAGGGGGGTAGGGTACCTTAGAACTTTTTATTTTGCGTATTTTTCAAGTTTGGGCTTTGGTTGGCGGAGAAGGCGGGCTAGGGCTCTGGCGTCGTTGACTTGCTCCATGGCGAAGGCTTGTGTGGCGCGATCGTGCTCTCGATTCGTCCATCCGTTCAAGCGGGGTCCGCAGCGTCTTGACTTGGTTTGAAACATATCCATGACACGTTTACTTATATTCAATTGATTTCGGTTTCCATGACACGAAGTACTGCTGGCGTAGTGGTTAAGCGTTGGCATGTGGAAGATGCTCTCAAGGTCTCGATTCGATCGAGCAAGACCAATCCTTTTTCTTTTACAAACTTAACTTATTTTCATATGTTCTTATTTTTCTTTAATATTTTCCATCTAATTTATTTTATCTTCAATAATTTTTATCATGCATTTAAAAACACCAAAAATATTTATTTTACGCATAATCATCAAAAATGCTTATTTAAGTTTTAATATAAAAATATTATTTTGCATGCATATTTAATTTAATTGCTAATTAATCGTTTAAATGGCTTTTAATTGTTTTTAATTATCAAATTAACTCCAAAATTCCCAAAAATTATTTTATCATATTAATGTCATCATTAACACAAAACTTTTCTCATTCAAAATACTTATTTTACTAACATTTTCCTTTTATGCAATTTCTCGTATTTTCGATTTTGTATCATTTACGAGTTATAACGTTTGAGATTTTCTTGCTTTTCTTTTCAATTATGTAACTTCCTATGGGATGTAATAGTTTAATTAGGACTTTTATTTTCCACTTTCAATTATGTATACGCCCCAAAGCCATGTAATAGCGTAGGACTTTATCTTTCCACTTTATATTTACGCAATTTACTTTCTGCCTATAAGCTGCTAGTAATTAGGCATGTATGGCAAGATTAAAATCGGACATAGATCACTCATAATTCAAGACAAAAATATCTGAATTGACACACTCTTTTCACCATGCCATAGGGTAATTCTCTCGTTGCCTTTCTGAACACAAATGGTCAAGTCCCTCGAGCGTGAGGTATTCTAGTAGTTGCCTTCAAAACAAATCATCATAGTCCCTTCGATACAAAGATCATAGTCCCCGGTGTAGCCTACGAATACATGATCTTGACCCTCGATTGTAAGCCTACGAAAAATGATGATAGTCCCTTGAATGTGCTAGGATACTTCCTACAGTTGCTTTCTATGACCATCGATGTCTCTTGAATGTCCGCTTACATCAATGAATAAGGTTACCTACCAACTAATGGTATGGATAGCGCTATTCTAAAGGAAAGTAAAATAAACAAAATAACGACCAATTACAGTAGGTAATAAGACTTTTAGTTGCTTGCTCTATCAAAATACTTTTGCACCTCACACTTTTGTCAAGGTTCAAACTCTTTCAAAGCGAAACATTTCGAACACTTTGTATACATTCCTACATGAATCATTACAAAGTCAAAGGAAATGCCTTTTCAAAAACATTTTGTCAAACACACAAAAGCACTTTTTTGAAAATGATCTAAGAGCAACTAGGAATAATACTCTGATGTCTTTTCCGTTCTTTTCACCTTCCTTGGATAAAAGAAAAGTCGATGGCGACTCTTGCTATCCGCACATTTGCGATACAAAAACCAAAAGTCGAGTTCACGTAGGGGTGCATGTGTGAAAAGTGTGTGTCAATTCGGATATGTTTATCTTGGAATTAGAAGTGATCTCGTTCGTTTTATCTTGCCATACCGCCTAATTACTAGCGGTTTATAGAAGTAAATTGCGGAAATGTAAAGTGCGAAAGTAAGTCCTACGCTATTATATGGCTTTGGAGGCAGATACATAATTGAAAGTGGAAATAAAAAGTCTAATTAAACTATTACATCCCATAGGCAGTTACATAATTGGAAAAGAAAAGCAATAAAAGTTGTAAACGGTATAACACGTGAGCAGATGCATCGGAAGCGGAAGAAAATTGCATAAGAGGAAAATGTTAGTAAAAATAAGTATTTTGAATGAGAAATAGTTTTTGTGTTAGTGATGACATTAATATGATAAGATAGTATTTTGGTAATTTTTGGAATTGATTTGATAATTTAAAAATAATTAAAAGTCATTTAAACAATTAATTAACAATTAAATTAAATATGCATGCAAAAATAATAATTTTTATATTAAAAATTAAATAAGTATTTTTCTAATGATTGTGCAAAAAATAAATATTTTTGGTGTTTTTTAAATGCATGAGAAAATTATTTAAAGATAAATTAAATTGGATGGAAAATATTAGAGAAAAATAGAAAAAATATGAAAAAAGAGTTAGTTTTGCAAAAGAGAAAAATAACATGGTCCTGACCAGGTTCGAACCTGTGACCTTTGAGGGAATCTTCACTTCCAAACGCCTTAACCACTGAGCCAATGTGTCTTTCGTGTTTGGAAATTGGAACCAATGGTTTATAAGTGTACGCGTGTCATGAGATTTGAAAATCAAAGCACAATCAGCGCATGGGACCCATCTGTTTATGAATGAACGAATCAGAACACGCCATCGCGCCACGCCAGCCTCGCCGGTCTTCACCTCAGTCAACGACGCCGGAGCCCTAGCTCTGGTCGTCTTCTCCGATCAAGCCAAACTTCAAACCTGCGAAATAGCAAAAATAAATGGCAAAAGAGTACCCTATCCCCCTAAATCGACCCTTCCGAGTTCAATGGTGTTGTTGGTTTTGGTTGAATTGACCTGTACAAGCCGGTTCGAAGAAGACAGCTTGAAAAACCCTAACTATGGCAAATCGTGATTTTTACGTGCAAGCTTCAAAACGATGGCCTTGATCATTCATATGGAACCTCATGAACACATTAGAGCGGTTAGATTGATTAAAACACCGAGATAATAAATGCAAAATCAAAAATTTTGAATATGTATGAATGTATGGCTCGATTCAGGCTATTTCAACCATGGGCAATGATGTATACTTACTCCAAATACCTCGAGAACACAATGGAATGGTTTTGGATGGCTGAAAGTGGCTGGAGAATGGAACACGATTTTGACAATTTTTGAGAAAAATTTGAGCAAAGTAAGGGTTGTTGTAGGGGCTAGGGTTTTTGTTTTCTGTCTTGTGCAGCATGCTTCGTATTTATAGAGTGAGGAATGAGTGCAAAGAGAGTGAAAAAAGATATGGTATTCAATGTGAAATTAATTCCTTTCAAATAAAATCAAATTTTGAGAAAATTTGATTTTCTCTTCCATATGCAAGCTAGCACGAAATTGGCAAGTATTGTGGGCTATCTTGGACCTCAAGTTTGATAAAATCAAATCCTTTGAAAATATATCTTGTTTTCATATTTTATATAATTTAATTTTGAATTAAATGGTTTTAAATCAAAATAAATCAATAAAATAGAAAGTGGTCATGGAGGCATCAATAGGTCACAAATAATATTATGATCAAGTTTGGATCATAAAATTATAGGCCCATTGGAAAAAATTGGTTTGACAAATATCCTTTTGTGCAATTGTTCAAAATGTGACTATGTGTGTATTTTGCTCAATTTTCACATTTTGAGTGTTCTTGGACTTTTAGAAATCTCTAAGTGTCCTCTAGCCAACCTCTTTAGTTTCATCTCAATTGGAGTTTCCATGCTCAATAAATCTTCAAAACAAAACGTTGACTTTTGTTGACTTTGAAAAGGACACTGTAATGTTTTGATCCATACCTTCAAATGAAGCATTTTTGAACATTCTTGTGAGACATGAAGTTGTAGAAAATTGAATTTCCTTCAAAATGAGAGGTGGTGGAATTTTTTGAGAAAGTATGAAGAAGTTATGCTCGATCAAAGTTGATTGACTTTTACTAAAAACCCTAATTTGGAAAGTTTGACTTTTGAGCAAATCTTGAGTTTTCTTGATGAATCATGATCAACCCTTGATCAAATGATGAATGTAACTTCAAAATGAGGATGTTGACCAAAAATCATGAAGTTTGGTGTATGTTGACCACAGTTGACTTTTGTCCAATACAATTGATTTTCAATCATCGAGCAATTGTCTGGAAACTTGACTTGTGAGGCTTGAAACTTGACATGGAGAATTTTGAAGCATATGAGGAGGCATGATGACCATTGGAGATGTTGGAAGTCCATTTTGATCGAGAATCACCAACCTAGTTTGGGTTAATTATCTAGGAGAGGGTTTATCTGGTCGACCCTCGAGGAATCCTTGAGCATGGTGTATGAAATGTCTTGAAATAGGAGGGCAAATTTTGGGGTTGTGACCCTGCCTGTTCAATCTTCTTGTCTTGGAAGGGTTAGATTGGCGTGCTTCCGTGACACGGAGGTGAAGATGATGGAACTCATTACACGACAATTTGCACTTCTTTGGGGTGATGGCGGGAATGGGCTTCTGATGCCATTTGGAGAAGTTGGAGACGTTGGGGAATGGTCAATGCGTTGACTCGGATTGTTGTTTGAATAGAATCTTGGCGGAATGGCTTAAGATGCCATCTAGAAAGATCGGGGTGGTGAGATGCGCTAGGCTCTGTAGAGCGTTCTGGAAATGAAGGGCATGGAGATGGGCTTAAGATGCCATCGGAGAAGTAATCGTTGAACTTGTGCTCATCTTTGAATGAAGTTATTGGTTTGTATTGGTTTTAACCAAATATGCAGCGATACGAAAGTGGAGAAATGTTGACGGTAGTCGAGATGGGCTTAAGATGTCATCGAAGGCAATTGAGTGTCGCTAGACTTTGTAGTTCTGTTGATAATAAGAGCGTCGAGCAAATCATCGTCTTGATTGCTTTGAGGGATAATAGTTGGAAAAATGTGGATATCTTCTATTGTGCTGGTATTGATCCAATGCACATTATCGGAGATAACTTGTGATCGTTGGATAGTTTTCCGTCGGCTTGGTAATCATGGATCTGTTTTCGGAGGACAACTAGGGAGTCGTTCGAGATAGTTTTCCCATCTAGGGCAATAATCTGGACGGTTGTCGAAGGACAACTAGGTGAATTCGAATAGTTTTCCGTCGGCTTCAGGCATTAATCTGGACCGGTTGTCGGAGGACAACTAAAGCGATGTTCGAATAGTTTTCCCGTATAACCGGGCATTAACCTGGACCTTCTTGTTTTTAGAAATGATTTTCACTGTTTTGGGAAAACAAAAGAAACTTTGATAGAGTATCGTTAGTCTTATGCAAAGTATGATGCATGATGTATATGAAAGACATATGCATATATTATGACTTTTATGAGTAATGTATGAATGATATATGTTGTGGTATTTCAAAACATATCCATCTTGAAGAAGATGTGGATGCTTTGCGAGGACTTGACACATTTGGGGATGAAGCGGATGGAAATCACGGGAAGAAAGATAACTTTGATTACTTGATGCACTATCGACCAAGTCTTGAGTCTAGATATTGTTGAGGATGGTAAGGTCGAGAGACATCTTGTTGATTTGCATAGACCTTTGGGGAGAAATTTGGAGGTACTCTTGCGGGATCTTCACGCGTAAATCCTGTGGAGTATTTGATAGTTCTTTGGGAGGCCGGGTTAGAGGATCTGGGCCGTCGAAATCTACGGTTGAGGAATAAAGATGTAGGTTTCCTCCGATGCGCTATCTGACCAAGTTTCAAGTCTGGATATCGCTGCTGCCGGGGAGGTGATGATTGTTGAGAGATATTTTGCTGGGGATACCTCTGCTTGGTGATGAATCGTTACTGCTTAGAGACTGATGTAACATGGTTTAGTTGAGTGGAATCACTGCTTGGGGACTAACGTATACTCCGCTGGGGAAGGTTTGTAGTGAGTGACATCTCTGTGGGGATCATGCTCCGCGGGGAAAATGTTTTGGTAACTTTCGTCGTCATCTCAATTCCTGGAGCCTGTAGTAATTGCTTTTGTTCGTTCACTTTTCACATGTTTGTGAATAGATTTTTATTGTCAAATGCATATAATCATTCAAAGCAAACGTTGGACTTTATGCAAACAACAACAGTGAAAATTGTAAAAAGAAAGAAACTTGTATTAATTTTGAAAGGTGGCGTATGGCCAAGTAGTTTGTATACAAGAGAAGAAAAAGCTATCTGGAAACAATCTCGTTAAGTTCCAACTATGCTAGTACTCATATATTTCGACTATCTCATCTCCTTGCTGTCAGTAGAAAGTGAGTGAGCTGATCTTCGCCATTTGAATCTTGAATCTGATAGTAGTGCATGAATATGGTGATCGGACGAGACATAATATGCGCTTAAATCCTAACTTTGCCTAGACCCCTTCGGGTTTTCGGTCTGGGATACCCTTTTTTGCCCAACCGCCTTTTCGGTTTTCGACTTCTGGGTGTACATGTTTTATATATCCTTAACTTTTGCGAACCCTTTTGGTTCGCCAGGATGCTATTATTTTCCTAGGTCGATCGACCTAGCGGGTCTCATTATCGTAGTATTTTTGACTATGTCTGCGTTCACGGGGTGTGGAAGTCTTCACCATCCATGGTGCTAAGTATCATAGCTCCGCTGGAAAATACTATCTTGACCACAAATGGTCCCTCATGGGTGGGAGTCCATTTGCCCCTGGAATCACCTTGTGGAAGAATGATGCGCTTGACTACTAGATCACCGACTTAGTAGACTCGGTGCTTGACCTTCTTCTTTGAATGCTGATCATTCTCTTAGATAGTCCGCTGGCACATGGATGCGAGTCGTTTCTCATCAATCTAATTAATCTGGTCAAGGCGAGTCTGGATCCAATCATCTTCGCCTAACTCTGCGTCCTGGGGGACTCTGGTTGAGGGTATCTGAACCTCGATGGGTAGGACTGCTTCCATACCGTATACAAGAGAGAAGGGGGTTGCCCTTGTTGATGTTCGTACTGTAATGTGATATCCATGGAGAGAAAATGGTAACATCTCATGCCAATATTTGTAAGCCATTGTCATCTTCTGTATGATCTTCTTAATGTTCTTGTTGGCGGCTTCCACTCGCCATTCATCTTAGGCGTCGGAGAAGAATTGTGATGCTGATCTTGAGCTGCGTGCGAGAGTTCGGTGATCATTTGTTGTTGAGATTAGAGCCATTATCGTGATAATCCTTTCAGGAGTTCCATACCGACGGATAAGATTATGTTTGATGAATCGAGCCACATTCTTGGTATGATCTGAGCAGTTTTATACCCACTTGGTAAAATAGTCAATTGCCACAAGGATAAAATGATGTCCGTTGGGCGGTGGGCCTGATTTCTCGATCATGTCATTGCCCACATTGCAAAGGCCAAGGGCTGTTAGAACATTCAGATCTTGGAATACGTGCACTTTGTCTCATCGGCATTTGTGACAAGATCGAGCATAGCGGTGACAATCGACTTCATGGTGGACCAATAGTAACTTTGTTCTCAATATCTTCTTAGCCATCGTATGACCACTGGAGTGGTACCAAATCGCCTTCGTGTAACTCTTCCATGATCGTTCGCTATTTTCGGTCTACACAGCGAGTAAGCATAAGTCGGTGGTTGCGTTTGTATAAGATGTCGTTGGAAGAATTTGGATGCAAATCTTCTCAAGAACTTCTTATCATTGAGAGATGCCTGCGGATATTCTTGAGTCTCAAGATACCTCTTCACGTCGTAGTACCAAGGTTTCTCTTATATCAAGTTCATAACAATATCTTTGGTTCGAATTTCTCAATGATGATGCAGGGGGAGCCTCGTTGTCCTACCTAACCTTAAACATAGACGACATAGTAGCCAATGCGTCTGCCAACTGATTCTCTTCTCGTGGAATGTGATTGAAAGTGATCTCTTTGAAGTAGGGGATCAAACTCAGAATATGCTCTCGATACGGGATGAGATTCGGATGTTTCGTATCCCACTCGCCTTTAATCTGACTGGTCACTAAAGCTGAGTCTCCGTATACTTGCAAGAACTTGATTCTTAAGTCAATAGCAGCTTTGATACCCATGATGCACGCTTCGTATTTGGCCATGTTGTTAGTGCAACTGAAACATAATCTGGCGGTGAATGGCGTATGTCCGCCTGTAGGGGATGTAATGATGGCGCCAATGCCATTGCCAAGTGCGTTTGAGGCTCCATCAAAGACCATGGTCCATCGGGATCCTATTCGAGTCCTTAAATGGGCACAGTTCTTCTATCGTGACTAGTAAAACATCTTCATCAAAATTTGGTGCATAGGCGGTAGTCGTCTGCTTGATGAGCCAAATGATCGCTACTACACTTCCTTTAGTGCTTTCTAAAGTGTCTTTGGATGTCGTATTCGGTCAAGATCATTTGCCATCTTGCTATTCTTTCGGAGGCGGTTTCTCAAATATATTTTATCGTATCCATCTTGAAATTAACAAGGTAGTGTGAGTCAACATATCTTGTCTTAGTCGGCGGCAGCCAATAAGCGCAAGTTTTCTCATGTGAGTATCTTGTTTCACGATCGGTAAGCGTTTGCTAAGGTAGTATATTGCATACTCTTTTCGACCAGACTCGTCATGTTGCTGACACACACACCCGTTGAGTTCTCTAACAGCTTCCAGAGTACATGATAAGAGTCTTCCTTGACGGCGACGTCGAGATAGGAGGATTACATGGGTACTCCTTGATTTTGTCAAAGCGATCGGCAATCATCGTTCCATTCCACTACTTGATCTTTCTTAAGCAACTTAAAGATTGACTCCGATGGCGGTTAGATGTGCAATGAATCGGCAGCGTGGTTCAAGCGGAAAACCTCGACTTCCTTCTCGGTCGGGGAAGATGGCATCTCTTGAATGGCTTTAACGGGGTCAACTTCAATACCTTTTCCGTTGACAACAACCTAGGAGTTTCCGGATCGACTCCAAGGTGCACTTGTTGGGATTAAGTCTCGATCACGTACTTCTTGACCTATCAAACAATACATAGATGATCAAGATGTTCCTCTTGATGCGTGATCGAGCTATCATGTAGTCGATGTAGACCTCTATCTCGTGATGAATCATGTCATGAAATAGTGTCACCATAGCAATGATAAGTGGCGCCGCGTTCTTTAGTCGAGCAAGGCATAACCTTATGTAGCGAGCGTGCCCCCTTTGTGTAACAAAATTGTCTTCTCCATGTCTTGAGGAGCCATTTGATCGATTGTAACGGAGAAAACCATCCATGAAGGAGAAAACCTTATGTTGAGCGGTGTTGTCAACGAACATCAATATGAGGAAGTGGAAATCGTCTTTCGGACTCGCTTTGTTCGAGATCTCTATAATCCACACATTCATACCTTGCCATCCTTCTTGGGCACAGGCACCATTAGCTACCCACTGTGGATAGGAAATGCTGACTATGAAGCCGGCGTTGAAGCTGCTTCATAATTTGACTTTGATTTTCCTCGACATCTCGGGACATCTGACAACATACATTTCAGGAGAAAACCTTCTTTTATGATGGCGGTGTACCACGATATCAATGTCTAAACCCGGCATGTCTTCGTATGACCAAGCAAAACCTCAATATAGTCTCCGACATCAAACCAATCTTTCTTTAACTTTCATTCTCAAGACCCACTCCTATCTTGATCTCTTTTACGTCTTCATCGATTGAGTTCACAACCTCAACCTGCTCTTATGTGGGCTGTATAATTCGATCTTCTTGCTGTAGCGATCGGACAAGTTCTCCTGACTTCACAATCTTCCTCACCTTCATCTTGACGGTAGATCGGATTATCGAAGTCATATTGCAATAGCATAGATGTTATCAGCGAGATTCGGAGTGATTACGCGATTGTATCACGTGGGTGTGTGTAAGAAACACATAGCTTTTGAAGGGGTGATAAAGTAAAGAAAACAACAATTGAATGCAAAAGTCCAGCGATTTTATTGAATGAAAATATGCAAATGATGATAATACCCTCACAAGCCATGATGCCCAAGGCGAAGGCTTTAGAGTTTATTGTTCAAAACATAGAAAATAAAAGCAAAACAAAAACAAGAGCAATTACTCCTATCTAAAGGAGATTGGTATAGCGTCTTGATCTTCAATTCTTGAGTCCATTGTCGCGAGTTGGGAAGATCCATTCTTGATGTCAAGTCGTTGTAAGTAAATCTTCTATAGCATGGATTCCACTCGGCCGTCTGAGAAAGAAGTTGGCGGCACGTTACGCGTATCATCTTCGACCTTTGATGGTGAAGCCTAAACCGGTCTTGTCGATTTGAAAGAAAGGAAGATCGGGGGCTGCCCCATAGTACTACCTCCTTCTTTAACTTGTTGAGCATCCTTCAGCGAGGCCATCCTACAAGCGGGGCTTTTGTAACCGGGAGTAGCGGGAGAGTCATGGCATGACTGGGGATTGTTTCAAAAGCTTGCGGGAAGTCTCAAAAATTCACCTTCCATCTCGAGTATCGGAATGGCCTTAGATGGTGACCATGTATTCCTCTTCTCTCTGTAACAACCTTCCCTTTTTGGGTACTTAAACCCACGTGCAAGGTAGTAGCGTGCGCCCGTGTATAAGGGGCGTCCAGTAGGCAAGAGTAAGTTGGACGGATGTCCATGACAAAAAAGTGGAGTCAAAGTGGAAACCGACTTTAGCAGGAAGAATGAGCTCTCAAGTACTTTTCGCTTAGAACCATCAAAAGCTCTCACGATAATGTCACAGTTTCGGACAAACCCTTCACATCAAGTCGATCAAAGCGATCTTGGAAGGATATTCAAATCGAACGGTATCCACTAAAACATGAGATAATATAGTGCCCTTGCATTCAGCAGAGATGTGCAAGGCTTTGTTGTGTTTCTTTCCGGGAGTCGGATCGACATCGAGAGAAACTAGACCGTTGTTGGCAGCCGGGCTATAATACAAACTTCAAATTGATCGGTAGTAGTATCCTGCGATGCGTGAGCATTTTTGAAACTTCACCAAGGCTTTAGCATGAGCCTCGAGCACAAGGCGGAGACAAGCATGGAGATCTTGGGTGGAGTCATCCCAACTATTCCACAACATTGTAGTCACTCTTCTTGATAATCTTCAAAATTTCCTCCATTTCTCGTTTGGGTGTCTTGACAACTTCCTTTGGTACTTGGTGGCGGATAGTCCTGGTTCTTTCCCTCTAGTTTGGGGTAGATAGGCTGAATGCGAGTGGAGTATTGTGTCTTTGGAGGAGAGACATCTGGAGAATACCCTTCGGTTCGTCACCTTACTTGATCGGTGATGTTGTCAATGTCGAATGGTAGCTTAGCTGTAAGATTCTCGATAGTCGGAGGGTGCTTGGCCATGATAGTAAACATGACTCCATAGTTCCAGGAATAGCCTTGTCGGAGGAATGGGACTGTTCTTGGAAGTAATGATGAGAGGTGCCACTGAGCACAGGATCGCGAGAGAGAAATCCTTATAGTGTTAACATCGGCATAGTCTTACGGAAATCGTCTCCCCATCCGGTTGCCTTAACATCTTCAATAGGAATCTTGTAGCTCAGAACAGTATACTTCACCATGTAATCAAACTTTCCACTTGGGCGCTAAGGTATCCCGTGCGAGGGCAGTGCAGTTTCATTCACATCTTCGATCTTCAATTTCTTAGACATGTCTTCACACAGACTCTCCACAGGTGGTTTCAGGAATAGTATTTCACGGTTATCCATCATGCACTGGACACGTCTTCTCAACAAGCACATCCATCAGGTGCAGACGGGCACCAACGGCAATTCTCTAGGCATCCTGGATTGACACCGGCTTGCAGCAAATTCTTCTTACTTGATCATCGAGGAATGGTCAAGTCATCTATGTTGAAAATATAAGTATCCTCCCCAACAACATTGGAGCTCTTGTCATGGTTAGGCATAGGCGCGTTGATCACATTCGGAGTCTCAACAGGAGGGTCAAACTCAATCTGTTTAGCTTCAATCATATCTTGAATCTTATTCTTGAGCCAGCGGGTTGTCGGTGTACGTGCCACAGGCTGCATTGGAGTGGTAAGCACACTTAGCATTAGGATTGTATCTCGGAGAGGAAGTGTTGACACTCTGAGGAGGATCCTTCAAAGTAATTAGCTCTGCTTTCAACATGTGTTGCAAGGCTTGCGACAATGGCATGTTGATTTTGGTAAACTGTCTTCGCGGCGCATTGGATACGCGCGTTGTCTCGTTGAGGTTGTGCTGATGTAGGATTGGAAATCACAACTGTCCCACAGATTGAGTGCGGTCGGTCTTGGCTCGGCTTTTCTGACCATGCACAGCATTGGCTTCTTTCTTACCACCAAAAGATCTCTTCGCAGTATTTGAGGATGACTCCATGCGATCTTTCACTCTTGATACCGACTTCATATCTCTGTCAATATCAACTCGGTGAATCGGTGAAGAGTTTCAATCGGATGATTGAAGAATGGACTGTCAATGTTCCCATAAACATATCGTAACTCCTATTGGACAAGGGTGGTTGAACTCACTAGGTCTCTCCATTTGAGCATACTCTTTGAACTTCTCATCGCGACCCATAGACATGCTTTGTAGTTGCATGCGAGTGGGTGTCAATTCGACATTGTACTCATATTGTCTGTGAAAGCATCGCTAAGTCACTCCAAGTACGGATACGGTCATTCTCTCAGTTGATAATACCACTCCAATTGAATTTCGAACAAACTCTCTTGAAAATAATGCATCCCATGACTTTACATCATCGGTGTGGAGGTTGATCTTCGAACATAGGACTTAGTCTTTGTTTGGACAAGACATGCCATCATACTTGGCCAAGTTAGAACTTTGAACTTGGGAGGAATCACCACACGAGGGACAAGACTCAAATCATCAAAATTGGCCCGAACATCTTGGTTTTCCACGGCATTGAGACGGTCTTCAAGTTGCTTGTACTTGTCATCTTCATGATCTGGGTTATTGTCATAGTGATCATCTCTCTCTTTCTCAGGCTCCATGGCTGCCTTCTTCATCATATTGACACTCCCCTCATTCTTGACACTTCCTTGAGAGCTCTATTCGGTGACCACTTTAGGACCACCTTTATGCGTCGCCCATGTTGAGAACCGGCGACCCTCTTGCTGTTGATGAGCTTCTTGGATCTTCTTGGACTTGGACCAAGCTAGTGAACATCTCCGGGCAGGCATTACGAGCTTGGAGATGTTGTGACTGTCATTCAAGAGCCATTTGTCAAAATAAATAGCAAGAGAAATGAGTAAATCGGTCTTCAATGTACTGTTATGAAATGTTATGCCATGACATCGGATGTTTATCACGGATACAATGCAATGTTTTCAAGACCTTAAATTTAAATTTGTTAAACAAGCACGAACAAACATTTATTAGTTCTCTTTTTATTCTTTTTTTTTAAGTACAAAGATAGTCAAAACAATAAAATAAAAGAACAAAATCCTAGAGCTCTAGAAGTCTCTCAGTGCTTCCTCTTGGTTCGAGGTAGGCATTGATGTTTCGCTCCTCGTGAAGTAGCTTGGTCAACTCTAGTACCTTCTTCTCTCTTGCATAGCTGAGCCTCGAGCGTATCCTTTCTTCTTTAAGCTGAATCCGGGATCTCTTCAAGTCTTCAAAATCGGTAGGCATGTCGGGATGGAGAAACGTATAGGATTAAGTCACCTATGAGGTTCCATAATTCTGGTAAAATAAGGCGTGAATGGCATCATGAGATTTTGAGCTCGAACTCGCACCCATTTGAGGTAGGTTCCCAAGGGAATGGGTTTGGTGCCCCAAAGTCTTGGTATGAGTCTTCTTTACCATGCCCCAGCGTGTATGAACCTTACGTCGGTAATCACGGAGATCGTGGTTTATGTCGAACACAATATCTTAGAAAGCATATCATGGACCATCTCTTGAGCAAAACCAAACTGACATAGAGCCAAAGAAGGGTTGTAGTGATACCTCCCTTATACCAAGGAGTGGTACATTGAAATTCTCACAATGCTGGAGTGATATGTGAAGTCCTTTGAGAAAAGACTCCACAAATATCGAATGAGAGAGTGACATTAGTCTTTGAGACCACTTCAACCTTTGTTCATTCTTCAAAACTGATGGAGGAAGGTGCGAAATAAACCACTGGAAAGTAACGGTATGCAACACATGAGTTCCTTGTCTCTTAGTAAATGCGAGTGTGGAGAATGTAGAATGTCCCATAAAGTAGAGCCGAGTTGCGGAGTGAGAAACAACTTGATGGCGTTGACATCTATGAATTGATCGAGTTAGGGAATAAGAACCAAACCATAGATTAGTAAGGCCACAATGTCTTCAAATGCATGGAAACTCATAACATTGAGAACTCGGGCTTTCTTAATCGAAACTTGGCAATAATATAACTCCTTGGTTTCCCAATTGGCTGATGTCACGAGCGCTTCAGGTGTAAGGCGATGCAATGTCTTCGTACCCTAGGAACCTTTTCTAGACCGGTGAATGGCATTTGATCAAGAATAGGTATCGAAGTAGCTTAGAGAACTCTTCAGGTAGGAACTAGCGATGTCTGGGAATATAAAGCAGATTATTTCGGATCGAAGCTGGAATAGATGTGCATCATATCTTCTTCAAAACCGAGATAACCA
>CM038792.1:73869254-73897508 GCA_021764765.1 Vicia sativa
GAAGTCCTTTTGAGAGAAGATTCCACGGATGTCGGATGAGAGTGACATCATCCTTTGAGACCATCTCAACCTTTGTTCATTCTTCAAAGCGGTGGAGGAAGGTCGAAATAAACCACACGGAAAATGCAATTATACAACATGAGGTTCCTTGTCTCTTAGTAGTATGAGTGTGGAAGAATGTAGGATGTCTCAAGTAAAGTAGGCACTGGATTGCAGGTCATGACTTGATGGTCGACACATCTATGAATTGATCGAGTTAGGAAATAGAACCCAAACCATAAATTAGCAAGGCCTGACCTTCAAATGCATTGGAAACTCATAACTTTGAGGAATTCTCGGGCTTTCTTGATTAAGAACTTGGAAAGTAAACCCTTAACTCACTTCTAATTTCCCAATTGGCTTCGATATCGGCGCTTAAGATGTAGGCGGATCACGATATCTTCGTGCCAAGACCTTTTCAAACGGAAATATGGCATTTGGTCAAGAGAATTACCCGGTAGCTTAGAGAACTCTTCAAGGTAGGAACCAGCTGATAATGCAGGAAATGTAAAGCAATGGTGTTTGGATCAAAGAGCTGAATAGGACATGCATCGCCATCTTCTTCAAACCGAGATAACCCAATCAAGTAGATAACCATGCTTTTTGATGAATTGAGCATGGTGAAATTTCTGAAACCAATTCTTTGGTAGAGAGAAGGATACCATGAAGTTGATTAGGATAGTCTTTCTAGAAGCCATAATCCTACAAAGCAGGACAAGATAAATCCTAGGTCCTTGAAATAGTTAGAAATGATATGCAATGCGAGATGATGTCATGTTTGCACACCAATTCACACAATGAGCCTAGGGTTAAGGCTTGCATGAGGTATGGCGATTACCCCACAAAAGTTTGAGTTGGTTCATCCTGTCCTATAATATGCTTGGGTTCTAGAATCTCATATCATAGATCTTTCTCGTGGCGCTTATTTCAATCACGATGGCCAAGTGGTCGATCGAAAATGTCCCAAAGTCTAATCTCAATGGCGTAGCATAGTATCAACCAACCTCGGTCTACACCATGCGGCCATCACTACCTTCTATGGCCAGATGGGTCAATTAAGGTTCTAAAAGTTTAGTTAAGCAGTGACTGCGAAGCCAAATACTATCTTCAACTTGGGAATGAAGAGTATCGGGACAGCAAAGTGTCAACATAACGTAGCCATC
The DNA here is from genome assembly GCA_021764765.1 of Vicia sativa. Classification (NCBI taxonomy): domain Eukaryota; kingdom Viridiplantae; phylum Streptophyta; class Magnoliopsida; order Fabales; family Fabaceae; genus Vicia; species Vicia sativa. The sequence continues at coordinate 73,870,457 of CM038792.1, forward strand.
ATGTTGACCGTTTAGTTATCGTCTAGCGGTCGCGATGATTTAATGCCACTTACCTAAAGGCCGGATCCGGTGTAGGATCTAGCAATATAGTTTAACAACCCTTAAAGATAACATACAAGTCGAACAAAAAGCGATAAAGTTATCTAGAAATCCTAAGACGATTCTCTCTTTTAAGGGCATATTCCCGGTAGTCATGATTCATGTCACGGTGAAGCCCGACTTTGTAAGTTTTGTATCCAAATATGGGATAGCAAGAGTATACACCGACTTTTTTTTATCAATTAAGGAAGGTAAAAATGTGAAAAAGACCTTCGTTAGATTACGAGTTCGGGAGAATGGTTATGAGGGAAGAATATTAGCACCCTTTCCATCCGTAGTTATCTCAGGCTCTTAGTGCTCTAGATCACTTTAAAATTGCACTAGTGTGTTTGACAAATGTTTTGAAAAGAGGCATTCGCGACTTTGTAAATGACTCACGTGGGGTGTATACAAAGTGTTCGGAATGTTTCGTTTGAAAAGAGTTTGAAACTTTGAGAAAAAGAGTGTGGTGTGAAAAGCATTTGATAGAGCAAGCAACTGAGACTTATTTACCACTGGGTGGTCGTTTCGTGCTTTTCGTTCCTTTAGAATAATAGCCATACCATTAGTTAGTAGGTAGCTCCATTCGTTGGATGTAGCGGGACATTAGAAGGGACATCGGATGGTCATAGAAAGCGACTTGTAGGAGTATCCTAGCACATTCGAGAGGACTATCATCATTTTTAGTGGCGACAATCGGGTCAAGATCATGTATTCGGAGGCAACGCCATTGGGTCTATGATCTTTGTATCGAAGGACTATGATGATTTGTTTGGAAGGCAGCGGTGCTAGAATACCTCTACGTTCGAGGGACATGACCATTTTGAAATCGAAAGGCATCGAGAGAATTACCTAAGAATTAGTGTGTGTGAAAGAAATGTGTTGAATTCGAGTATTTTATCTTTTGAAGTTAGTGGGCTATGTTCAATTTTTAGTCTTGCCATACCACGCTAATTACTAGCAATTGATAAGGGTGCGGAAGAAGTAAAATGGAATGTAAAAATGCGGAAAAGGTAAACTCGCTATTACATGGCTTTAGGCGAGATACATAATTTAAAATGCGGAAAATAAAACCTAGATTAAACTATTACAACCCATGAGCAATTACATTATTGGAAAAATAAAACGATAAAAGAAAAAAGCGTCAAGAATCAGACAACTGTGAAAGAATAAGAGATTGGAAAATATGATGAAATCAAATAAGATAAAATATTAGAAAAATGCAATTTTAATATGAGAAAGAATTAATATATGCTGGAAATAAGATAAATAAGCTAAAATAATTTTTTGGATTTTTGGAAAAGATTTAATAATTAAAATGCAATTTATAATGATTTAAATGCTAAAATAAAAATAAAATAAATATGCATGCAAAAATTATATTTTAATTTTATTAAATTAAATAAAGGTTTTAGAAAAATAATGTAAAAGAAAAATGTTTTAGTAATTTTAATGCAAAATAAAAATCATGAAAGTTAATTAAAATGAATGAAAATATTGAAATAATATGAAAAATATGAAAATAGAGTTTTGTAAAAGAAAACCAAATGGTCACGGGAGAATCGAACCCAGGGACCTTGTCTTCAAGTCACCGCCTTGCCAACTGGCCACGTTGCTTCCTGTTGGAAGCGGATCGAGTAGAAGAAAGACAAGTGTCGCTCACGAAGCTCGAGACGCCATGAAGCTTCATGTCCCAGGTTCAAATTTTCAAAACTAGCGTAAAATTTGTTCATTGACACTTCGTCCTGACTAATTCAAGAAATCAAGCAAACATAATATAAATAAATTCTAAGGCCATGGATCGATTCCTGGGTCATTAGGATTGATAGCATAGGTCACATTGTCAATTTTCTTATTAAGAAAACCTAAAACATATAAGGGAACCCTAACTGTCTAAGTTTCGGTCATGAAAATGCAATTAAGTACCGAAAGCACAACCTTCCTACTAATCACAAAACAAACACAAAACATTTAAATATGCATAGCAAAATCTGATTTTGGATTTTCAAGAACAAACCAATTTAATTTCTTGTTTACAGATAGTTTTGATGATGTAAGTATCTGGATCGATTCGGAGATGTCAAGCAATGTTGGACACCTCAACGATTGAAAGCTGAAGTAGGGTTTACTTGCTTGTGCACCTGATTTTGAGCTTTTGGAATAGGGTTTGTAGGCAATTTTTCTTTTTTTCTTGATAGGTATGCATCATGTATTTATCTTTGGATGGATTTGGGATTGAATTTGGAAAATCAATCAATATTCAATAAATCAAATTTGATATTTCCATGAAATCAAATCTTCAAAGCTTGACCAATTTCAATCCATCTTGCCTTTCTTGCTCCAATTTCGAATTTGCGGCATTAGTGAGTTAGTGGACCTTAAGAAAAGAATAAAATCAATCTTTGCCATTAATTTCAATTTTATAATTTATTTTAAGATTTAATTTGCATTTAAATAAATAAATTACAAATTAAATAGAAAATAAATCAAAAATTATGGCATTGGGCTTGGATATTCCTAATTGCATGAGAACATGTTAGGATGAATAAAAAGTAGGCCCATTTGCAAAGATTTGATTTTTTTGTATCTCTCTTTATGCATTCTTCAAAATTGCCCAACTTGTGAATGGTGTAACTTGCTCAATTTTCCACATTTTGAGTGTTATTGGACTTTTGGAAAGCTCTAAGAGTCCTCTAACCAATGTCTTTGATCTCATCTCATTTGGGTTACCATTCTCAATATATCTTCAAAACAAAAGTTGACTTTTGTTGACTTTGAAAATGACACTGTGTTTTGAGCTACCTCTCAAATGAAGCATTTCTTGGACATTCTTGTGAGACATGAAGTTGTAGAAATTAATTTCCTTCAAAACAAGAGGTGGTGGAAAATTTTTGAGAAGTATGAAAGTTATGATGGGTCAAAGTTTTGACTTTCACCTAAAAACCCTAATTTAGAAAGTTTGACTTTTGAGCAAATCTTGAGTTTTCTTGATGAATCATGATCAACCCTTGATCAAATGATGAATGTAACTAAAATAGGATGTTGACCAAAATCAATTTTATAGGGAGCTTGACATGAAGCTTGAAACTTGACATGGAATCTTTGAAGCATATGAGGAGCATGAAGGCCATTGGAGATGTTGAAATCCATCTTGACTTGAGAGATACCAAACCCTAATTTGGGTTGATTGTCTAGGAGAGGTTTGTCGATCAACTCTTGAGAATCCTTGAGTATGGATGTATGAAATCTCTTGAGTAGATGGAGGGCAAATTTGGGTATGACACATACATTAGAGAAAATCAAATTTCTTTCACAAATTTGATTTTATTTGAAAATCATTAAATACATTCAAATCAAATCTTTTTGCCTTGTTTTTCTCTCTCAAATCCCTCTATAAATAGACAATACACACAGCCCGGACCACGAAACCCTAGCCCTTACACAACCAAAACTTTGTCAAAATTTTTTCAAAAATTGGAGAAATTTGATTTTGATAAAGTTCGATCCAATCCAGCCATCCAATCTTGCTCATTGACATCCCGCAATAAAACCACCTCTTGCTTGAAGCTGACCCTTGAGAATCGAGCCATCTAGCTATCAGGTTTGCAATCTTTCTCAATTTCGATTTCGATATTCCATGCATTGCTAATCATTTTAATGTGTTTATTTGAGTTCGGGAGGTGCATTAGAATGTGTTAGATGCATAACATGTAAGGTTTCACGTAGAAATATCAGAATACCATTACTAGGGTTTTCAAAGTTGTGAGATTCGAAACTCAAAATCCAGGCCGTTTCAGGACACGAGGATAGCACCATCGTGCTCGCAAGGATCGAAATAGTCGATTTGGGCACTTGTTTCGTTTTGAATGATGCATTTTTTAGGTTTTTCAGGTTGATGCTTGCTTAGGAAGGCGGTAAGACTGGGGCTCGGGTCATTGTTCCAGTCAGATCTTGAGCGTGGCGTTTACAGCTCTACGATTAGTCCATTCAAAAACAGATGGGGTCCACGCACGCTGACTCAGTTTGAATTCAAATCAGGGACGCGTCATCACTTATATTCAATTAATTTCAAATTTTCCAACACCAAATGCCAAGTGTCCCAGTGGTTAAGGCGTTGCCTGTTCCAAGATGCTCCTCCAGGTCCCCTGATCGAACCATGCCAGGACCACTTTTTTACAAAGTTTGATTTTCATTCATATTTTTTTCCATATTTTCATTTATTTTAATATTTTGCATACATTTTAATTTATTTCAATAATTTTTTCTCATGCATTTTAAAACTCCAAATTTTTTTTTCCTTTTTGCATTATCTTCAGAAAATGTTTATTTAATTTATAAAATTAAAAATATTTTTTTGCATGCATATTTAATTTTATTTCTAATTTACCATTTTAAATCACTTTTAATTAGTTTTTAATTATTAAATTGCATCAAAAATCCCAAAAATTATTTTATTATATAATGTTATTTCGGCATGAAATATTTTTCTCATCTAAAATTTGCATTTTACTAACATTTTCCTCTTATTCGATTTCCTCATTTCCGATTTTCTCATCTTTTCACAGGTTATCCGTTTAGACGATTCCTTTTCTTGTTTTTTCTTTTCCCAATAATATAGCGCTTATGGGATGTAATAGTTTAATTGGGCTTTTATTTTCCATAAGTTTAAATTATGTATACGCCCAAGCCGTAATAGCGTAGGATTTATATTTCCGCACTTCCTTTTGCATTTTAATTTCCGCACCCTATACATTAGTAACTAGGCGTGTATGGCAATAAAATGGACAGCTCCTCATAATACTAAGATAATATACGAAATCAACACACTTTTCACGCATACTTGCCAATTAATTCTCTCGTTGCCTTTACAAATTCAAATGGTCATGTCCCTCGAGCGAAGGTATCCTAGCACCGTGCCTTCGACAAATCATCATAGTCCCTTGATACAAGATCCTAGACCCGCGATGTCGCGATACATGATCTTGACCCTCGATTGTTGCCTCTGAAAATGATGATAGTCCTTGAATGTGCTGGACACTTCCTGGTGCTTTCTATGATCATCCGTGTCCCTTGAATGTCCATTACATCCAGCGACGGAGTTATCTACCAACTAATGGTATGGATAGCGCTATTAAAGGATAGTAAAATAACGCAACGACCAATTACGGTAGGTAATAAGACTTTTAGTTGCTTGCTCTCAAAAACTTTGCACCACACACTTTGTCAAAGTTCAAATTCTTTTCAAAGTTAAACATTTCCGAACACTTTGTATACATTCCTCGGAATCATTACAAAGTCAAAGCGAAATACCTTTTCAACGTTTTTGTCAAACACACAGCACAATTTAAAGTGATCTAAGAGCAACTAAGAGCGTGAAATAACTACGGATGGAAAGTTGCTAATACCTTCCTTTCATAACCTCCGCCTAGAAATCTAGCGAAGGTCTTTTACTTTTACCCTCCTTAGTTGGATAAAAGAAAAGTGGCGACTCTGCTATCGCATTTGCGATACAAAACCTACAAGTCGAGTTCACCGTATTACGATCGACTCCTGATCTTCCTTTCAAATCCAACAAAATGGTTTGGCTTCACCATCAAAGGCGAAGATGATCGCGCGTGACGTGCCGACCAACCAACTTTCCGCATCAGCCAGTGGAATTCATGCTATAGAAGGCGGCGACAATGACCCGACATCGGCAAGTGGATCTTCCCAACTCCGGACAATGGGCGCTGCAATTGGAAGGCGAAGGCGTCATACCAATCTCCTTTAGTCGGGAGTAATTGCTCTTGTTTTGTTTTGCTTTTCGTATTTCTTTATGTTTTGAACAATAAACTTTGAAAGCCTAGTGCCTTGCAGGGGCATCGTGGCTCGTTGTGAGGTTATTATCATCATTTGCATATTTTCATTCAATAAAATCGTTGGACTTTTGCATTGTTGTTTGCTTTCTTTACTTTATCACCCCTTCAAAAGCTATGTGTTTCTTACACACACACGTGATACCTTTAAAATCACTCCGAATCTCGTTGATAAGCTATGCTGTTGCTAAATATGACTTGATAATCCGATCTACCAAGCCGAAGATGAAAGTGAGGAAGATTGTGAAGTGCAGAACTTGTCGGGCCTTTGCTGCATCAAGAAGAAGCGAGTTATACATACACAAAGAGCAAGTTGAGGTTGTGAATTTGGGTCTTGATGAAGACAGAAAGAGATTAAGATAGGAGCGAGTCTTGAGCAGTGTCAAGAAAGATTGGTTAGATGCTACTGAGACTATATTGAGGTTTTGCTTGGTAATACGAGGACATCGGGTTTGACATTGATGATATTGTACACCCATTGCCGACAAAGAAGTTTTCTCGGTGGCTTGAAGGTTAAATGCGCATCGTCACGAGATGTCAAAGAAAATCAAAGCGAAGTTATGCAAGCGATTCAAGCGGTTTCTTAAGCGGTTACTTCATCCACATGGGATGCAGAATGTGGTACAGTGCCAAGAAGGATGGTAAAATGCGAATGTGTGTGGATTGGAGATCGAACAAAGCGAGTCCGAAAAGCGATTTCCCACTTCCTCATATTGATGTTACGGTTGACAACACTTTCGGCATAAGGTTTTCTCCTTCATGGATGGTTTCTCGGTTACAATCGGATCAAAATGGCTACGAAGACATGGAAAGACTACTGACCTACGGTGGGGCACTTGCTACAAGGTTATGCGTTGATTTGAAGCAGGCGCCACTTATCGGCGTGCTGGTGACATTATTCCATGATATGATTCATCACGAGATAGAGGTTTACGTCGGCGACATGATAGCTCGATCACGGTGAAGAACATCTTGATCATTTCACGAAACTGTTTGGCGGTTGAAGAAATACGGATGAGACTTAATCTAACAAGTGTACACGGGTCGGATCGGGAAAACTAGGGTTTGTTGTCGATGGTAAAGGTTGTTGACCTCAAGGTTAAAGCTATTCAAGAAATGCGGACTCCATCGAGAAGGAAGTCGGTTTTGGGCCGATTAAACTACATTACTCGATTCATTGCACATTTCGCTGCTTGTGAGCCAATCTTTAAGTTGCTTAAGAAGATCAAGTAGTAGAGGAAGAGCGATTGCCATATCGCTTTTGACAAAATCAAGGGGTACCCTCGAATCCTCCTATGATGCATGCAAGAAGGAAGACCTCTTATCATGTACTTGGCGGTGTTAGAGAACTCAATGGGGTGTGTGTTGGGGCAACATGACAAGTGCAGTCGAAAAGAGTATGCATATACTACCTTAGCAAAAGTTTACCGACTATGAAACAAGATACTCACGACTCGAGAAAACTTGCAGCGCTTTGGCTTGAAGTTGCTCGCCGACTAAGGCAGTATATGTTAACTTCACTACTGTTAATTTCTAAGATGGATCCGATAAAATACATATTTGAGAAACCAGCTCTCTCGGAAGAATAGCAAGATGGCGGATGATCTTGATCGAGTATGACATCCGGTACACTTCGAGAAGCGATCAAAGAGTGTAATGGCCGATCATTTGGCTCATCAAGCGTATATGACTATCGATCTATGCGTTTGAATTTCTAGATGAAGATGTTTTACTAGTCGCGATTGAAGAACAGAGGCCGAGACGAAGGACTGAACAAGGATCCGATGGACTATGGTCTTTGATGGAGCCTCAAAGCACTTGTAATGGCATTGGCGCCATCATTACATCCAGCAGGCGGACATCGCCTTTCACCTCAGAACTATTTGGTACTAACAACATGGCGAATCTGACGTGCATCATGGGTATCAAAGTGCTATTGACTTAGAATCAAGTTCTTACAAGTGTGGAGACTCGACTTTGGTGATCGAGATTAAAGGCGGTGGGATATGAAGCATCCGAATCTTATTCCGTGTCGAGCATGTTACGAGTTTGATCCCTAACGAATTACTTTCGGTCACATTCGCGAAGAAATCGGTTAGCGATGTTGGCTACTATATGATCTATGTTCAGGTCGGATGTGACAACGAGGCTCCGGATCATCATTGAGAATTTGACAAACCAACATATTGTTATGAGCTTGATCTGAAGAAACCTTGGTACTATGATGAAGGTATCTTGAGACGGGAATATATCCATGAGAGCATCATCCATGATAAAGAAGTTTTTGAGAAGGTTTGCATCAAATTCTTCCTCAACAACATCTTATACAAGCGCAATCACGACTTGTGCTTACTCGGCTGTATGAGCCGGAAAATAGCGGATAGTATCATGGAAGAGTTACATGGGCGCATTTGGTACCACTCGGTGGACATACCATGTAAGATTACGAGAACATGTTCTATTGGTCCACCATGGGCGATTGTCACCTTCGCTCGATCTTGTCACAAATGCGGATATGCAGACAAAGTGGGCGTACCTCGGTACCTCCGAATGTTCTAACTTGGCTCCTTGGCCTTTTGCAATGTGGGGCATTGACATGATGGAATCAAGCCCGACTTCCAGCGGACATCGTTTCATCCTTGTGGCAATTGACTATTTCACCAAGTGGGTGAGCGACCTCGTTCGCATCATTACCAAGAATGTTGTGGCTCGATTCATCAACATAATCTTATCTGTCGATATGGCACTCCAGAAAGGATTATCACGATAATGACTCCAATCTCAACAACAAGATGATCATGAGCTCTTGCAGCGGTTCAAGATCAAACATCACAACTCTTCTCCTATCGGCCTAAGATGAATGGCGTTGTGGAAGCCTAACAAGAACATTAAGAAGATTATACAAAGATGCGGTGACTTACAAAGATTGGCATGAGATGTTACCATTGGTCTTCATGGTTATCGCACCGATCGGACATCAAAAGGCTGACCTTCTCTCTTGTGTATGGTATGGGCGGTCCTACCAATCGGGTTGATTCCCTCGACGAGTCCTCCGGGATGCGAGTTAAGCGAAGGCGATTGGGTCGGACTGCCTACGACGGATTACTTTGATTGATGAGAAGCGACTCGCATCCATCGCCATTGGCAGATCTATCGAAATGAATGATCGAGCATTTAACAAGAAGGTCAAGCAAGAGTCTACGGTCGGTGATCTAGTAGTCAGCATCATTCTTCCACAAGGTGATCGAGGGCAAATGGACTCCCACCTACGAGGACCGTTTGTAGTCAAACAATATTTTCGTGAGCTATGATGCTTAGCACCATGGATGGTGAAGACTTCCACACCACAGCAGCAGGACATAGTCAAAAATACTACGCATAAATGGACCCATAGGTCGGTGACCTAGGTAAAATAAGGGCATCTGGCCAGACAAAAAGGTTCGGGCAAAAGTTAAGGATATATACAAAACATGTACACCGGCAGTCGAAAACACGAAAAGGCGGCTTGGCAAAAAGTATCGGTGGTGAAAACCGAAAGGCGGTCTAGGAAAAGTTAGGGATTTAAGCGTCGACTATGTCTTCGGATCACTCTTCTGAACTACTCCGGCATTCAAGATTCAAATGGAAAAGATCGGTCTACTCACTTTCTCTGCACAAGGAGATGAGATAGGTTAAATATAGTACTAGCATAGTTGGAACTTGATTGTTTCAGCATAGCTTTTTACTTTTCTTGTTATACAAACTACTTGCCATCGCCCCTTTCAAATAAATACAAGTTCTTTCTTTACATTTTTGCTATTGTTGTTTGCATAAAGTCCACGTTTGCTTTGAATGATATGCATCTAACAATAAAATCTATTCCGGTATGCGAAAAAGAACATCTGAAAGTACTCTGAGCTCTAGGAATTGAGATGCGTGAAGTCACCAATACATTTCCCCGAGCATGATCCCCATAGAATGTCACTCACCACAAAACCTTCCCTAGCAAAGAGAGGACCCCAAGCGGTGATTCCACTCAACTTAATCGGGCCACACCCATCTTGAGCAATAACACTTCATCAGCTGTAAAGTATTTCCCAATGAGAATATCTCTCAACAATTTCCCTTTCTTTTCTCAGCGGTAGTATCGGACTTGAAACTTGGTGAGATGCAGGAGGAAACCTATATCCTTTCCACCTAGAATTCGGCGGGCCCCAGATCCTTCTAACGGTCTCGGCCTTCAAATGCCACTCTCCAGCGAGTTTACGTAAAATCGGCCAGTACCTCCCGATTCTTCGGCCCGAGTCGTATGAGATCCTCAACAGCGTGTTCTCGATCTCTACCATCCTCAGCAGTATCTAGCCCGAGACTTGGTGGATAGTGCCCAGGAGGAATCAATTTTCTTTCTTCTCGAGGTTTCGTCCCCGAGCAGTCAGAAATCTCCAAGAGCATCCATCTTCTTCAAGATGGATATGTTTAAATACCTACAACATCTATCATTCATACATTTCGTATATGCATATCATTCATACATCGTCATGCATCATTCCTTGCATAAGACTAATCAATATTCTATCAAAATTTCTGTTTTCTCCAAAATAGGTGAAAAATCATACATATAATGGTCGGATTAAGACCGAATCGGACGGGAAACTATACGAAAGACCACCCCTAGTTGTCCTCGAACAGGCGGTCGAGATTAAGACGAATCGAGACGGAAAACTATCGAAGACCACCCCTAGTTGTCCTCAGACAAGCTGGTCGAGATGAACCCGAATCGAGACGGAAAACTATCCGACGACCGCCCTTGTTGTCCTCGACAACGGATCCGGATTAATACCAGTCTAGGCGGAAAACTATCGACGATCACAAGTTATCCTCCGATAGACGGTGGATCAATGCTCGATGCAATGACTATCCACATTTGCCGTACTACATTCCACAGTAGTCGTACGAAGAACTATTCGACTCATTCTTATTATCACATAAGCAACTATAAGTCACGTGCGACTCGGTTGCCTTGGATAGCATCTTAAGCCCATCTCCAGACTACTTGTCAACAACTCTCGCCTTGAATCTTGCATATTTGGTTAAAAATAATACAAACCAATAACTTCAAAGATGAGCCACGAAGTCTAACGTCGACTCCTCGGATGGCATCTTAAGCCCATCTCCATCCCCCTTCCGAAACATCTCTGAGCCTAGCGTCGGCTCACTCCTCGACCGACCTTTCGGATATCTTAAGAGCCCGTCAATTCTCCTATCAACAATCTCAAGTCTAGCGTGCGAAAGCTTATCTGATCTCAGCTTCTCAAATGGCATTTGTAAGCCCATTCCGCATCGCCATTAACCCGGGTGCAAATTTTCGGGTGTACTCGGGTGTTGATCATCTTCTACCGGTCACGAAAGCGAACATGCCAATCTAACCCTTCGGTACAAGAAGATTGAGCAGGGCAGCTGTCATACCCAAATTTTCCTCCTACTTCTCAAAACATTCATACATCCATACTCGAGATTCCTCAAGGTTGATCGGACAAACCCTCTCTGCAATCAACCCAAACTAGGGTTTGGTATTCCTCGATCAAGATGGACTTCCTCCTGTGTATGCTTCAAAGATTCTCCATGTCAAGTTTCGATCCTCCTGAGTCAGTTTCCTCGGACAATTGCTCGGGTTGAAAATCGGTTATATTGGACAAAAGTCAATTGTGGTCAACATCACGGTCAAACTTTATGATTTTGGTCAACATCCTCATTTGAAGTTACATTCATCATTTTGATCAAGGGTTGATCATGATTCATCAAGAAAACTCAAGATTTGCTCAAAAGTCGAACTTTCTAAATTAGGGTTTCTAGTGAAAAGTCAACAAACTTTGGTAGGCATAACCTTCATACTTTCTCGAAATTTTCCACCACCTCTTGTTTTGAAGGAATTCAATTCTCTACAACTTCATGTCTCACAATGTTCAAAAATGCTTCATTTGGAGGTATGGATCAAACATTCTGAGTCCTTTTCAAAGTCAACAAAAGTCAACATTTTGTTTTGAAGATATATTGAGCATGGAAAATCAATTGAGATGAAACCAAAGAGGTTGGTTAGAGGACTCTTAGAGCTTTCCAAAAGTCCAAGAACACTCAAAAATATGGAAAATTGAGCAAGATACACAATTGTTGGGCGATTTTGAATGATTGCACAAAGGAGATATTGGTCAAAATAAAATTTTCCAAATGGGCCTATAATCTTGATCCAAACTTGTTCATGACATTGTTGTGACTCATAAATGCTTGGCCATGGCAATTTTCTATTTTATTAATTTTTTTGAATTTTAAACCATTTAATTCAAAATTAAATTATATAAAATATAAAATAAGATATTTTAAAGAGGTGATTTTATATCATTCTTGAGGTCCAAGGAAGCCCATTAGACTTACCAATTTCGTGCTTGGTCATCCATTTAAGAGAAAATCAAAATTCCTTCAAAATTTGATTTATTTGAAAATCATTCAATGCATTCAAAACCAAATCTTTTTGCCTTGTTTTCTCGATTCACTCTATAAATAGCGACGTACACGACAAGAGACACGAAACCTAGCCTACAACAACCCTTATTTTGTCAAAATTTTCCAGAACTTGAAAATCGATTTTATTTTGAAGCCTTTCTCAGCCTCATTCAACCATTGATAAGTGCCAAAATGTAGTTATTTGTATATACATTTTGTGGCACTTATGATTCTTTATTGATATTCTTGAATAAATCCCCGCTTTTAGTATAAATGTGTACATAATAGAATAATTGAGTTTTGTGTAAATATTGTATCATTTGATATTTTTCATCTCTTTTATAGGTATTCATTCATAATTGGAGCATTGAGTAATAAAGTGTAAGACACGGCTTCAAATCTTAATTTGGGCATCTCATCATTGAATAAAGCTCAAAATCAAAGACAAAAATCATCAATAAATCGATATTCATTCATGGTAGATAGAGCATTGAATAAGCTTTCAACGCTTCAAACCGGGCGCAATTCGAGTTCACGGTTCTCGAATGACAAAAACAAAATCTTGAACATAACGGACCGCGCTTAGCCTACGACATCAAATTCTTTAAAGATAAAAACACATTTTTAGGTTATGGGTTGGGTATTTTTGAGTCCAACACCATCACATATTTTATAATGGGTGCTTGAAAACAACGTTAGACTTGCATTTGGATGATCACAGGTGAATCCCTCGTGATTGGTGTTGGTATGCATACCAAATTTGCCCTCCATCTATTCAAAGAGATTTCATACATCTATGCTCGAGGATTCCTCGAGAGTTGATCGAGACAAACTCTCTCCTAGACAATCAACCAAACTAGGGTTTGGTATCTCTCAAGTCAAGATGGATTCCACATCTCAATGGCCTTCATGCCTCCTCATATGCTTCAAAGATTCTCCATGTCAAGTTTCAAGCTTCAAGTCAAGTTTCCTTAGACGATTGCTCGGATGGTTGAAAATCGGTGTATTGGACAAAAGTCAGCTGTGGTCAACATCGGTCAAAACTTCGATTTTGGTCAACATCCTCATTTGAAGTTACATTCATCATTTGATCAAGGGTTGATCATGATTCATCAAGAAAACTCAATTTGCTCAAAGTCAAACTTTCTAAATTAGGGTTTCTAGGTGAAAAGTCAATGAACTTTGTTGATCATAACTCTCCTTTCTCGAAATTTTTCCACCTCTTGTTTTGAAGGAAATTCAATTCTCTACAACTTCATGTCTCACAAGAATGTCAAAAATGCTTCATTTGAGAGGTATAGCTCAAAACATTCTGGTCATTTTCAAAGTCAACAAAAGTCAACTTTTGTTTTGAAGATATATTGAGCATGGTAACTCAATTGAGATGAGACAAAAGACATTGTTTAGAGGACTCTTAGAGCTTTCAAAAAGTCAAGAACACTCAAAATGTGGAAAATTGAGCAAGTTACACCATTGAGTTGGGCAATTTTGGACAATTGCAAAGGACATTTGGTCAAAATAAAATTTTCCAAATGGGCCTATAATCTTTTGATCCAAACTTGTTCATGACAATATTTTGACCCATAAATGCTTGGCCATGGCAATTTTCTATTTTATTGATTTTATTTTGAATTTTAGAACATTTAATTCAAAATTAAATTATATAAAATATGAAAATCATATTTTTCAAAGGGCTGATTTTATATGTTTCCTTGATCCAAGAATAGCCAATATACTTGCCAAATTCGTGCTTGATCTTGCATTGAAGAAAATCAAATTTTCAAGAAAATTGATTTTATTGAAAATATTGAATGCTCCAAATCAAATCTTTTTCCATTCCTTTTTTCCTTCGATCTCTCTATAAATATCAAAACTTGCTCATGCTTGACCACGAAAACCTAACTAAAAACACCAAACTCTTGCAAATTTTTTAAAAACTTGGTCAATTTCAAAAAGACCCTTTAGTCCAAACCAACCATCATTGTCTTGGGAGGTAAGTTTGAGTAAAGTCCACTCATACCATGGTTTAAAACAACGGATCGATGCATATACATACATACATATTCAAAACTTTGTGATTTTGCATTTATTATCTGTGTGTTTAATGATTCGATACTTGCAATGTGATCATGAGGTTCAAGGATGAGGATCTGAAGCGATCGTCGTGAGTTCAGCGTCGAATCGCACTTAGCCATGTTAGGGTTCGAGAGAATGATTTGAATCGGATACGTCGTTCTGAGCACCTTTGATGAAACTAAGCCACCATATACTGCGAATCGAATTAGTCGATACGGGCTTATTTTCGCTTTAAACAATCGTTTTGCGAGTTTTTCGGGGTTGAAGGCCATCGGAAGGCAATGGAGCTAAGGCTCCGTCGTTGACTCAGAAGACTCGGGTGAAGGCGTGGTGGCAACTGACGTGTTTAATTAGTCCATGTATTATTGGGCCATTAAAATTTCAAATATCACGGCGTCATCACTCATATGAATTGTTTCAAATTTTCCAACACCAGATGACACAGCCTAGTGGTAGGGCACTGGTGGAAGATGCTCAAGGTCCTGATCGAGTCCACTCAGGGCTGGTTTACTTTCTTTTCTCAAACTCCAAACTTTCATATTTTCTATTTTCCTATTTTCAATATTTTCATATTTAATATTTTCATATTATTTTAATTGTTTTCTATATTTTTATTCGCATTAAAAATTACCAAAACATTTTTCTTTTTACATTATTTTCATAAAAATCTTTATTTAATTTAATAAATTAAAAATATAATTTTGCATGCATATTTATTTTATTTTATTTTGCATTTAATTCACTTTTAATTGCATTTTAATTATTAAATCTTTCCAAAAATCCCAAAAAATTATTTTAATTATTTATCTTATTTCCAGCATATATTAATTTTCTCATATTAAAATTTGCATTTTTCTAACATTTTTCTGTTAGATTCATATTGCATTTCGATCTTATTCTTTCCACGGAGTTGCTCCGATTCGGACGTTTCTTTTATCGTTCTATTTTTCCAATAATGTAATTGCTCATGGGTTGTAATAGTTTAATTTAGGGCTTTTATTTTCTGCATTTTTAAATTATGTATACGCCCAAAGCCATGTAATAAGCGTAGGTTTATCTTTCCGCTTTACATTCACATTCCGCATTTTACTTTCCTTCCTATCAATTGCTAGTAATTAGGCGTGTATGGCAAGATAAATTGGACATAGCTCACTAATCTTCAAGATAAAATATCTGAATTTGATACACTTCTTTCACACCACGCTCTTAGGCAATTCTCGTTGCCTTTTCAAAATGGTCATGTCCCTCGAGCGTAGAGGTATTCTAGCCGATTGCCAAGCAAATCATCATAGTCCTTGATACAAAGATCATAAGACCCGATGTCGCCTCCGAATACATGATCTTGACCCTCGATTGTCGCCTCTGAAAATGATGATAGTCCCTTGAATGTGCTGGATACTTCCTAGAGTTGCTTTCTATGACCATCCGATGTCCCTTGAATGTCCTTACATCCAACAAATGGAGCTACCTACTAACTAATGGTATGGCTAGCTATTCTAAAGGAATGTAGAAGTACAACAAAGCGACCAATTCGGGTGGGTAAATAAGTCTTTAGTTGCTTGCTCTATCAAAATGCTTTCACACCACACTCTTTTCAAAGTTCAATTTCTTTTCAAAACAAAAACATTCCGAACACTTTGTATACACTCCTACATGAGTCATTACAAAGTCAAAGCGAAATGCCTTTTCAAAATTTATTGTCAAACACACGAAGCAATTTTAAAAAGTGATCTAGAGCAACTAAGAGCCGTAGATAACTACGGATGGAAAGGGTGCTAATACCTTCCCTTTCATAACCATTCTCCAGTTTCGGTCGAAGGTCTTTTCTATTTTACCTTCCTTAATTGGATAAAATAAAGTCGGTGGCGACTCTTGCTATCCGCACATTTGGATACAAAATCCTACAAAGTGGGTTCACTTATCCATTGACAAACCAAAAATGTTGGTTCCTCTTCTTCTCTTCTCTTTAATCTCTTTATTTGGGTTTGTATGTATATCTACTCACCAACTCATGTATTTATCGCCCTTGGCGTTGTATAAAACTTGTTTCTGAATTCGTGGTAGTTATCTTGGGTTTTACTTTATGTTAGGGATTTGAGCTTTGCTAGGGATAAATTGCTTAGATTCTTACTAGGATGATTATACATTAGTTTAGGATGATACTGAGATGGGTTTAGAGCTAACTTCTCCCGAACTTAGAATTTATGAAGGTCTTTTACGTACTTTACCTTCCCTTAATTGGATAAAAATAAAAGTGGTGACTCTTGCTATCCACATTGGATAAAAATCCTATAAAATCGAGTTCAGTATCACAGGCGGCGACTACTGTGGGAACACCCAAAAGAATTACCTTAGGGATTTCTAGATAATTTTACGCTGTTTGACTTGTGCTTTATCTTTAGGGTTGCTTGGGTATTATGTTATCTACACGGATCGGGTTTCCTTTTAGGTAAGTGGCATTAGATCATCTCCGCTGGGCAGCGGTCAACATGATGGCTACGTTAGCGTGACACTTTGGTTGTCGATACTCTTCATTCCCAAGTTGAAGAATATTTGGCTTCTGCGTGGTGTCATCAGCTAACTAAACTTTTAGAACCTTAATTGACCCATCTTGGCCATTAGAAGGTAGTGAGATGGCCGGCTTTGGTGTAGACTAAGGTTGGTTGATACTCGATGCTCGCTCATTGAGATTAGACTTTTGGGACATTTTGATCGACCACTTGGCGTCGTGTTGAAATAAGCGCCTCTGAGAAAAATCTATGATGTAGATTCCTAGAACCGGTTACTATTATAGGGCGAGATGAACCAACTCAAACTTTTGGTGGGGTAATCACCTATACCTCATACAAGCCTTAACCCTAGGCTCATTGTGTGAATTGTTTGTGTGTGCTAAACATGACATGACATCATTCGCATTGCATATCATTTCTAACTATTTCAAGGACCTGGGATTTATCTTTGCTTTCTGTTTTGTAGGGATTATGGCTTCTAGAAAGACTATCGAATCAACCATGGGTATCCTTCTCGACTCAAAGAATTGGTTTGAAATTCCGACCATGCTCGGTTCATCAAAGACATGGTTATCTACTTGATTGGTTATCTCGGTTTGAAGAAGATATGATGCATGTCTATTCGGTTCTTTGATCAAAACACCATTGCTTTACATTTCCAGTTATCGGTTGGTTCCTACCTTGGAAGAGTTCTCTAAGCTACTTGGTACCTATTCTTGATCAAATGCCATTCACGGTTTGGAAAAGGTTCCTAAGTTAGAAGACATATCCATGCTTACATCTTAAGCGCTGGACATTGAAGCCAATTGGAAACTAGAAGTGGAGTTAAGGTTTACTTTCAAGTTCTAATTAAAGCAGGAATTCCTCAAAGTTATGAGTTTCCATGCATTTGAAAACATTGTGGCCTTGCTAATTTATGGTTTGGTTCTATTTCCTAACTCGGATCAATTCATAGATGTCAATGCATCAAGTTGTTTCTTACCCATGATCCGATGCCTACTTTGCTTGGAGGATATCTTCTCTCCACACTCGTACTACTAAGGACAGGAACTCTCATGTGTTGTGTCCGTTACTTTCAAGGTGGTTTATTTAGCTTCCTTCTCAGGTTTGAAGAATGAACAAAGGTTGAGATGGTCTCAAGGTTGATGTCACTCTCGTTTGGATATCCGTTGGAATCTTTTCTCTCAAAGGACTTCACATTCATTGGCGTTGTGGAGTTCCCAATGTACCGCTACTTGGTATAAGGGAGGTATTATACAACCTTCTCTAGCTCTACGTCGGTTTGGTTTTGCTCGAAGAGATGGTCCACATGATATGCTTCTCCAAGATGTTGTGTTCGACTACAATCCGATCTCGAATTCAGCGAAGGTTTATACGCTTGGGGCATGGTAAAGAGGCGATACCAAGACTTTGGGGCACCGAACTCCATTCCTTGGGAACCTTACCTCAAATGAGTGCGAGCTCGAGGCTCAAAACCTCATGATGCCATTCACTTTGTTTACGGTAATTATGGAACCTATTGCTATGGTGGCGTACCATCATTCTCCATCTGACATGCCTCACGATTTTGAAGACTTGAAGAGATCCTGGATTGACAAGAAGAAAGGATACCTTTGAAGCTCGAGTGTTATGCAAGCGAAAGAAAGTTCTAGAGTTGACCAAACTACTTCACGAGGAAAACATCAAGCTTACATCGGCACAAAGAGGAAGCGCCCATGGGAGACTTAGAGCTTTAGGATGTTTATGTTTTCTTTTATTGCTTTGAACTATCTCTTGTACTTAAAAGAAAAAGAATAATGAAGTACTAATAAATGTTTGTTCATTGCTTGTAACAAATTTAAATCTCTAGGTCCTTGAAAACATTGCATTTGCATAAACATTGCATAATATCATAACATTGCATCACGGTACATTGGAGATTGGTTTTCTCATTTGCTATTTATTTTAAATGGCTCTTGAGCAGTTGTCAAAGATCTCAAGCGAATGCTAGGTTTCATGATGTTCTGTGCTTGGTCCAAGGCCAGAAGATTTGAAGCTCATCAACAAGAAGAAGAAGGTTGTTGGTCTCCTCAACATGGGTAGAGCGTTTCAAGGGGTCCTAAGGTGGTCAGCCGTATTGAGCTCTCTGAAGGAAGTGTCCATCCGGGGAGTACCAAGGGTGATGAAGGTGAGCGAGCGTGAACCAAAGAAAGGAGGAGGACCATTACGATTATACCAACACTCGAGAAGATGACAAGTACAAACAACTTGAAGATCGTCTGAATCTTGTGGAAACGAAGATATAAAGGTGATTTTGATGATCTAAGTCTTGTCACAGTGTTGTGATTCCTCCCAAGTTCAAAGTTCCACTTTTGCCAAGTATGATGGCATGTCTTTCCCTAAATGCATTTGAAGTCCTATGTGGAAGATCAATCCCCACTGATGTGAAAGTTGTGGATGCACTATTTTCAAGAGAGTTTGTCAGGAACCAGTTGGAATGGTACTATCGACTGAAGATGATTGTATCGTACTTGGAGAATTTGGCGATGCTCTACAGACAATATAGTACAATGCTGGTGACACCCACTCGCGTACAACTACAAAGCATGTCTATGGGTCGTGACGAGAAGTTCAAGTATGCTCGAAGTGGAGAGATCTAGCGGGAAGTTCAACCACCCTTGTCCAATAGGGAGTTGGTTGATATGTTTATGAACAACAGAGGCCCGTTCTTGATCATCGATTGGAAATTCTTCATCAGTTCATAGTTGATATTGATGACAGCATTGAAGTTGGTATCAGAGTGGGAAGATCCATGTAAGTCATCTTGAATCTTGAAGAGATCTTTTGGTGGTGGAAGAAAATAATCTTGTATGGTCGAAAAGCCGAGCCAAGACCGACCGCTCAATTGTGGGGCGGTTGTGATCTCGATCCTACATCGGCTGACCTCGGTGAGACACAGCGTAACGAGCAGCCGCGAAGGCGATTTACGATCAACATGCCTTTGTCATGAAGCCTTGCAACACATGTTGAAGCGGTGATTACCTTGAGGATCCTCCTCAGAATGTCAACACTTCCTCTCAAAGTACAATCCTAATGCTAAGTGTGCTTATTCCAACGGCCAGGCACGTAACGATAATTGTTGGGCTCACGAAGAACAAGATTCAGATATGATTGAAGCTAAGCAGTTGAGTTTGATCCTCTGTTGAGACTCGAATGTGATCAACGCTCCTATGCTAACCATGACAAAGTTCCAATCTTGTTGGGATGATACTTATGTTTTCAACATAGATGACTTGACCATCCCTCGATGGTATTAAGAAGAACTTGTTTAAGCCGGTGTCGATCCGGATGCCGGTGTCATTGGTGCTCGTGCACGATGGTTGTGCTTGGTTGAGAAGGCGTGTTGATGTATGATGGACCGTGAGATACTATTTACGAAACCACACATGCGTGAAGATGTATGAAGAGATGTCTAAGTTGGTCGACAATCTGGTGGGCGGCGGATGGGGTGTGCGTTCCAGAAGACTATCTATTGATGTGTTACAATGAGGATTTCCTCTGCCTGATCCTGCGCCTAGGTGGCACCTCATCATTACTTCTCAGGAACTGTTCCATATTCCTCGACAAAGCTATCCCTTGGAACTATGGAGCTGATGTTTACTATCGATCAAGCAAGACCTCGATCATTGAAGATTTGACCGTTAGGCTACTATTCGACAATGACAACATCAGGATCAAGTAAGGTGACGAGCTGGAAGGTATTCTCGGATATCTCTCCTCCAAAACAACTGCGACTCCTTCGTTCTACAATCAATATCTGACTAGAGGAAAGAACGGTGACTCATCACTGCTCAACGAGTACCAAGGAGTTCGAAGACACCTCAACAAGAAATGGAGAATTAGAAGATCATCAAGAAGTGATTACAATGTTGTGGAGCGAGTTAGGGCAGACTCGTCCAAATCTCCATGCTTTTCTGCTCTTGTGCTCGAGGGCTCATGCTAATACCTTGGTGAGTTTACGAAGAATGCTCATGTGTTTGCAAGACACTACCAGCGATCAATTCGAAGTTTGTATTGCTAGCACATGCCAACAACGGCTGAAGCTACTCGATCTTGATTTGACTCTGCCGGAAAGAAACATAACAAAGCCTTGCATCTACATCGAATGGGGCACTACGTTATCTCATGTTTTGGTGGATACGGTTACGCTCGAATATCCTGTTGCTTTTGATCGATGTCGAAGGGTTGGTTACGAGACCCGTGACATTATCGTGAGCTTTTGATGGTTCTAAGCGCACGATACTTGGAGCTCACTCTTAGGTTAAAGTCGGTTCACGGACTTTTGATTCCACTTTCTTTGTCATGGACATCCGTCCGCTTATTCCCGCCTCTTGGGCCCCTTGGATACATGGGGACGTGTACCTCTACCTTACATCGGAAGAAATACGGTGAAAGGAAGGTTGTTCTGGTATGGTGAAGAAAGTATATGAGTCGGTCATACGGTCATTCCGATACCTTGAGATGGAAGGAGAATTCTTGAGACTCCTGTCAAGCTTTTGAAACAATACCAGTCATGCTGTTGACTCCCACCCCTCTGAAGTTACACAAGTTCCGCCTAGGATGGCCTCGTGAAGATGCTCAGTGCATTGAACAAGGAGTAATCTTGTTTGGGGTCAGCTCACGATCTTCCTTTCAAATTTGACAAGGCGGTTTAGGCTTCACCATCGAATTCGGAAGATGATCGCCCTTGACGTGCTTGATGCCAACTTCCTTTCGCATCGGTCAGTGGAATCCATGCTATAGAGACAGCGCGATGACTTGACATCGGCAAGTGGATCCCAACTCAGGACAATGAGCTCGACAATTGGAAGGCGAAGCGTCATACCAATCTCCTTTAGTCGGGAGTAATGCTCTTGTTTTGTTTTGCTTTTACGTATTTCTTTATGTTTTGAACAATAAACTTTGAAAGCACAGTGCCTTGCCCGGCATCATGCTCGTTCGAGGTTATTATCATTGTTTGCGTATTTTTATTCAATAAATTAAATCGGACTTTTGCATTCAATTTTTGTTCTCTTTCTTTTACTTTATCACCCTTCAAAAGCTATGTGTTTCTTACACACCACGTGTTACTTGAGAATCACTCGAATCTAGTTAATATGACTATACTAGTGCTAAATATGACTTTGATAATCCGATCTACCAAGCCGACGAGTAGGGAAGATTGTGAATGCCGGAGAACTTGCAGGTTGCTTCTGCAAGAAGAGCGAGTTATCTGACCACACGAACAGAAAGTTGAGGTTGTGAATTTGGAGTGCTTGTGAACAAGAAAGAGATCAAGATAGGAGGCGGGTCTTGAGGCGAGTGTTAAAGAAAGGTTGGTTCGAATCTTTGAGACTATATCGAGGTTTTGCTTGTCATACGAAGACATGCGGGTTTGGACATTGATATTGTGGTACACCGATTGCCTACAAAGAAGGTTTTCTCGATGAAAGCGAAGGTTAAATCGTATGCGTCACGAGATGTCGAGAGAAGATCAAAGCCGAAGTTGAAGCGGTTCAACTGGTTTCTTAGCCGTTACTTCCTATCCCGATGGGTTGCAAATGTGTACCGTGCCTAGAAGGATGGCAAAATGCGAATGTGTGTGGATTACGAGATACAGAACAAAGCAAGTCCGAAAAGCGATTTCCCACTTCCTCGTATTGATGTTACGGTTGACAACACACCGACATAAGGTTTTCTCCTTCACGGATGGTTGCTCGGTTCAATCAGATCAAAATGGCTCGAACATGGAAGACTACTTCGTTACGGTGGGGCACTACGCTACAAAGTTGTATGCGTTGAGTGAATGAGCGCCATATCGGCGTGCTATGGTGGCATTGTTTCATGACATGATTCATCACAGATAGAGGTCTCGTCGGCGACATGATAGCTCGATCCTGGCGAAGAAGAACATCTTGATCACTTGCGAAGCTGTTCGAGTTAAAAAGTCTGATTGAGGCAGATCCCACAAATGCACCTTTGGTCGGATCAGGAAAACTCCTGGGTTTGTTGTCGGTGGAAAATATGAGGTTGACCCAGCAAGGTTAGAGCCATACAAGAGATGCGGCGCCCATGCTGAGAAGGTCGGAGGTTTCTTGGGCGATTGAACTACATTGCGAGATTCATTGCACATAGCGCTACTTGTGAGCCAATCTTCAAGTTACTAAAGAAAGATCAAGTAGTGGAATGGAGCAGCGATTTCTAGATCGCTTTTGACAAAATCAAGGGTACCTGAGAATCCTCCTATCGATGCCGCCCGCCGAAGGAAGACCTCTTATCATGTACTTGTGGTGTTAGAGAACTCGATGGGGTGTGTGTTGGGGCAACATAAGTGATGCAGAAAGAGCATGCAATATACTACCTTAGCAAAAGTTTACCGTTGTGAAACAAGATACTCCGACAGAAAACTTACAACGCTTTGGCTTTCTTCGCCCGACTAAGGCAGTATATGTTGACTCACACTACCTTGTTGATTTCTAAGATGAATAGGCGCGATGAGGCCATGACAAGAACATTAAGAAGATTATACAGAGAAGATGGCTGTGACTTACAAGATTGGCATGAGATGTTACCATTTGCTCTTCATGGTTATCGCTTTTCTACGACACGGACATCCACGAGGGCAACCTTTCTCTCTCATTATCGGTATGGAGGCATCTTACCCATGAGGTTCAGATACCCTCAACGAGTCCTCAGGAGGCAGGGTTGGCGAAGGCGATTGGGTCCAGACTATTGACGAGATGAACTTGATTGATGAGAAGCGGCTCGCATCCATCGCCATGGGCCGGTTATCGAAGCGAATGATCGAGCATTTAAAAGGTCGAAGCAGTCTGCAAATCGGTGATCTAGTAGTCAGCGCATCATTCTTCCACAAGGTGATCCTAGGGCAAATGGACTCCCACCTGAGGGACCATTTGTGTCAACGGTATTTTCGGTAGACTATGATACTTAGCACCATGGATGGTGAGACTTACACCACATGAGCAGTGGTCAAAAAAAACTACGCATAAAAAGACCGCTGGGTCGTGAACCTAGGCAAAAATAAGGGCATCTGGCGAACCAAAGGTTCGGGCAAAAATTAAGGATATATACAAAACATGTACACCGTGATCGAAACACGAAAAGGCGGCTTGGGCAAAAAGAGGTATCGATGGTGAAAACCAGAAAGGTCTAGGCAAAAGTTAGGGATTTAAGCGTCGACTATGTCTCTTCGGATCACACAACTTCGGACTCTATAGCATCAAGGTTCGAATGGCGAATCAGTCTACTCGCTTTCTCAGGGAGATGAGATAGTGAAATATATAGTACTAGCATAGTTGGAACTTGATTGTTCCGCATAGCTTTTTACTTTTCTTGTGTATAAACAACTTGGCCCATCGCCACCTTTCAAATAAGCAAGCTTCTCTCTTTACAATTTACATTGTATTTGCAATAAGTCAACGTTTGCTTTGAATGACTATCGCATTTGACAATGAAATCTAATCACAAACATCTGAAAGTGAACATACAAAAATACTTACTCGAGCTCCGGGGTGGGCGGCGAAAGTCACTAAAGCATTCCCCGAGCATGATCCCCACAAAGTGTCTCCTACAAACCTCCTCAGTGATGTGTTAATCCTGACAGTGATTCCACTCAACCGAGCAATGTTACATCGATCATAGGGTAACACCCCATCCCCAGTCAGGTATTTATCCCAGGTATCTCGATTCCCCGTCTCGGCTGGCAGTATCGGACTCGAAACTTGGTCGGATAGTGCATCGGAGAAACATACACTTTATTCGGCCCGAGATCTAGCGGACTCCGAGACTCTTCTAGCGGTCTCGTAACCATCAAATCTCTCGTGAGATCTACCTCGGAATCCCAGTGGCGTCTCTAAATTTCCTCATGGGATCTACATACAAGGTCCCCAGCAGATCGCCTCCAGGACTCTCCTCGGCGGGGTCTACATGAAGATCTCAACAGAGCTTCTCAAATCTCTACCTTCCTCAGCGAGTATCTAGGCCCAAGACTTGGTCGAGATGGTGCATCGGAGGAATCGAGGATATGTTTCTTCTCCTTCAAAGGGTTCTCACCTACCACAATTCCCAATAGAAATCTTGAAGCAGAATATGCCATCTTCTTCAAGATGGATATGTTTTGAAATATCACACAACATCATCATACATCTCATAAAGTCATAATTCATATATGCCATTCATTTACACTATCATGCATCATACTACATAAAACTATGAATATTCTATCAAGAGAGTTTCTCTTGTTTTCTCAAAGCGGGTGAAAAGTCATTTCAGCCTTAACGGGTCGGTTAAGCCAAGTCGGGAAAACTATCGAAAGACCCTTTGGTTGTCCTCGACGGTAGTCGGGATTAGCCCAGTCGGCGGAAAACTATCGAAAGACCCGCCCTTGGTTGTCCTCGACTGGTCGAGTTAAGCCCGAGGCAAGCGGAAAACTATCCAGAAAGACCGCCTGGTTATCCTCAGATAGCGGGCAATGGATCAACACCCGATGCTGTGAGGAAGCTATCACACCATAACTACAATCTCCCTCGGTGTCATGCGAAGATTTATTACGATTCCTTATTATCGGCAACTCTGAGTCTGCGTCATTTCGTTATTTTGGATGGCATCTTAAGCCCATCTCCGACTTACTTGTCAACATTTCTTCACTTTGAATCTGCATATATGGTTAAAAATCAATACAAACCAATAACCTCATTCAAAGTGAACACGAAAGTCTAACGTCGACTCCTTACGGATGGCATCTTAAGCCCATCTCTCTCGTTCGAGGAACATCTCTGATCTAACATACGACTCACTCCCGGCATCGACCTTTCGGATGGCATCTTAAGCCATCTCGAAGTCAGCTCTCCTATTGACAACCTCGAGTCTAGCGTCGACTCGTTTCCCACCAAAGTCTCCAACTTCTCAAATATCGTAAGCCCATTCCCGTCATCGTAATAAGCGGTGCAAATTTTCGGGTGTACTCAGTGTTCAATCATCTTCTACCTCCAGTCACGAAGACAAGCATGTCGATCTAACCGGTACAAGAAGATTGAGCGAGGCGGTTATCATACCCAAAATTTTCCCTCCATCTTCAAAGATTTCATACATCTATGCTCAAAGTTCCTCGAGAGTTGATCGAGACAAACTCTAAGACAATCAGCCCAAACTAGGGTTTGGTATCTCTCAAGTCAAGATAGTTCCAGCATCTCAATGGCCTTCATGCCTCTCCTTGTAGCTTCAAAGATTCTCATGTCAAGTTTCAGCTTCCTGAAGTCAAGTTTCCTTAGGCAATTGCTCGGATGGTTGAAATCGGTGTGGACAAAAAGTCAGCATGGTCAACATCTGAGTCAAAACTTGATTTTGGTCAACATCCTCATTTGAAGTTACATTCATCATTTGATCAAGGGTTGATCATGATTCATCAAGAAAACTCAAGATTTGCTCGAAAGTCAAACTTTCTAAATTAGGGTTTCGGTGAAAAGTCAATGAACTTTGGTGATCATAACTTTCTCATACTAGAAATTTTCCCACTCTTGTTTTGAAGGAAATTCAATTCTCTACAACTTCATGTCCACAAGAATGTCAAAAATGCTTCATTGAGGTATAGCTCAAAAAATATTCTGGTCATTTTCAAAGTCAACAAAAGTCAACTTTTGTTTTGAAGATATATTGAGCATGGTAACTCCATTGAGATGAGACAAAGACATTGTTTAGAGGACTCTTAGAGCTTTCAAAAGTCCAAGAACACTCAAAATGTGGAAAATTGAGGCAAGTTACACCATTCGGAAGTTGGGCAATTTGGACGATTGCACAAAAGGACATTTTAATTGAAATACAAAATTTTCCAAATGGGCCTATAATCTTTTGATCAAACTTGTTCATGACAATATTTTTTTGACCCATAAATGCTTGTATGGCAATTTTCTATTTATTGATTTTATTTTGAATTTTAGAACATTTAATTCAAAATTAAAATTATATAAATAAGAAATCATATTTTTTTTTTCAAAGTGATTTTATATGTTCCTTGAAGTC
>CM038792.1:73897608-73982075 GCA_021764765.1 Vicia sativa
TTTTCATATTTTCATATTTTTCTATATTTTCATCCATTTTAATTTATCTTTAATAATTTTTATCATGCATTTAAAAAATACCAAAAATATTTATTTTTTGCATACTCATCATAAAAATGTTTATTTAATTTTTAAAATTAAAATTATTATTTTTGCATGCATATTTAATTTAATTTCTATTTTTGCATTTAAATAGCTTTTAATTGATTTTTAATTATCAAATTAACTCCAAAAAATCCCAAAAAATTATTCTAGCATATTAATGTTATTTCTAACATGAAAACTTTTTCTCATTCAAAAAATTATTATTTTTACTAACATTTTCATCTTATACAATTTTCTTCCGTTTTCCGATTTTTCATCTGTTCACGTGTTATCCTGCTTCGCATAATTTTTATCGCTTTTCATATTATGTAATTGCCTATGGGATGTAATAGTTTAATTAGAATTTATTTTCCGCACTTTAAATTATGTATTCGCCTAAAGCCATGTAATAGCGTGGATTTAGCTTTCCGCACTTTATATTTCCGCATTTAATTTTCGCACCTATAAACCTGCTAGTAATTAGGTGTGTATGGCAAGACTAAAATTGAACATAGCTCACTCATAATTTCCAAGATAAAAATATCGAATTTGATACACTCTTTTCACATGCACTTGGGTATTCTCTTCGCCGCCTTTACGAATTCAAATGGTCAAGTCCTCGAACGTAGAGGTATTCTAGCATCATGTGTTTAAACAAATCATCATAGTCCTTTGATACAAAGATCATAAGACCCACGATGTCGCCTCCGAATACATGATCTTGACCTCGATTGTTGCCTACGAAAAATGATGATAGTCCCTTCGAATGTGCAGGTTACTCCTACAAGTTGCTTTCTATGACCATCCGATGTCCCTTCGAATGTCCCGCTTACATCCAATCTAATAGGGTTACCTACCAACTAATGGTATGGATAGCACTATTCTAAAGGAACGTGAAACAACACTAAAATGACCATTCCGAGTAGGTAATAAGACTTTTAGTTGCTTGCTCAAACAAAATACTTTCACACCTCACACTTTTGTCAAAGTTCAAACTCTTTTCAAAACGAAACATTTCCTAACACTTTGTATACATTCCTACATGAATCATTACAAAGTCAAAGCAAATGCCTTTTCAAAACATTTTGTCAAACGATAGAAAGCACTATTTTAAAATGATCTAAGAGCAACTAAGAGCCTAGATAACTACGGATGGAAAGAGGTGCTAATACCTTCCCTTTTCATAACCTTCTCCCTTACTAATCTAACGAAGGTCTTTTTCTCGACTTTTTACCTTCCTTAATGGATAAAAGAAAAGTCGGTGGCAACTCTGCTATCCGCACATTTGCGATACGAAACCTACAAAGCGGCTCACCATTACACTCGATAATAACCGCTGGGTAAAGTGACCTTGGCACAGTCAAGTCACCACCCACGCACGCAACGACTGGGGCTACCGCTCGATCGCCTCAATGCTCAACGAGCCTCATCTTTCTAGACTCGAGTCTCCAATCGAGGTCCTCAAACTTGTTGAGCACGTCGAATGACACATCATCGTTATAGGTCCCTTGCCCGACATCCGCCGGTGGAATTAATGCTTACAATGTCCGGATCTATTCCCACTATATCGATTCGCCTCGACATAACGGCTAGTTACGGGCCTCCTCGCCGCTTTGACCTAGTCACCGAACAACTATATTTACGGACCCACATATCTAGGCCTAAATATAGCAATCAATGAGAATCTCCTATGTTCATTATATAAACCCTAATATGTTTGAGGACAAGGTATCACTTTCTTACACTCAAAACCCTAATATTTTCTATCTTCTCCTTTGAACATTTGCTTACTTTAGCATCGTGAGTGGCTTGTAGGTACACCATCCCGCCTTCAACATCAACTTGATCAAGGACCATCGCTCACTCCGCCGCTCCGACTCGATCACTTTAGA
This sequence comes from Vicia sativa, assembly GCA_021764765.1. NCBI lineage: Eukaryota > Viridiplantae > Streptophyta > Magnoliopsida > Fabales > Fabaceae > Vicia > Vicia sativa. The sequence goes on from CM038792.1 coordinate 73,899,585, forward strand.
CTGCCATGGAGGCAACATGATTGTAAAACCACATTAGCAACACCCAAATACTCACCTTTGCACTTGAACAAGAAAGTGTGGATTATCACTTGAAATACCATGAAATTAGGTTTTCACCAAGGTGGCAACACCGACACATCAAGAAGGATGTAGATGAGTTAGAGGACCAAACGATGGTTGTTCACGGTAATCGCTATCTCATAATTGGTCGAAACCACTTTAAACATTGACAATAAGCAAAGATATTTGAAAAAGTATTCAAGAAAACCCCAAAGTATTCATGCTCAAGAGGAGCAACAAGTGCATTCGATTATCCGGAAGAGGCCACCAAACACTTTCAAGCGCCAAAGCTCGGAGCCTAGTTCGTGATGGCGGTTAGCACGCTCCCATAAATAATGACAATCGCCTTGGACGTCCCATTTCTTAAAATTTATAGTCTTTTCATAGCAATAAGTTCATTCGTTATAAACCTATGAATTCTAGGATAAGTTGCGCTTCTTGTATATTTGGCAAATATGTTAGATTGCCTTTTGTTTCATCCAATACTGATATTCTAATGCCATTTGTTTTATTGAATTCTTGTAAGTACATTTTATAAAAGAGTTAAATATATTTTTGGTCCCTACAAATTACCAAATTTGACTTTTAGTCCCTATAAAAAATGTCAAATTTTAGTCTTTACAAATTTATTTATTCACGTAGTTTTAGTCCCTGTAAAACGACTAAAACGTCATGCATAATAATTTTATATGGACTAAAACATGACATTTTTTATATATGGAATAAAAGTCAAATTTAAAATATTTATAGGGACTAAAAACGTATTTAACTCTTATAAAAAATTTATTTTGATAATTAATTAAAGGCCATCTTAAAATTTAAGGTTCTTACTTTTTAGAGTCATATGCAATCGTAATCACGCTCCAATGCATATCTACGGTGAAAATATATCTTTTTCTTATAATTGCTCGGCATACAATCTACCGCGGGTTAAGAAAGATAAAGAGATACGACTTGATGGACCGGTAAAGCAAGGATCCCCAAGACATATAACCCAAAATCATCGATGAGGTGTATTTAGTCTAACTGTACTGACCAAACTGTATAATAATATTATATTTAATATATATATATATATATATATATATATATATATATATATATATATATATATATATATAATGTTTAGTCTTTTCTAAGACTAAAATTACGCTTTAAAAGTAATTTTATAGAAATTAAAATGTGACAATACAGATTAAAAAGTCAAACTTCATAATTTTGTATGAAACAAAAATAGATTTAATCTTTAATTGCTCCTAATCCATTATAATTGATTCCCTTATTATCCGAAGTCTAACTAGAATTACTGCATAATGGATCTGCAATTCATATATATTATTCTAACGACCCGTTCAAGCTGCAACCACACCTTTTCCCTCACAAAAGGACACTGGCCATGCCAAACTAGATCTTTCCCTTTTTCAGATATATCTAAGTAAACAAAAAAGAGTACTGTTATGAGGATTCTAAACTACGACAAACCACGAAAGGAATTTTATATCTTAGACGTACAAATTCATAGGGCCACCAAATATGAAACTCTGAAACACAATCTAAACCAATCCTCCTATTTGATCTTTGAACTAGATGTTTCCTGTTGCAAGTTGCAGCATTGTCATTATTATTCTTTGGTCTTTTTTTTTAGATTAGTCTCCTTTATATTACATGTGTTTTTTCCCTACAGATATGGTATTTATCAAAGGATTATTTTTTATCAAATATCTTGGAATTTACCTTTTAAAGAAGAATAAAGATGAATATGTGAGATAGTGTTATTTTAAGACCACACCCTTATATCTGATATTTAAATAAAAAATATTTTAAAAATATTTTTTTAGATAGATATAATTATAGAACAAAAGATTTATTTGAATCTTTTAATTTTTAAATTTCTATCTTAATACCTGAAAATTAATAATTTATCTGCCGGATTTACAGAAAAAAATTATTATAAAAATTATATTTATCTGCATGGTTTTATTATACAATATTTTTATTATTTAATCATTTAAATTTATTGAAAATCGTTAACTATTAATTTTAGTACTATACATCTTTATTACGTTGATGTTTGGCCAAGAGAACATTTTTTTTCTTCCACATATATCTTGGGTTGATAAATCAAAAACAAAAGAAAACGTAATTTAAGGACGGTTTAATATTTTCAATTAAGTTGTGTACTAATATCCTACAAATAAAATTATTTAGAGTTAAAATTTATTATAAATGAAATTAATATAAAAACAATATGATAGTATATAATTGAAAAAATAAATATATATTAGTAGAGATACCAATTTCGCTCAAAGAATTTGGCGCAAAAATATATATTAGTTGTGTATAAATATTCTATTTTAAATTTAAAACTACATGATTTTCTTTCACTATTTTATAGTACAAATTAATGAAGTATCTGTTTTTTAAATATGTTTTTTATTTATATTATTTTATAAAAAAAATTATACAATAATATATAAATTTTACAAATAATGCATCATTAAAAAATGGATAAATCGTCAATGGTAAGTGAAATATATACTATTTTTAAGATAGAAAAATGGATCCAGTGAATAAAACAAAATAAAGAGTCTTTGTAATTAAACCGGTTACTTTTACTTTATACTATGAGATTTCCTAACCCAGAAAAGTTCCACAATGTGGGTCGCACACACCGTCCCAATTGAATTGAATGACTTATATTCATCCCATGTTGTACTGTGCCTTTACCTTTGCTAATGCTCCATATATCCGTACCCTCAACTCATGTGCAAACATGCACTACTAATATTTACGAGACATGAGCAACATGGCAAATTGGCAAATGGCAATGAAGAGCTGTTAGTAGTAACATGTTTGGAAAAGTAGGTATTGCTTCATTGTATCCACAATCTTTTAAAGTGTGATTTTCTATAATACGGCGGTTCTTCTAAAGTTAATTAGGCATGTCACCTTACATGTATTGGCATCCCACATCTCTACAATACTCGCACATACATGTTTATGAAAAGAGGAGCCTTTTAAAATATTAGGCGGTGATAGTGAGAATATCTCATGGTGTTAGTCTGGAGTTGGAAATGTGCTAAGTTGAAGTAGGTGGATTAAGAAAAATAACAAAGTTTCTAGAATAATCATGTTGGCCATCATGAGGTGTCGCGTATGCATGGGGATGAAAAAGTTGCATCGCGCAATTCTATCTATGACGCACACGATGGACCTTTTGTCGACGTGGTCGACTGTTTTCAAGGCTTTAAAAGGAGATTTTGATATCTTTCCAAGGGTTTTGCTAATTTTGACTACGTGTGATGAAATAGAGTACCAAAAGTGGAATTTAGAAAGCATCGAGGCCAAATCTTTAAGGATTTTCTAATGAAACTTCGTCATATTGTATGGTATTTATTTATATCAGTATGAGTAGCTAAACACCCTAAGTTAGATTTTGTATGATGAACTTATTTTGAACCCGCTGGGACATATGTCTAATTTGTTATTGCATGCATGTTTAATCGAATTTATGTTTCTATTTAAATGCCTATTTTGCTTAATGCATATTATTTGAGATACTCTATTAATATGATCACGGACGATATGGAACACCCACCCTTATCCTATGCGCTTAAACTAGGGAGATTATTGTACTTATGCCGTTGAATGGGGATAAGAGATTCTAGTAGTGTCGATAATTAATGCACCGTATCATCGCTCGATTTCACTAACGCCGTTGAATAGGGATATGAGACTTCTACTAGAAATAAGAGAGTTATATACCAAGGGACCGAGTTAGTGGACTTGTTAATTCACCGTGAAACATAACATCATTCCATCCATGTAATACATTAGACATCAACTTGGGAGAAATAAAGGATTCGTTGGAAAACCTAATCGCTTTCTCATTAATTTTAATAACATTTATTTTTGCCCAATCAAACTCAATTCTATATTGTTAATTTCTAAACATTGCACAATGTTTGTCTTTTTAAATAGAATTTTATCCTTGTGGATACGATCTTATTTTATTACTGCGATAATATCGGTACATTTGGCGAGAAGTCATCAAGTTTTGGTGTCATTGTTGGGACTGTTGATAATATCAACAAGGCAACTCTTATGCAATGTTTTTGTTTATTAGTAATTTTGTTATTTTTTATTTTTATTTTAATGATTGTTACGCATTAATACTAAGGTATTTCGTTTGTATATGCACCTGGATCAGAGTTGATACCCTTTGATCTAGAAATTGAAAGAATCGCACGGGTAAACCAGAAATCTATTAGAGAAACCACTCTAGCACGAGAGACTTTAGCGGGGGAAATTTACTTGTTTATTCAAATAGAGAAATCGACGAAGAAATAACCATGGTAGTATACCACTCCCTCAAACCATAGAGGACTACCGCAAAGGACGTTTGATGGAAATTTTTAGGGCTTTGTACCGCCGACCTTGCTAACTTTGTTATTAAAAAGTTTGTACTTTCGTGTTTAAAAGACAATCCTTGTGATGGAAATGCAATTAAGGATCGTGGGAGCATCTCGCTCGCTTCCACGAAATAACCTCAATGTGTAGTAGCAACCCACCCATCAAGATAAGGTGAGCCCGAGGTTGTTCGGGTTCCCATTTATTGGAAGAGCCAAATATTGTGTGAGATATTGGATCGAACTCTATTGAGTCGAAGTGTAGCTTCTGTTCGATAGTATTGAGCATGTCGTCGAAGTTTAATCACATGGTAGTGTTGAAGACCTCCATACTGTAGTCGAAGTGTATTCTAGTATGTGGGTGTCGAAATGCTAAGGTTGTTAGTATTTAATTGGGCTTGTTTGTTATGTCCAATTGTTTGTTAGATTGTACCCTAAGTTAGCTTGTAATGGGTATTTGTGATAAAAACTCATTAGTTTAGTATGTTAGGTTTATTATAAATAACATACTAGTCTCTCATCATTGCATACTGCAAATCCTAATTTAGGGTGAGAGAGTTATTTGTTATTCTTGTATACTTGCAATCTTGTTTTGAAGATAAAAGAAAGAATAGCAGTTAATAACCAATTCCTTTGTGTTCTTCTTATTTTATCATCTTTTCTACCCTTTTTTTTCTTGATCATTAAAGAACAAATTTATACTTTGTTTTCAAGGCATCTGATTCACAACATATTGGTTACTATGTCTTTCTAATGGTACCATTGGAACTTGGAAAGAGCTGGAGGATAAATTTCTGGAAAGATTCTTTACTACCACACAGTTCATAGAAAGAAAAGCTGAAATTACTAATTTGAGTAGCAAGAGACTGAATCTCTTTATGATTCATGGAATAGATTTAAATAGTTATTACACAGATGTCCAAATCATAATCTTAGCAGCATGGATTAAATGCAGACCTTTATCAAAGGGTTCAAAAGTCAGACACATATGCTTTTGGATGCTTCCGTGGGAGGCATAATCAGGGTGAGAGGGTTAAATGTAGACCTTTTTTATTTAAAAAATATTCTTAAATAAATATCGCTCAAAGTGTGAAAGAGTTAGAAGGCCGAAAGTACATGTACACCAAAAGACATGTTAACTTTAGATGCTCATATTGCATTACTATCTCAAATTGAATTATTAAATAAAAGGATAGATGAAAGCATCTTGAATCAAGCTAATGTGAGTCGTACAAGTACTAAAGTGTGATTTTGGAAGAAGGACATGCAAACAAAATGTGTTCAACAAAAGAATCTAGTGAAGAAGCACATAATGATAACTTTCTAAGAATAATCCCTATTATAACACTTACAATCCAGGTTGAAATATCATCTAAGCTTCCAGTGGAGCAATAATCAAACATCAAATGCAAATCAGATGCGCAATGACTTAACAACCTCAATTTCAAAAGAAACAATACCTCCGAAAGAGACTCTAAATAAATTCATTCAAGAAACTCAAAGCACTTTTGAAGAGATAATTGTTAGACTACTGAATTATCTAGAGGGATGAATAGATTCCAAATTACAAATCACCTTTCAAATATGGTTACTTAAACTTATTTGAAAAACAATTTTGAGTAGAAGATTTTTGGTCTAAAACAAAATAATAGTCTAAACGAACCTAGTTATTGAAACTCAGATATGCACATGCCAAATGGAATTAAGATAATGATAAAATAAATCAACATAATAATATCTCAATTAATAGTTTAATATCAAATACATCGGTTTCCTATTTCTAATGAAATTAAACAAAACATAGAACAATGCAATTTATGAAACACTTGGTGTGCAAAAGAATTTTCTCGAATTTTTTAGTTGTCTTGATATGAAAAGCACTTATAATCAAAAGTGATTATAAGATAATCAACAACTAATTCAAAAAAAAGAGCCACAAAAATTATATTGAGTCGATCGATTAGTTAATAAAATTCAACAAATTGCATAATGAAACATATAGAGAAAGTAAAGAGATAAGAGATAGAGAGCGACACAAGAATTTTTATATGAAGTTCGCCAATATTCATCTCTATGGCTACGATACCCCAATTCCAAATTTGGAATTAGGATAATTTCTTACTTTGCAAAAGTATGATTACAAGAGAAGTGCAAGAGTAACCCTACAAACCCAAACTGTTTGATGTTGATTCAACTCATTCTCATCTTTTGATCTTTAACAGAGCAAGACACAATATATACCAATTAACTTATCGATATTGCTACTCCTTTGCATTCTTTATCTCCAAAGTTGAAATTGGTATAATGGACTTGGATGTCCTATGACATGTTGAGACATCCGAATCCGACTTAAACAAATGCATAAGGTATAAACACATACAAAATAATGTTGAAAAGTAAACACACCGTAATCATTACCCCGCTTAAGAGAAACTCTTCTACATTTGGGGCATACCAAGGCATCAAGTTCCACTATAATAGTATCAATTTGAAGCTAAACTAGTCCCAAGTTTACAACTTCTCACTTAATCACTACATGTGCTAACTTTCTATCTAAGGATCACCTAGATATGAGGCCCTCCTCAATCCCTTATCGATCACAAACAACAATGGACAAACAAAATGATACACTTCCATTACAACAATACAAAAGACTCACTTTTATGACAATACCTAGCCAAGACTTTTAACTAAGAACACAACTTGGAGTTACTTACAAGCTTTATCTAAGAACAATACTCACTCTTGCTTCAAAGCTTCAAGGAGAACAATAATAGAGACTTACAACTTTATGACAAATCCTACTCACATATCAAGTGGATTACACAACCAACTCTCCTAGATAGTGGTACAGACTCGGCCCTAATGATTACATCTTTTCTAATTTCGATTGGTACCTTTCTTAGGTTACAAAGACTTCTATTTATAACCTATATCCCAATTGAATTTGTAACTTAAATCACGGCTCATCGTTTGTTACCAACCTACATAAGTTTTTTCATAAAAATAGGTCTTCAATCAAATCTTCCTAATTTATCTCCATAATTAAAGATTGCATATTCTTAAATATTCTTCTTGATTCTTATTGACCTATAAAACAGCGCCACATAGGATAATACAATATCCTTAAAATATATTTTGTAATTGTGACTTAACGGAATATAACAATCATTTCAGCTCATGTGCGATGTCGAATGAATCTGTATAGGACATCTTATCCAACATGTTGCTTCAGATTTTGAAACACTTTTGAAATTCTGGTTCCAGCTGACCCATATGTCCTATAAATATGTCAAGACATCTGGTATGACATTGACACACGCACAAGGTAGAATAATACAACAGTCAGAAACATAAAGAACACATCGAATTGTTAACCCAGCTCGTTCAACTAACCTACATCCGGGGCTACCAGCCGAAGAAGACTCCACTATCGTAGTATTAATTTATGTAAACAACCTCGGTTTACGATAAACAACCTTCGCTTACCTAATCACTTCCCAATGAAACCTTTATATTATAAGACCATCTAAGACAAGAGAACCTCCGCTCTCCCTAGTGATACCTAACAATTGCAAACCCCGCAACAAAAATAACCATTTTGAGGAACACCTCTCCAAACACAAAAACAGTCAAAGTCGTGACACACACATATACTTGTAATTGCTTCACAACTTCTTCCAAGAACATAACTCAACTCATTGCTTCACAGCTTCTGAGTGAGTAAAGTAATCCTCTTGCCTACGAGCTTCGACGTACAAATCAGTGACCATCCCACAATCTGAGTGGTTCACTTACATGGCTAACCCTAATGATTATATCTTTCTATAATTTGCTAGCTTCCTAAAACTAGGTTACAAACTACTTATTCATAACCTTCTACCCAACTGGATTTGGGCCTTCAAACAACAACATAGCAGCTTGTAATAAACCGCAGAATAAACCGCATTAAAACAAACAAGCAAAATCATACAATCAAGGTCCTTAATCTAATTTTTCTCCTTAGAATCTGGACCTCCACACATGCCTTCAATAACATGCCACACATGATACATAATCTTCCCAGAATATTCTGCACAACTGTCATACCCCAAAATTTTCCCTCCTACTTCTCAAAACATTTCATACATCCATACTCCAGAATCCTCAAGGGTTGATCGACAAACCTCTCCTAGACAATAAACCCAAACTAGGGTTTGGTATTCCTCGATCAATATGGACTTCCAACATCTCCAATGGTCTTCATGCCTCCTCATATGCTTCAAGGATTCTCCATGTCAAGTTTCAAGCCTCACAAGTCAAGTTTCCTCACAATTGCTCGATGGTTGAAAATCAACAGATGGACAAAAAGTCAACTGTGGTCAACATGCAGTCAAACTTTATGATTTTTGGTCAACATCCTCATTTTAAAGTTACATTCATCATTTGATCAAGGGTTGATCATGATTCATCAAGAAAACTCAAGATTTGCTCAAAAGTCAAACTTTCTAAATTAGGGTTTCTTAGTGAAAAGTCAACCAAACTTTGACTGGGCATAACTTCTTCATAATTTCTCAGAAATTTTTCCACCACCTCTTGTTTTGAAGGAAATTCAATTCTCTACAACTTCATGTCTCACAAGAATGTTCAAAAAATGCTTCATTTGGAAGGTATGGATCAAAACATTATAGGTCCTTTTCAAAGTCAACATTTTGTTTTGAAGATATGTTGAGCATGGAAACTCCAATTGAGATGAAACCAAAGAGGTTGGTTAGAGGACTCTTAGAGCTTTCCAAAAAGTCCAAGAACACTCAAAAATGTGGAAAATTGAGCAAGATACACTATTCAGAAGTTGGGCAATTTTGGACAATTGCACAAAAGGAGATATTGGTCAAAATGCAAAATTTTCCAAATGGGCCTATAATCTCTTGATCCAAACTTGTTCATGACATTATTTGTGACACATAAATGCTTGGCCATGGCAATTTTCTATTTTATTAATTTATTTATTAAATTTTAAACCATTTAATTCAAAATTAAATTATATAAAATATGAAAATAAGATATTTTTTTAAGGAGAGTGATTTTATATCATGCTTGAGGTCCAAGGAAGCCCATCACACTTACCAATTTCGTGCTTGATCATCCATTTAAGAGAAAATCAAATTTCCTTCAAAAATTTGATTTTATTTGAAAATCATTCAATGCATTCAAAACCAAATCTTTTTGCCTTGTTTTTTCTCTCTCAATTCACTCTATAAATAGCCAGCATTACACACAGCAAGAGACACGAAACCCTAGCCCTTACAACAACCCTTATTTTGTCAAATTTTTTCAAGAACTTGTGAAAATCGAATTTTATTTTGCAGCCTTTCTCAGCCTCATTCAACCATCCAAACGTGCTCAGGGGGTAAGATTGAGTAAGAATGCATCATTGTTATTGATCAAAGCAAGCAGAATCGAGCCATATACATGCATACATATTCAATTTTTTCTTGGTTTTGCATTTTATTATTCTGTTTGTTTTAATTGATTCTAATGCCTTTAACGTGTTCATGAGGTGCCAGGGTTCGATCCGGGCAATCGTTGTTGAGTTTGAACATCGGAATCGAAGATGCCATATCTAGGCTTTTGAACTGCTAGCTTCAATCTCAAATTGTAGGACAATTCGTAGGAAACCGAGACCACCATTGATTCGCAGACTCGATTTAGGGGGGGGGGGGTAGCCTCAATCCCACCTTCGATTTCCATTATTTTGCGTGTTTGTTGATTTTGCCGGAGAAGACGACCGAGCTAGGCCCCGGCCGTGGACCGCTTGACTCAAAGTAGGATGTGCGTGGCAGTTTCGCATTTTCTAATTCGTCCATCCATAAGTGACTGGGGTCCACGCGTGCTTACTCGTTTTCAAACCTTTCCCTGACGCGTCATCCTTCATATTCAATTAATTCTGGCTTTTCTAACACCAGATGACACTTGGCCTAGTGGTTAAGGCGTGGACTGTTGAAGATGCTCCAAGAGGTCTCCTGTTCGAACCATGCCAGGACCAGTTTTGTTTTCTTTTTTCACAATCTCAACTTTTTTCAATTATTTTCATATTTTCATATTTTTTAATATTTTTGCATTCATTTTATTTCTTTTCAATAATTTTTATCATGCATTTAAAAACATCAAAAAATATTTTTCTTTTTGCATTATTTCCAGAAAATGTTTATTTAATATACAAAATTAAAAAATATTATTTTGCATGCATATTTAATTTAATTGCTAATTTATCATTTAAATCACTTTTAATTAGTTTTTAATTATTAAATTACCTCCAAAAAATCCCAAAAAATTATTTTAGCATATTAATGTTATCATGAAATATTTTTCTCATTTAAAAATTTGCATTTTTACTAATATTTTTCTCTTATCTGATTTCAGATTTTCCGATTTCTCATCTTTTCACAAGTTATCCTGCTTTGATTTATTTCTTTTTATCGCTTTTTTCCAATTATGTAATTGCTTATGGGATGTAATAGCTTAATTAGGCTTTTATTTTCCGATTTTAAATTATGTATATGCCCCAAAGCCATGTAATAGAGGATTTATCTTTCCGCACTTTACATTCCGCATTTTAATTTCCGCACCTATAAACTCGCTAGTAATTAGGCGTGTATGGCAAGATAAAATTGAACATAGCTCACTCTAATTTTCAAGATATAATATCTGAAATCAACACACTCTTTTCACACATGTACCCCTTAGGGTAATTCTCTCGTTGCCTTACGAATACAAATGGTCATGTCCTCGAACGTAGAGGTATTCTAGCACCGCTGCCTTCAAAACAAATCATCATAGTCCCTTCGATACAAAGATCATAGACCCACGATGTCGCCCGAATACATGATCTTGACCTCGATTGTCGCTCACGAAAATGATGATAGTCCTTCGAATGCTAGGATACTTCCAAAAGTTGCTTTCTATGACCATCCGATGTCCCTTCAATGTCCCGCTTACATCCAACGAATAGAGTTACCTACCAACTAATGGTATGGATAGCGCTATTCTAAAGGAACGTAAAATAACATGAAAACGACCATTCTGAGTAGGTAATAAGACTTTTAGTTGCTTGCTCAAATCAAATATTTTTCACACCACACACTTTTTGTCAAAGTTCAAACTCTTTTCAAAACGAAACATTTCGAACACTTTGTATACATTCCTACATGAATCATTACAAAGTCAAAGCGAAATTCTTTTCAAAGCATTTTTGTCAAACACACGAAAACACAATTTTAAAGTGATCTAAGAGCAACTAAGAGCCTGAGATAACTACGGATGGAAAGGGGTGCTAATACCTTCCTTTTCATAACCTTCTCCCTTACTCGTAATCTAACGAAGGTCTTTTCCTGTACTTTTACCTTCCTTAATTGGATAAAAGAAAAGTCGGTGGCGACTCTTGCTATCCGCACATTTGCGATACAAAATCCTACAAAGTCAGTTCACCGTGTTACGTAATCGGCGACCACGGGAGACACCCTAAAGAGAGAATGCCTTAAGGATTTCTAGATAACTTTTATTGCTTTTTGTTTGACTTGCTTGCTTTATCTTTAAGGGTTGCTTGGGTATTATATTTGGGGATCCTACACCCGATCCGGTTTTTAGGTAAGTAGCAATAATCGTCGACCGCTAGACGATATCAAAACGGTCAACATGATGGCTACGTTAGTGTGACACTTTGGATGTCCCGATACTCTTCATTTCCAAGTTGAGGATAGTATTTGGCTTCGTGGTGTCATCAAGCACTAACTAAACTTTTAGAACCTTAATTGACCCATCTTAGCCATTAGAAGGTAGTGAGATGGCCTGCAGACTAAGGTTGGTTGATACCGATGCTACGCCATTGAGATCGACTTTTGGGATATTTTCGGTCGACCACTTGGTAGTCGATTGAAATAAACGCCACGAAAGATCAATGATGTGAGATTCCTAGAACCCGTTACTATTATAGGACAGATGAACCAACTCAAACTTTTGGTGGGGTAATCACTATACCTCATGCAAGCCTTAAACCTAGGCTCATTGTGTGAATTGTTTGTGTGTGCTAAACATGACATCATCTCGCATTGCATATCATTTCTAACTATTTCAAGGACCTAGGATTTATCTTTGCTCGCTTTGTAGGGATTATGGCTTCTAGAAAGACTATCCAAATCAACTTCATGGGTATACCTTCTCACTCAAAGAATTGGTTTCAAATTTGACCATGCTGGCCATCAAAAGACATGGTTATCTACTTGATTTGGTTATCTCCGGTTTTGAAGAAGATATGATGCATGTCCTATTCTAGTTCTTTGATCCAAGCACCATTGCTTTACGTTCCAGATTATCGCTTGGTTCCTACCTTGGAAGAATTCTAAGCTTTTGGGTACCTATTCTTGACCAAATGCCATTCACCGGTCTAGAAAAGGTTCCTAGGTATGAAGACATCGATCCGCTTTACATCTTAAGCGCCATATTGAAGCCAATTGGGAAACCGTATGGAGTTAAGGGTTTACTTTCCAAGTTCTTAATTAAGAAAGCCCGAGAATTCCTCAAAGCTATGAGTTTCCATGCATTCGAAGATATTGTGGCCTTGCTAATCTATAGTTTGATTCTATTCCCTAACTAGGATCAATTCATAGATGTCAACGCCATCAAGTTGTTCCTTACCCGCAATCCTGTGCCTACCTTACTTGGAGACATTCTACATTCTCTCCACACTCGTACTACTAAAAGACAAGGAACTCTCATGTGTTGCATACCGTTGCTTTCCAGGTGGTTTATTTCGCACCTTCCTCCATCAGTTTTGAAGAATGAACAAAGGTTGAGATGGTCTCAAAGGCTAATGTCGCTCTCTCATTCAGATATCCGTTGGAATCTTTTCTCTCAAAAGGATTTCACCTTCATTGAGCTGTGGAGAATTCCTAATGTACCGCTACTTGGTATAAGGGAGGTATTACTTACAACCCTTCTCTAGTTCTACGTCGCTTGGTTTTGCTCAAGAGATGGCCCACATGATATGCTTCTCCAAGATATTGTGTTCGACTACAACCACGATCTCCGCATCACCGACGAAGGTTCATACACTGGGGCATGGTAAAGAAGACGATACCAAGACTTTGGGACACCAAAACTCCATTCCTTGGGAACCTTACCTCAAATGGGTGCGAGCTCGAGCTCAAAACCTCATGATGCCATTCACGCCTATTTTACCAGAATTATGGAACCTGCTATAGGTGACGCACTTATACCGCTCTCCATCCCGACATGCCTACCGATTTTGAAGACTGAAGAGATCCCGGATTCAACTAAAAGAAGAGATGGATACCTTTGAAGCTCAGTGTTATGCAAGTGAGAAGAAAGTGCTAGAGTTGACCAAGCTACTTCACGAGGAGCGAAGCATCAACGCCTACCGGCACCAAAAGGAAGCGCCATGGAGACTTAGAGCTTTAGGATTTATATGTTTTCTTTTATTTGTTTGAACTATCTTTTGTACTTAAAAAGAAAAAGAATAAAAGGAGTACTAATAAATGTTTGTTCATTGCTTGTTTAAACAAATTTAAGTCTCTAAGGTCCTTGAAAACATTGCATTGCATTCGATAAACATTGCATAGCATAGCATAACATTGCATCATGTACATGAAGATTGGTTTTCTCATTCTCTTGCTATTTATTTTAGCGAAATGGCTCTTGAACAATGTCAAAGATCTCCAAGCTCGTAATGCTCAGCCAAAGCAGATGTTCACCACCTTGGTCCAAGGCCAAGAAGATCCAAGAAGCTCATCAATGGAAGAAGAAGGTTGTTGGTCTTCTCAACATGGGCGACGCTACAAGGGTGGTCCTAAAGTGGTCATGAATAGAGCTCTCAAGGAAGTGTCAAGAAGGAGGATGAGCAAAGTGACAAGGGTGATGGCGAAGGTAGTCAAGATGAGCCCGAAAGACTATGATAATGGCCAAGACTCGATCAAGATGACAAGTACAAGCAACTTGAAGACCGTCTGAATGCTGTGGAAAACCCAAGATGTCCGGCTGAATTTTGATGATCCGAGTCTTGTCCTCGTGTTGTGATTCCTCCCAAGTTCAAAGTTCCAACTTTGCTAAGTATGATGGCATGTCTTGCCCTAAGTCGCATTTGAAATCCTATGTCCAGAAGATCAATCCCCACACCGATGATAGAAAGTCAGGATGCATTATTTTCAAGAGAGTTTGTCCGGAACTCAATTGGAGTGGTATTATCAGCTAGAGAATGACCGTATCCATACTTGAAGTAACGAGCGATGCTTTCTACAAGCAATATGAGTACAATGTCAATTGACACCCACTTGCATGCAACTACAAAGCATGTCTATGGGTCGTGACGAGAAGTTCAAGGAGTATGCCTTAAATGGAGAGATCTAGCAGCAAAGTTCAACCACCCTTGTCCAATAGGGAGTTGGTTGATATGTTCATGGAACACCGACAGCCCATTCTTCAATCATCCGATTGAAACTCTTCACCGGATTCACCGAACTGATATTGACAGGCGAGCATATTGAAGCTGGTATCAAGAGTGGAAAGATTCAGGTAGAGACATCTTCAAATGCTGCAAAGAGATCTTTTGATGCTAAGAAAGAAGCCAATGCCGTGTATGGTCAAAAAAGCCGAGCCAAGACCGACTGCTACAATTTGTGGGGCGCTTGTGATCTCCAATCCTACATCAAGACAACCTCAGCGAGATAACGCGCGTAGCCAGAACGCGCCACGAAGATAGTTTACGAAGATCAACATGCCATTGTCGCAAGCCTTGCAACACATGTTGAAAGCAGAGCTAGCTACCTTGAGGGATCCTCCTCAAAATGTCAATACTTCCTCTCCGAGATATAATCCTAATGCTAAGTGTGCTTACCATTCCAATAGCCCAGGACATAGTACTGATGATTGTTGGGCTCAAGAACAAGATTCAAGATATGATCAAGCTAAGCAGATTGAGTTTGATCCTCCTGTTGAGACTCTGAATGTGATCAACACACCTATGCCTAACCATGACAAGAGTTCCAATGTTGTTGGCGATGATACTTATGTTTTCAACATAGATGACTTGACCATTTCTCTGATGATTGTTAAGAAGAATTTGCTACAAGCTGGTGTCAATCCAGGATGCCCAGAGGATTGTCGCAGCCCATCCGCACCGATGGTTGTGCTTGGTTGAGAAGACGGTTCAATGCATGATGGATAACCATGAGATACTATTTCAAACCACCGTGCGTAAGTCGTGTGAAGAAATGTCTAAGTTGAAGATTGACAATGTGAATGAAGCCGCACTGCCTGCATGGGATACCTGGGGCAGCCAAGTGGAAAGTATGATTACATGGTGAAGTACATCGCCTCGAAAGCTACAAAATTCCTATTGAAGATGTTAAGGCGACCGAATGGGGTGACGATTTCCCGTAAGACTGCGATGTTAACACAATAAGGATTTCTCGCTGACTCCTGCCTCAGAGTGGCACCTCTCACCATTACTTCCTGCACTAGTTCCAGACCGACAAGGCTATCCTGGGACTATGGATCCGATGTTTACTATCATGGCGCCAAACAAGACCCTCTCGACCATTGAAGATCTAACCATCAAAGCTACCATTCTTGACATCGACAACATCACCGGATCAAGTAAGGTGACCAGAACCGGAAGAGTATTCTCTCCAGATATCTCCCCTCCAAAAGACGCGACTCCACTCGCATTCCATCTATTCACCCACCCCAAGCTAGAGGAAAGAACAAAGGACTCATCCCGCTCAACCAGAAGTGCCAAAGGAAGTCGCTGAAGACACCTCCAAACGAGAAATGGAGGAAATTCTGAAGTCGTTGAAGACACCTCCAAACGAGAAATGGAGGAAATTTTTGTTTTGAAGATATATTGAGCATGGAAACTCCAATTGAGATGAGACCAAAACGCTTGGTTAGAGAACCTTGAGCTTCCAAAAGTCCAAGAACACTCAAAATGTGGAAAATTGAGCAAGATACACTATTCGAAGTCAATTTTGGACAATTGCACAAAAGGATATTTTGGTCAAACTGCAAAATTTTCCAAATGGGCCTATAATCTTTTGATCCAAACTGACGTAGGGCTAAAGAAGGGTTGTAAGTAATACCTCCCCTTATACCAAGTAGCGGTACATTAGGGAACTCTCCACAAACCAATGAAGGTGAAGTCCTTTGAGAGAAAAGATTCCAACGGATATCGGAGTGAGAGAGACATCATCCTTGAGACCATCTCAACCTTTGTTCATTCTTCAAAACTGATGGAGGAAGGTGCAAATAAACCACCTGAAAGTAACGTATACAACACATGAGAGTTCTTGTCTCTTAGTAGTACGAGTGTGAGAGAATGTAGGATGTCTCCAAGTAAAGTAGGCACCGATTGCGGGTAATAATTGATGGCGCTGACATCTATGAATTGATCCGAGTTAGGAAATAGAACCAAACCATAAATTAGCAAGGCCACAATGTCTTCAAATGCATGGAAACTCATAACTTTGAGGAATTCTCGGGCTTTCTTGATTAAGAACTTGGAAAGTAAACCCTTAACTCCACTTCTAGTTTCCCAATTGGCTTCAATGTCTGAGCGCTTAAGATGTAAGGCGGATGCGATGTCTTCGTACTTAAGAACCTTTTCCAAACCGGTAAATGGCATTTGGTCAAGAATAGGTACCCCAAGTAGCTTAGAGAACTCTTCCAAGGTAGGAACCAACTCGATAACTGAAATGTAAAGCAATGGTGTTTCGGATCAAAGAACTGAATAGACATGCATCATATCTTCTTCAAAACCGGAGATAACCAAATCAAGTAGATAACCATGCTTTTGATGAATTGAGCATGGTCGGAATTTCAAACCAATTCTTTGAATGAGAAGGATACCCATGAAGTTGATTCGATAGTCTTTCTAGAAGCCATAATCCCTACAAAATGCAGCAAAGATAAATCCCTAGGTCCTTGAAATAGTTAGAAATGATATGCAATGCAGATGATGTCATGTTTAGCACACACAAACAATTCACACAATGAGCCTAGGGTTAAGGCTTGCATGAGGTATAGGCGATTACCCCACCAAAAGTTTGAGTTGGTTCATCCTGTCCTATAATAGTAACCGGGTTCTAGGAATCTCATATCATAGATCTTTCGAGGCGCTATTTCAATACGATGGCCAAGTGGTCGATCGAAAATGTCCCAAAAGTCTAATCTCAATGAGCGTAGCATCGAGTATCAACCAACCTCGGTCTACACCAAAGCCGGCCATCTCACTACCTTCTAATGGCCAAGATGGGTCAATTAAGGTTCTAAAAGTTTAGTTAGCGCTTGATGACACCACGCAGAAGCCAAATACTATCTTCAACTTGGGAATGAAGAGTATCGGGACAACCAAAGTGTCACGCTAACGTAGCCATCATGTTGACCGTTTAGTTATACGTCTAGCGGTCGCGATGATTTAATGCCACTTACCTAAAAGGAAACCCGGATCCGGGTGTAGGATCCCCCAACAATATAGTACCCAAGCAACCCTTAAAGATAAAGCATACAAGTCAAACAAAAAGCGATAAAAGTTATCTAGAAATCCCTAAGGCAATTCTCTCTTTTAAGGGCATATTCCCCAGCAGAGTCGCCAGTTCTGTAATACGGTGAACTGACTTTGTAGGATTTTTGTATCCAAATGTGCGGATAGCAAGAGTCGCCACCGACTTTTATTTTTATCCAATTAAGGGAAGGTAAAAGTAACAGAAAAAGACCTTCGTTAGATTCTGAGTTCGGGAGAATGGTTATGAAAAGGGAAGGTATTAGCACCCCTTTCCATCCGTAGTTATCTACGGGCTCTTAGTTGCTCTAGATCACTTTAAAATTGCTTTCTGTGTGTTTGACAAAATGTTTTGAAAAGAGGCATTTCGCTTTGACTTTGTAATGACTCACGTAGGAGTGTATACAAAGTGTTCGGAAATGTTTCGTTTTGAAAAAGAGTTTGAAACTTTGAGAAAAAAGAGTATGTGGTGTGAAAAGCATTTGATAGAGCAAGCAACTAAGAGACTTATTTACCCACTCGTAATTGGTCGCTTTTGTATTTTACATTCCTTTAGAATAGCGCCAGCCATACCATTAGTTAGTAGGTAGCTCCATTCGTTGGATGTAAGCGGACATTCAAGGGACATCGGATGGTCATAGAAGGCAATCTTGTAGAAGTATCCAGCACATTCGAAGGACTATCATCATTTTTCGAGGCGACAATCGAGGGTCAAGATCATGTATTCGGAGGCGACATCGTGGGTCTATGATCTTGTATCAAGGGACTATGATGATTTGTTTGGAAGGCAACGGTGCTAGAATACCTCTACGTTCGAGGGACATGACCATTTTGAAATCGAAAGGCATCGAGAGAGAATTACCCTAAGGGGTGCGTGTGTGAAAGAAGTGTGTTGAATTCGAGTATTTTTATCTTGCAAGTTAGTGGGCTATGTTCAATTTTTAGTCTTGCCATACACGCCTAATTATTAGCAATTGATAAGGGTGCGGAAAGTAAATGCGAATGTAAAATGCGGAAAGGTAAACCTACGCTATTACATGGCTTTGGGGCAGATACATAATTTAAAATTGCGGAAAATAAAAACCTAGATTAAACTATTACAACCCATGAGCAATTACATTATTGGAAAAATAAAACGATAAAAGAAAAAACGTCCGAATCGGAGCAACCTGTGAAAGAATAAGAGATTGGAAAATATGATGAAATCGAAATAAGATAAAATATTAGAAAAAATGCAATTTTTAATATGAGAAAATTAATATATGCTGGAAATAAGATAAATAAGCTAAAATAATTTTTTTGGATTTTTTGGAAAAGATTTAATAATTAAAATGCAATTTATAATGATTTAAATGCTAAAATAAAAATAAAATAAATATGCATGCAAAAATTATATTTTTTAATTTTATTAAATTAAATAAAGGTTTTTAGAAAAATAATGTAAAAAGAAAAAATGTTTTTGGTAATTTTTAATGCAAAATAAAAATCATGAAAGTTAATTAAAATGAATGAAAATATTGAAATAATATGAAAAATATGAAAATAGAGTTTTGTAAAAGAGAAAACCAAATGGTCCTGGGGAGAATCGAACCCAGGACCTTGTCTTCAGAAGTCACACGCCTTGCCAACTGAGCCACGTTGCTTCACTGTTGGAAAACCGGATCGAGTAGAAGAAAGACAAGTGTCGCTCCCTGAAGCTCCAGACCGCGCGCGAAGCTTCATCGTCCCCGGTTCAAATTTTCAAAACTAGCGTCGGCTGTTCTTCGACGCTACGTCCCTGGCTAATTCAAGAAATCAAGCAAACATAATATAAATAAATTCTAAGGCCATGGATCGATTCCTCAGGTCATTCCGAGTTCAATGGCATAGGTCCTGTTGTCCAATTTTTCTTATTAAGAGAAACCCTAAAACATGCTCAGGAACCCTAACTATGGCATCTCGAGTTTCCGGTCATGAAAATGCAATTAAAGTACCCAGAAAGCTTGCAACCTTCCTACTAATCACAAAAACAAACACAAAACATGTTAAATATGCATGAAAACGGAAATACGATTTTGGATTTTTCAAGAACAAACCGATTTCGGATTTCTTGTTTCTGGATGGTTTTTGATGATGTAAGTATCTGGATCGATTCAGGAGATGTCAAGCAATGTGTTGGACACCTCAAAAACGATTGAAAACGGCTGGAAGTAGGGTTCCCACTTGCTTGTGCACCACGGTTTTTTGAGCTTTGGAATAGGGTTTGTAGAGCAATTTTTTCCTTTTTTTCTTGATAGGTATGCATCATGTATTTATACTGGATGGATTTGGGATTGAATTTGGAAAGAATCAATCAATATTCAATGGAAATCAAATTTGATATTTCCATGAAAATCAAATCTTCAAAGCTTGACCAATTTCAATCCAATCTTGCCTTTCTTGCTCCAATTTCGAATTTGCTGGCATTTGTGAGTTAATTGGACCTTAAGGAAAGAATAAAATCAATCTTGCATTAATTTCAATTTTATAATTTATTTTAAGATTTAATTTGCATTTAAATAAATAAATTACAAATTAAATAGAAAAATAAATCAAAAATTCGTGGCATTGGGCTTGGATATTCCTAATTGCATGAGGAACATGTTAGGATGAAGAAAAAGTAGGCCCATTTGCAAAAGATTTGATTTTTTGAAGTATCTCTCTTTGTGCATTCTTCCAAAATTGCCCAACTTGTGAATGGTGTAACTTGCTCAATTTTCCATATTTTTGAGTGTTATTGGACTTTTTGGAAAGCTCTAAGAGTCCTCTAACCAATGTCTTTGGTCTCATCTCATTTGGAGTTACCATGCTCAATATATCTTCAAAACAAAAAGTTGACTTTTTGTTGACTTTGAAAATGACCTGTAATGTTTTGAGCTATACCTCTCAAATGAAGCATTTTTTGGACATTCTTGTGAGACATGAAGTTGTAGAGAATTGAATTTCCTTCAAAACAAGAGGTGGTGGAAAATTTCGAGAAAGTATGAGAAAGTTATGATCACCAAAGTTCATTGACTTTTCACCTAAAACCCTAATTTAGAAAGTTTGACTTTGAGCAAATCTTGAGTTTTCTTGATGAATCATGATCAACCCTTGATCAAATGATGAATGTAACTTCAAAATGAGGATGTTGACCAAAATCGAAGTTTGACTGTATGTTGACCACAGCTGACTTTTGTCCAATACACCCAATTTTCAACCATCCGAGCAATTGTCCGAGGAAACTTGACTTGAAGCTTGAAACTTGACATGGAGAATATTTGAAGCATATGAGGAGGCATGAAGGCCATTGGAGATGTTGGAATCCATCTTGACTTGAGAGATACCAAACCCTAATTTGGGTTGATTGTCTAGAGAGAGTTTGTCCGATCAACTCTCGAGGAATCCTCGAGTATGGATGTATGAAATCTTGAGTAGATGGAGGGCAAATTTTGGGGTATGACACGCCCCTGCTCAATCTTCTTGTACTGGAAGGTTAGATTGACATGCTTGTCTTTCGCGACCGAAGGTAGAAGATGATTGAACACCGAGTACACCGAAAATTTGCACCACTGCTGGTGGATGATGCGGAACGGGCTTACAGATGCCATTTGGAGAAGTTGGAGATCACTGGGAACGAGTCGACGCTAGACTCGAGGTTGTTAATAGGAGAGCTGACGAGATGGGCTTAAGATGCCATCCGAAAGGTCGATGCAGGGGTGAGTCGATGTTAGGCTCAGATGTTTCGAAGGAGAGGAGATGGGCTTAAGATGCCATCCGGGGAGTCGTACGTTAGACTTCGTGTTCACTTTGAATGAGGTTATTGGTTTGTATTGATGTTTAACCATATATGCAGCATTCTGAAAGTGAAGAGATGTTGATAAGTAGTCGGAGATGGGCTTAAGATGCCATCCAAGGCAACTGAGTCGTACGCTAGACTCTGCAGTCGCTGTCAGAATAAATCTCCGTGTCGATTACTCTGAGGGAGATTGTAGTTGGCGAGAATGTGGATAGTTTCCCTGTTGTGCATCGGGTGTTGATCCATTGTCTGTTATCGGAGGATAACCAGAGGTGGTCTTTCGGATAGTTTTCCGCCGGCTCGGGCTTAACTCGACCTGCTTATGGCGGTCTTTCGATAGTTTTCCGCCGGCCGGGGCTTAACTGGACCTTATAAGGCGGTCTTTCGATAGTTTTCCCATCGCTCGGGCTTAACTCGACCTGTTTGCTGAAGGATCACACTGCTTTGGAGAAAACAAGAGAAACTTTGATATAATATTTGTTAGTTTTATGCAAAGTATGATGCATGACAGTGTATATGAATGACATATGCATGAATTATGACTTTATGAGTAATGTATGCATGTTAAATGTCGTGATATTTCAAAACATATCCATCTTGAAGAAGATGCGGATGCTCTGTTTGAAGATTTCTGACTCCTGCTGGGGAATTGTGTAGGTGAGAACCCCGCTTTCGAAGGAGAAGAAAGACATCCTGGATTCCTCTGATGCACTATCTGACCAAGTCCTGGGCCTAGACATTGTTGAGGAAAGTAGAGATTCGAGAAGCTCGTTGTTTGGGGATCTCATAGACCCTGCTGAGGAGAGTCTGGGAGACAATCTGTTGGGGACCTTGTATGTAGATCTTGCTGAGGAATTTTAAGAGGTGCTCTACTGGGGGATTCCGAGTGTAGATCTCGCTGGAGAGTATTTGATAGTTGTCGGGAGACTGGGCTAGAGGAGTCTGGAGTCCGTTGTAACCTCCGGCCGGGAATAAAGGTGTATTTCTCCGATGCACTATCTCGACCAAGTCTTGTGTCCGATACCGCCGGAGAAGGGGGAGGATTGAGAAATATCCGCTGGGGATGAAGTGTTACTGCTTGGAGACTGATGTAACATGATTTGGTCGAGTGGAATCACTGCTCGGGGACTAACGTATATTCCGTTGGGGAAGGCATGTTATGAGTGACACCTTTGGGGATCATGCTCGTGGGAAATGCATTGGTGACTTTCGTCGTCATCAATTCCTCGGAGCGTAGTAAGTACTTTTGTATGTTCACTTTTCGTATGTTTGTGATTAGATTCTTATTGTCAAATGCGATAGTCATTCAAAACAAACGTTGGACTTATTGCAAATAACAACAACAGAAATTGTAAAGAGAAAGAAGCTTGTGTTTATTTGAAAGGTGGCGTATGGCCAAGTAGTTTTGTACACAAGAAAGGTAAAAAGCTATGCGGAAACAATCTCGTTAAGTCTCAACTATGCTAGTACTCATATATTTCGACTATCTCATCTCCTTGCTGCAGAAGTGAGTGAATGATCTCGCCATTTGAATCTTGAATGCCGATAGTAGTCCGGAAGGTGTGATCCGAAGAGACATAGTCGCACGCTTAAATCCCTAACTTTTGCCTAGACCGCCTTTCTTCACCACCGATACTTTTTTGCCCAAGCCGCCTTTCGTGTTTTCGACTGCCGGTGTACATGTTTTGTATATATCCTTAATTTTTGCCCGAACCTTTGGTTCGCCAGATGCCCTTATTTTTGCCTAGGTTCACGACCTAGCGGGTCTATTTCATGCGTAGTATTTTTGACTATGTTTGCGCTCATGTGGTGTGGGAAATCTTCACCATCCATGGTGCTAAGTATCATAGCTCCGCCGAAAATATCGTCTTGACTACAAATGGTCCCTCAGGTGGGAGTCCATTTGCCCTCGATCACCTTGTGGAAGGATGATGCGCTTGACTACTAGATCACCGACTTGGTAGACTCGGTGCTTGACCTTCTTGTTAAATGCTCGACCATTCGCTTCGATAATCTGTCCATGGCAAATGGATGCGAGTCGCTTCTCATCAATCAAGTTAACTGTCAAGGCGAGTCCGAAACCAATCGCTTCGCCTAACTCGCCTCCCGAGGACTCGTTGAGGGTATCCAACCTCGATGGGTAAGACGGCTTCCATACCATACAAGAGAGAAGGGGTTGCCCTGTTGATGTTCGAGTGAAGTGCGATAACCGTGAAGAGCAAATGGTAACATTTCATGCCAATCTTTGTACGCCACCGTCATCTTTCAGATAATCTTCTTAATGTTCTTGTTGGCGGCTTCCATCGCGCCATTCATCTTAGGCCGATATGGAGAAGAATTGTGATGCTTGATCTTGAACTCAGTGCGAGTTCTATGATCATCTTGTTGTTGAGATTGGAACCGTTATCTCGTGATAATCCTTTCTGAGTGCCATACCGATGATAAGATTATGTTTGATGAATCGAGCCACAACATTCTTGGTAACAGATGCATACGAGGCTGCTTCTACCCACTTGGTGAAATAATCTATTGCCACAAGGATGAAACGATGTCCATTGGAAGCTGTGGGCTTAATTTCTCCAATCATGTCAATGCCCCACATTGCAAAAGGCCAAGGAGAAGTTAAAACATTCAGAGGTACTGGAGGTACGTGTACTTTGTCGGCATAAATCTGGCACTTGTGACAAGATCGAGCATAGCGGTGACAATCAGCTTCCATGGTAGACCAATAGTAACCTGTTCTCAAAATCTTCTTAGCCATAGTGTGTCCACTGGAGTGGGTACCAAATTCACCTTCGTGTAATTCTTCCATGATACGCATTGTCGCTTTTCTCGTCTACACAATGGAGTAAGCACAAGTCGTGGTTGCGCTTGTATAAGATGTCACATCGAGGAAGAATTTAGATGCAAATCTTCTCATGAACTTTATCATTAATGATGCCTCGCTGGATATTCCCGAGTCTCAAGATACCTCCTCACGCCATAGTACCAAGGTTTCTTCTCGCCAAGCTCCCAACAATACCGTTCGTCGAACCTCTCAATGATGATCCGGGAGCCTCGTTGTCCCATCTCGACCTTGAACATAGACGACATAGTAGCTAATGCGTCGCCAACCGATTCTCTCGTGGAATATGATTGAAAGTAATCTCTTCAAGTAGGGATCAAACTCAAAACATGCTCGATACGGAATGAGATTCGGATGCTCGTATCCCACTCGCCTTAATCCGACTAATCACCAAAGCCGAGTCTCCATACACTTGCAAGAACTTGATTCTTAAGTCAATAGCAGCTTTAATACCCATGATGCACGCTCAGACCGCCATGTTGTTGGTACAATGAAACACAATCTGGCGGTGAAAGGCATATGTCCGTAGGGATGTAATGATGGCGCCAATGCCATTGCTGTGCGTTGAGGCTCCATCAAAACCATAGTCCATCGGGATCCTTGTTCGTGTCCTTCGTCTGGCCTCGGTTCTTTCAATCAGAATTAGTAAAACATCTTCGTCTCGAAATTGAATCGATAGATCGATAGTCATCTACGGCTTGATGAGCCAAATGATCGCTACTATACTTCCTTTGATCGCTCGAGAAGTGTACCGGATGTCATATTCGGTCAAAATCATTTGCCATCTTGCTATTCTTCCGAGAGAGGTTTCTCAAAGATGTATTTTATCGGATCCATCTTGAAATCAAGGTAGTGTGAGTCAACATATACTGCCTTAGTCGCGAAAGCGCCCAAGCTAAAGCGCTGTAAGTTTTCTCGAGCCGTGAGTATCTTGTTTCACAAGGTAAACTTTTTGCTAAGGTAGTATATTGCATGCTCTTTTCGACTGCACTCGCCATGTTGCCCCAACACACACCCCATTGAGTTCTCTAACACCGCCAAGTACATGATAAGAGGTCTTCCTTCAAAGAGTGGCATCGTGGATAGAGGATTCAAGGTACTTTTGATCTTGTCAAAAGCGATCCGGCAATCGCTGCTCCATTCCACTACTTGATCTTTCTTTAGTAACTTGAAGATTGGCTCACAAGTAGCGCTATGTGCAATGAATCGACAATGTAGTTCAATCGCCCAAGAAACCTCCGACTTTCTCGCACGGGAGTCGGCATCTCTTGAATAGCTTTAACCTTCGCAGGGTCAACCTCAATACCTTTACCACTGACAACAAACCCTAGGAGTTTTCCAGATCTGACTCCAAAAGTGCACTTGTTGGGATTCAGTCTCAACCGTATTCTTCAACCTATCAAACAGTCGAAATGATCAAGATGTTCTTCTTCATCGTGATCGAGCTATCATGTCGCCGACGACCTCTATCTCGTGATGAATCATGTCATGAAATAATGTCACCATAGCACCGATAAGTGGCGCGTTTCATCCGAACGGCATAACCTTGTAGCGTAGTGCCCCACTCGTAACGAAAGTAGTCTTCCATGTCTTCGGAGCCATTTTGATCTCGATTGTAACCGAGAAACCATCCATGAAGGAGAAAACCTTATGCCGAGCGGTATTGTCAACCGTAACATCAATATGAGGAAGTGGGAAATCGCCTTCTGACTTGCTTTGTTTAGATCTCAGAATCCACACACATTCGCATCTTTACCATCCTTCTTAGGCACGGGTACCACATTAGCAACCCATCGATAGGAAGTAACGGCTAAGAAACCGCGTTGAACTGCTTCATAACTTCGCTTTGATTTTCTATGACATCTCGTGACGACGCGATTTAACCTTCTGCTTCATCGAGAAAACCTTCTTTCGTCAAGCAATCGTGTACCACAATATCAATGTCTAAACCTGCATGTCTTCGTATGACCAAGCAAAACCTCAATGTAGTCTCGTAGCATCCGAACCAACCTTTCTTTAACACTGCTCTCAAGACCCGCTCCTATCTTGATCTCTTTTCTGCCTTCACAGCACTCAAATTCACAACCTCAACTTGCTCTTCGTGGTGGTCAGATAACTCGCCTTCTTGCTGTAGCAACCGCAAGTTCTCCGGCACTTCACAATCTTCCTCACTTTCGCCTTCGGCTTGGTAGATCGGATTATCAAGTCATATTTAGCACTAGCATAGTCAAGTATTAACTAGATTCGGAGTGATTCCGCAGTTGTATCACGTGGTGTGTGTAAGAAACACATAGCTTTTTGAAGGGTGATAAAGTAAAAGAAAGAAAACAAACAATTGAATGCAAAAGTCCAACGAATTTATTGAATGAAAATACGCAAACGATGATAATAACCTCGCAACGAGCCATGATGCCCCGCAAGGCACTAGGCTTTCAAAGTTTATTGTTCAAAACATAAAGAAATACGAAAAGCAAAACAAAACAAGAGCAATTACCCCGACTAAAGGAGATTGGTATGACGCTTCGGTCTTCCAATTGCCGAGCCCATGATCCGGAGTCGAAGATCCACTTGTCGATGTCGGCCGTTGTCGCGCCTTCTATAGCATGGATTCCACTGGCCGATGCGGAAAGGAGTTGGCCGGCACGCTCACGACGTATCATCTTCGACCTTGATGGTGAAGCCTAAACCAGCCTTGTCGATTTGAAAGGAAGATCGTGAGCCGTCCCCAAATAGCACTACCTCCTTGTTCAACAAAGAGCTGAGCATCTTTCAATGAGGCCATTCTAGGCGGAACTTGTAACTTCAGAGGACGGAGAGTCAATGTGCACGACTGGATATTGTTTCAAAAGCTTGACAGGAGTCTCAAAGAATTCACCTCCATCTCGAGGTATCGAAATGATTGTAGATGACGACCATATACTCTTCTTCACCACATACCGTAACAACCTTCCTTTCACCGTATTTCAACGATGTAAGGTAGGTATACCGCCCCATGTATCCAAGGGCCCAAGTAGGCAAGAGTAAGTCGGACGGATGTCCATGACAAAGAAAGTGGAGTCAAAAGTCCGGGAACCGACTTTAACAGCAGAGTGAGCTTTCCAAGCATCGCTCGCTAGAACCATCAAAAGCTCTCACAATAATGTCACCTGGTCTCGTAACCAACCCTTCGACATCAAGTCGATCAAAAGCGCCTTCGAAGGATATTCAGAGCGTAACCTGTCAACTAAAACATGAGATAAGGTAGTACCTTGCATTCAACAGTAGATGTGCAAGGCTTTGTTATGTTTCTTTCCCAGAGTCAAATCAAGATCGAGAAGCCTAGGCCATTGTTGGCAGCCAAAGCTAGCAATACAAACTTCGATTAGTGGTAGTGTCATGGCACATGAGCATTCTTCGTAAACTTCACCAAGGCATTAACATGAGCCTCGAGCACAAGAGCAAAGCGAGCATGGAAATCTTGGACGGAGTCTCGTCCTAACTGCTCCACAACATTGTAATCACTCTTCTTGATGATCTTCAATTTCCTCCATTTCTTGTTTAGGTGTCTTCAAGAATTCCTTTGGTACTTCCGGAAAGGTGAGGCGCCACCGTTCTTTCCTCTAGCCGGGATATTGATTGAGTAGCGGAATGCGAGTGGAGTCGCAGTTGTCTTTTGGAGGAGAGATCTCGAGAGAATACCCTTCCGGCTCGTCACTTTACTAGATCCTGATGTTGTCAATGTCGTGAATGGTAGCTTCATGGTTAGATCTTCAATGGTCGAGGGTCTTGTTGACGCCATGATAGTAAACATCACCCATAATTCCAAGGGATAGCTTTGTCGAGGAATATGGAATGGTCTTGGAGAAGTAATGATGAGAGGTGCCACCTAGGCACGTGGATCGCAGAGGAAATCCTTATTGTGTTAACATCAAGATAGTCTTCGAAATCACACCCCATCCGGCCGCCTTAACATCTTCAATAGGAATCTTGTAACTATCGTGACAGTGTACTTCACCATGTAATCATATTTTCCACTTGGTTGCCCCAAGGTATCCCACATGATGGTACAGCTGTCGCATTGTCAATCTTCAACTTAGACATTTCTTCACACACCGCATGTGTGGTTTCGTAAATAGTATCTCACTGCTATCCATCATACAATCGAACACGCCTTCTCAACCAAGCACAACCATCAGCAGATGGGCACCAACGACAATCCTTGGGCATCCCGGATTAACACCGCTTGCAACAAATTTTCTTAATACCATCAAAGGAATGGTCAAGTCATCTATGTTGAAACATAAGTATCGCCACCAACAAAGATTGGAACTCTTGTCATGGTTAGGCATAGGCGCATTGATCACATCTCGAGTCTCAACAGAGGATCAAACTCAACTCGCTTAGCTTCAATCATATCTTGAATCTTGTTCTTCGAGCCCAACAATTGTCGTTGTCGTGCCCTCGGCTATTGGAATGGTAAGCACACTTAGCATTAGGATTGTACTGAGAGGAAGTGTTGACGCTCGAGGAGGATCCCTCAAGGTTATCACCGCTCAACATGTGTTGCAAGGCTTCATGGCAATGGCATGTCGATCTTCGTGAACCGCCTCGTGGCGCTCGCTACGCTGTCTCACCGAGGTTGGCCGATGTAGGATCGAGATCACAACCGCCCCCATTGAGCACGGTCGGTCTTGGCTCGGCTTTTCTGACCATACACAACATTAGCTTCTTTCTTAGCACCAAAGGATCTCTTCGCAGCATTCGAAGATGTCTCTACATGAATCTTCCCACTCTTGAGTTCCGGACAAACTCTCTTGAAAATAGTGCATCCACAACTTTCTGTCATCAGTGTGGGGGTTGATCTTCTGGACATAAGACTTCAAATGCAGCTTTGGGCAAGACATGCCATCATACTTGGCAAAAGTAGGAACTTTGAATTTGGGAGGAATCACAACACCAGGAACGAGGCTCAGATCATCGAAATTCAGCCCGGACATCTTCAGGTTTTCCACAGCATTCAGACGATCTTCAAGTTATTTGTACTTGTCATCTTCATCAGAGTGTTGGCTATAATCGTAATGATCCTCCTCCTTTCTTTGGCTCACGCCGCTCACCTTCATCACCCTTGGTACTGTATGGACACTTCCTTCAGAGCTCGATACGGCCGACCACCTTAGGACCTCCTTTGAAACGCTCACCCATGTCGAGGAGACCAACAACCTTCTTCTTCTTGTTGATGAGCTTCTTCGATCTTCTTGGCCTTGGACCAAGTGGTGAACATCTCACGAACCGAGCATTCTCTTGAAGATCTTTGACATCTGCTCAAGAGCCATTTCGCTAAATAAATAGCGAGCAAATGAGAAAACCAATCTCCAATGTACCGTGATGCAATGTTATGATATGCTATGCAATGTTTATGCGAATGCAATGCAATGTTTTCAAGGACCTAAGAGATTTAAATTTGTTAAACAAGCAATGAACAAACATTTATTAGTACTTCTCATTATTCTTTTCTTTTAAGTACAAGAGATAGTTCAAAACAATAAAAGAAAACATAAACATCCTAAAGCTCTAAGTCTCCCATGGCGCTCCTCTGGTGCCGATGTAAGCGTTGATGTTTCGCTCCTCGTGAAGTAGCTTGGTCAACTCTAGCACTTTTTCTCGCTTGCATAACACCGAGCTTCAAAGGTATCCCTTTCTTCCTTAAGTTGAATCCAGGATCTCTTCAAGTCTTCAAAATCGAGGCATGTCGATGGAGAAAAGATAGGTACGCCACCTATAGCAACAGTTCCATAATTACGGTAAACAAAGCGTGAATGGCATCATGAGGTTTTGAGCTCGAGCTCGCACCCATTTGAGGTAAGGTTCCCAAGGAATGGAGTTCGGTGCCCCAAAGTCTTGGTATCGCCTTTTTACCATGCCCCAAGCATGTATGAACCTTCGCTTGTAACTCGAGATCGTGATTGTAGTCGAACACAACATCTTGGAGAAGCATATCATGTGGACCATCTCTTCGAGCAAAACCAAACCGACGAGGGCTAGAGAAGGGTCAGTAATACTCCCCTTATACCAAGTAGTGGTACATTAGGGAATTCTCCAACGCCAATGAAGGTGAAGTCCTTTGAGAGAAAAGATTCCAACGGATATCGGAATGAGAGAGTGACATCATCTTTGAGACCATCTCAACCTTTGTTCATTCTTCAAAACTGATGGAGGAAGGTGCAAATAAACCACCTTGAAAGTAACGTATACAACACATGAGAGTTCCTTGTCTCTTAGTAGTACGAGTGTGGAGAGAATGTAGGATGTCTCCAAGTAAAGTAGGCATCGGATTGCGGGTAAGAAACAACTTGATGGCATTGACATCTATGAATTGATCCGAGTTAGGAAATAGAACCAAACCATAAATTAGCAAGGCCACAATGTCTTCAAATGCATGGAAACTCATAACTTTGAGGAATTCTCGGCTTTCTTGATTAAGAACTTGGAAAGTAAACCCTTAACTCCACTTCTAGTTTCCCAATTGGCTTCAATGTCCGAGCGCTTAAGATGTAAGGCGATGCGATGTCTTCGACTTAAGAACCTTTTCCAAACCGTGAATGGCATTTGGTCAAGAATAGGTACCCCAAGTAGCTTAGAGAACTCTTCCAAGGTAGGAACCAACCGATAACTGAAATGTAAAGCAATGGTGTTTCGGATCAAAGAACCGGAATAGACATGCATCATATCTTCTTCAAACCGAGATAACCAAATCAAGTAGATAACCATGTCTTTTGATGAATCGAGCATGGTCGGGAATTTCAAACCAATTCTTTGAGTTGAGAAGGATACCCATGAAGTTGATTCGGATAGTCTTTCTAGAAGCCATAATCCCTACAAAATGAGCAAAGATAAATCCCTAGGTCCTTGAAATAGTTAGAAATGATATGCAATGCAGATGATGTCATGTTTAGCACACACAAACAATTCACACAATGAGCCTAGGGTTAAGGCTTGCATGAGGTATAGGCGATTACCCCACCAAAAGTTTGAGTTGGTTCATCCTGTCCTATAATAGTAACCGGGTTCTAGGAATCTCATATCATAGATCTTTCTCGTAGGCGCTTATTTCAATACGATGGCCAAGTGGTCGATCGAAAATGTCCCAAAAGTCTAATCTCAATGAGCGTAGCATCGAGTATCAACCAACCTCGGTCTACACCAAAGCCGGCCATCTCACTACCTTCTAATGGCCAAGATGGGTCAATTAAGGTTCTAAAAGTTTAGTTAGCGCTTGATGACACCACGCAGAAGCCAAATACTATCTTCAACTTGGGAATGAAGAGTATCGGGACAACCAAAGTGTCACGTTAACGTAGCCATCATGTTGACCGTTTAGTTATACGTCTAGCGGTCGCGATGATCTAATGCTACTTACCTAAAAGGAAACCCGGATCCGGTGTAGGATCCCCAACAATATAATACCCAAGCAACCCTTAAAGATAAAGCATACAAGTCAAACAAAAGCAATAAAGTTATCTAGAAATCCCTAAGGCAATTCTCTTTAGGGCATATTCTAACAGAGTCGCCAGCCTGTAATACGGTGAACCGACTTTGTAGGATTTTTGTATCCAAATGTGCGGATAGCAAGAGTCGCCACCGACTTTTATTTTTATCCAATTAAGGGAAGGTAAAGTAAAAAAGACCTTCGTTAGATTCTAGTTCGAGAATGGTTATGAAAAGGAAGGTATTAGCACCCTTTCCATCCGTAGTTATCTACGGGCTCTTAGTTGCTCTAGATCACTTTAAAATTGCTTTCGTGTGTTTGACAAAATGTTTTGAAAGAGGCATTTCGCTTTGACTTTGTAATGACTCATGTAGGAGTGTATACAAAGTGTTCGGAAATGTTTTGTTTTGAAAAGAGTTTGAACTTTGAAAAAAGAGTGTGGTGTGAAAAGCATTTGATAGAGCAAGCAACTAAGAGACTTATTTACCCACCGAATTGGTCGTTGTTTTTTACGCTCCTTTAGAATAGCTAGCCATACCATTAGTTAGTAGGTAGCTCCATTCGCTGGATGTAAGCGACATTCGGGACATCGATGGTCATAGAAGGCAACTTGTAGGAAGTATCCTAGCACATTCGGGGACTATCATCATTTTTCGAGGCGACAATCGAGGGTCAAGATCATGTATTCGGAGGCAACATCGGGTCTATGATCTTTGTATCAAGGGACTATGATGATTTGTTTGAAGGCAACTGCTAGAATACCTCTACGCTCGAGGGACATGACCATTTTGAAATCGAAAGGCATCGAGAGAATTACCCTAAGGTGCTGTGTGAAAGAAGTGTGTTGAATTCGTATATTTTATCTTGAAGTTAGTGGGCTATGTTCAATTATTATCTTGCCATACACGCCTAATTACTAGCAATTGATAAGTGCGGAAAGTAAATGCGGAATGTAAAAATGCGAAAGGTAAACCTACGCTTATTACATGGCTTTGGGGCAGATACATAATTTAAAATGCGGAAAATAAAAACCTAGATTAAACTATTACAACCCATGAGCAATTACATTATTGGAAAAATAAACGATAAAGAAAAAACGTCCGAATCGAGCAACCGTGAAAGAATAAGAAATTGGAAAATATGATGAAATCGAAATAAGATAAAATATTAGAAAAAATGCAATTTTTAATATGAGAAAATTAATATATGCTGGAAATAAGATAAATAAGCTAAAATAATTTTTTTGGATTTTTTGGAAAAGATTTAATAATTAAAATGCAATTTATAATGATTTAAATGCTAAAATAAAATAAAATAAATATGCATGCAAAATTATATTTTTAATTTATTAAATTAAATAAAGGTTTTTAGAAAAATAATGTAAAAAGAAAAAATGTTTTTGGTAATTTTTAATGCAAAATAAAAATCATGAAAGTTAATTAAAATGAATGAAAATATTGAAATAATATGAAAAATATGAAAATAGAGTTTTGTAAAAGAGAAAACCAAATGGTCCTGGGGAGAATCGAACCCAGGACCTTGTCTTCAGAAGTCACACGCCTTGCCAACCGAGCCACGTGTTTCACCGTTGGAAAACCGATCGAGTAAGAAAGACAAGTGTCGCCTCCCTCAAGCTCCGATCACGCAAGCTTCATCGCCCCCGCTCAAATTTTCAAAACTAGCGCCGGTTCTTCGACGCCACGTCCCCCGCTAATTCAAAAATCAAGCAAACATAATATAAATAAATTCTAAGGCCATGGTTCGATTCTCGTGTCATTCCGAGTTCAATGGCATAGGTCCGTTGTCCAATTTTTCTTATTAAGAGAAACCCTAAAACATGCTCTAACCTGGCATCTCGAGCCGCCATGAAAATGCAATTAAAGTACCCGTAAAGCTTGCAACCTTCCTACTAATCACAAAACAAACACAAAACATGTTAAATATGCATGAAAATGAAATACGATTTTGAATTTTCAAGAACAAACCAATTTCGATTTCTTGTTTCGGATGGTTTTGATGATGTAAGTATCTCGATCGATTCGTGAGATGTCAAGAATGTGTTGACACCTCAAAACGATTGAAAACGGCTCAAGTAGGTTCCCACTTGCTTGTGCACCATGTTTTTTGAGCTTTGGAATAGGGTTTGTAGAGCAATTTTTTTTCTTGATAGGTATGCATCATGTATTTATACCGATGGATTTGGGATTGAATTTGGAAAGAATCAATCAATATTCAATGGAAATCAAATTTGATATTTCCATGAAAATCAAATCTTCAAAGCTTGACCAATTTCAATCCAATCTTGCCTTTCTTGCTCCAATTTCGAATTTGCTGGCATTAGTGAGTTAATTGGACCTTAAGGAAAGAATAAAATCAATCTTTGCAATTAATTTCAATTTTATAATTTATTTTAAGATTTAATTTGCATTTAAATGAATAAATTACAAATTAAATAGAAAAATAAATCAAAATTCGTGGCATTGGGCTTGGATATTCCTAATTGCATGAGGAACATGTTAGGATGAATAAAAAGTAGGCCCATTTGCAAAAGATTTGATTTTTTGAAGTATCTCTCTTTGTGCATTCTTCCAAAATTGCCCAACTTGTGAATGGTGTAACTTGCTCAATTTTCCACATTTTTGAGTGTTCTTGGACTTTTTGGAAAGCTCTAAGAGTCCTCTAACCAATGTCTTTGGTCTCATCTCAATTGGAGTTACCATGCTCAATATATCTTCAAAACAAAAAGTTGACTTTTTGTTGACTTTGAAAATGACTCGTAATGTTTTGAGCTATACCTCTCAAATGAAGCATTTTTGGACATTCTTGTGAGACATGAAGTTGTAGAGAATTGAATTTCCTTCAAAACAAGAGGTGGTGGAAAATTTTTGAGAAAGTATGAGAAAGTTATGATCACCAAAGTTCATTGACTTTTCACCTAAAACCCTAATTTAGAAAGTTTGACTTTTGAGCAAATCTTGAGTTTTCTTGATGAATCATGATCAACCCTTGATCAAATGATGAATGTAACTTCAAAATGAGGATGTTGACCAAAATCGAAGTTTGATCGTATGTTGACCACGCTGACTTTTGTCCATACACCCGATTTTCAACCATCCGAGCAATTGTTCGAGGAAACTTGACTTGTGAAGCTTGAAACTTGACATGGAGAATCTTGAAGCATATGAGGAGGCATGAAGGCCATTGGAGATGTTGGAATCCATCTTGACTTGAGAGATACCAAACCCTAGTTTGGGTTGATTGTCAGAGAGAGTTTGTCTCGATCAACTCTCGAGGAATCCTTGAGTATGGATGTATGAAATCTCTTGAGTAGATGGAGGGCAAATTTTGGGGTATGACACATACATTTAAGAGAAAATCAAATTTCTTTCACAAATTTGATTTTATTTGAAAATCATTAAATGCATTCCAAATCAAATCTTTTTGCCTTGTTTTTTCTCTCTCAAATCCCTCTATAAATAGCCAGCAATACACACAGCCAAGGACACGAAACCCTAGCCCTTACAACAACCAAAACTTTGTCAAAATTTTTCAAAAATTGGAGAAAATCGAATTTTGATTTTCAAAGAAGTTTCATTCAATCCAACCATCCAATCTTGCTCATTGACATCCCAAAGAATCGAAACCACCTCTTGCTTGAAGCCCAACCCTTCGTAATCGAGCCATCTAGCTATCACCGCTTGCAATCTTTCTCAATTTCGATTTGATATTCCATGCATTGCTAATCATTTTAATGTGTTTATTTGAGTTCGTGTGAGGTGCATTAGAATGTGTTAGATGCATAACATGTAAGGTTTCACGAGAAATATCGTATACCATTACTAGGGTTTTCAAAGTTGTGAGATTCAAACTCAAAATCCAGCCGCTTTCAGACACGAGGATAGCACCATCGCTCGCAAGGATCGAAATAGTCGATTGGGCACTTGTTTCGCTTTGAATGATGCATTTTTAGGTTTTTCGTGTTGATGTTCGGAGAAGACGATCGGAGCTAGGCTCCGGCCGACCGGGTTGACTCCGGTGGATGCAAAGGCATGCTCGCTCTTCTCCGATTCGCTCCATTCAAAAATGATGGGGTCCACGACGACTCGCTTTGAATTCAAATCAGGGACGCGTCATCACTTATATTCAATTAATTTCAAATTTTCCAACACCAAATGCCAAGTGTCCCAGTGGTTAAGGCGTTGCCTGTTCCAAGATGCTCCTCCAGGTCCCCTGATCGAACCATGCCAGGACCACTTTTTTACAAAGTTTGATTTTCATTCATATTTTTTTCCATATTTTCATTTATTTTAATATTTTGCATACATTTTAATTTATTTCAATAATTTTTTCTCATGCATTTTAAAACTCCAAATTTTTTTTTCCTTTTTGCATTATCTTCAGAAAATGTTTATTTAATTTATAAAATTAAAAATATTTTTTTGCATGCATATTTAATTTTATTTCTAATTTACCATTTAAATCACTTTTAATTAGTTTTTAATTATTAAATTGCATCCAAAAAATCCCAAAAAATTATTTTATTATATAATGTTATTTCCAGCATGAAATATTTTTCTCATCTAAAAATTTGCATTTTTACTAACATTTTCCTCTTATTCGATTTCTATTTCCGATTTTCTCATCTTTCACTGTGTTATCCTGCTTGCATTTATCTTTTATCGCTTTTTTCTTTTCCCAATAATGTAACTGCTTATGGGATGTAATAGTTTAATTAGGGCTTTTATTTTCCGCAAGTTTAAATTATGTATCTGCCCCAAAGCCATGTAATAGCGTAGGATTTATATTTCCGCACTTTACCTTTTCGCATTTTTAATTTCCGCACCCTATAAACTGTTAGTAACTAGGCGTGTATGGCAAGATAAAATGGACATAGCTCACTCATAATACTAAGATAATATACCTGAAATCAACACACTTTTTCACACATGCACCCCTTAGGGTAATTCTCTCTCGTTGCCTTTACAAATTCAAATGGTCATGTCCCTCGAACGTAGAGGTATCCTAGCACCGTTGTCTTCAAACAAATCATCATAGTCCCTTCGATACAAAGATCATAGACCCACGATGTCGCCTGCGAATACATGATCTTGACCCTCGATTGTTGCCTACGAAAAATGATGATAGTCCCTTCGAATGTGCTAGGACACTTCCTACAAGTTGCTTTCTATGATCATCCGATGTCCCTTCGAATGTCCCGCTTACATCCAACGAACGGAGTTATCTACCAACTAATGGTATGGATAGCGCTATTCTAAAGGATAGTAAAATAACACGAAAACGACCAATTCTGAGTAGGTAATAAGACTTTTAGTTGCTTGCTCTATCAAAAACTTTTTGCACCACACACTTTTGTCAAAGTTCAAATTCTTTTCAAAGTTAAACATTTCCGAACACTTTGTATACATTCCTACATGAATCATTACAAAGTCAAAGCGAAATGCCTTTTCAAAGCGTTTTTGTCAAACACACAGAAAGCACAATTTTAAAGTGATCTAAGAGCAACTAAGAGCCCGTAGATAACTACGGATGGAAAGGGTGCTAATACCTTCCTTTTCATAACCTTCTCCCTTACCGTAATCTAACGAAGGTCTTTTTTCCACTTTTACCCTCCCTTAGTTGGATAAAAGAAAAGTCGGTGGCGACTTGCTATCCGCATTTGCGATACAAAACCTACAAAGTCAGCTTCACCGGTGCAGCTCCCCGATCTTCCTTTCAAATCCAACAAGATCGGTTTAGGCTTCACCATCAAAGGACGTAAGATGATACGCCGAACGTGTCGACCAACTTCCTTTCCGCATCGCCCGAGTGGAATTCATGCTAGAAGACGACGACAATGACTTCGACATCGCAAGTGGATCTTCCCAACTCCGCATAATGGGCGCAAAGAATTGGAAGATCAAGACGCTATACCAATCTCCTTTAGTCGAGTAATTGCTTTGTTTTGTTTTCAGATTTCTTTATGTTTTGAACAATAAACTTTGAAAGCCTAGTGCCTTGCCCGGCATCGTGGCTCGCTTGTGAGGGTTATTATCCGTCATTTGCATATTTTCATTCAATAAAATCGTTGGACTTTGCATTATTTGTTGCTTTCTTTACTTTATCACCCTTCAAAAGCTATGTGTTACACACACCCACGTGATACATCGCAAAATCACTCCGAATCTCGCTGATAACACTATGCTATTGCTAAATATGACTTCGATAATCCGATCTACAAGTCAAGATGAAAGTGAGGAAGATTGTGAAGTGCCGTGAGAACTTGTCGATCGCTACATCAAGAAGAGCGAGTTATACACCCACACAAAGAGCAAGTTGAGGTTGTGAATTGGGTATCGATGAAGATGTAAAAGAGATTAAGATAGAGCGAGTCTTGAGAACATGTCAAAGAAAGATTGGTTCGATGTTACGAGACTATATTGAGGTTTTGCTTGGCACGAGGACATGCCGGTTTAGACATTGATATTGTGGTACACACCGACCGACAAAAGAAGGTTTTCTCCCTGAAACAAGGTTCGCCGTGCGTCCCGAGATGTCAAAGAAAATCAAAGCCGGTTATGAAGAAGCTTCAACGCTGGTTTTTAGCCGTTACTTCCTATCCACAATGGGATGCGAATGTGGTACCTGTGCAAAGAAGGATGGTAAAGTACGATGTGTGGATTACGTAGATCCGAACAAAGCGAGTCCGAAAGATTTCCCACTTCCTCATATTGATGTTCGTTGACAACACCGCCAAAGATAGGGTTTTCTCCTTCATGGATGGTTTCTCCGGTTACAATCGATCAAAATGGCTCCTCAAGACATGGAAAAGACTACTTTTGTTACACGCTGGGCACTTTCGCTACAAGGTTATGCCGCTCGGATCGAAGAACGCAGCGCCACTTATCGCGTTATGGTGACATTATTCCATGATATGATTCATCACGAGATGAGGTTTACGCCGACGACATGATAGCTCGATCACGCATCAAGAAGAACATCTTGATCATTTGCGTAAACTATTTGACAGTTCAAGAAGTACAGATCGAGACTTAATCCTAACAAGTGTACCTTTGGAGTCGATCAGAAAACTTAGGGTTTGTTGTCATGGTAAAGGAATTAAGGTTGACCTCCAAGGTTAAAGCTATTCAAGAAATGCCACCCCCGCATCGAGAAGGAAGTCGAGGTTTTCGATTAAACTACATTACTCGATCATTGCACATTTAATGCCACTGTGAGCCAATCTTAAGTTGCTTAAGAAAGATCAAGTGGTAGAGAGGAACGACGATGCCATATCGCTTTGACAAAATCAAGGAGTACCTGTAATCCTCCTATCCCGATGCCGCCCAATCAAGGAAGACCTCTTATCATGTACTTGACAAAGGTTAGAGAACTCAATGGGGTGTGTGTTGGGGCATGACAAGTCTGGTCGAAAAGAGTATGCAATATACTACCTTAGCAAAAGTTTACCGACTATGAAACAAGATACTCACAAATGAGAAAACTTGCAACGCTTTGGCTTGGCTGTCACGACTAAGACAAGATATGTTAACTCACACTACCCTGTTAATTTCTAAGATGGATCCGATAAAATACATATTTGAGAAACCCTCTCCGAAGAATAGCAAGATGGCGTATGATCTTGATCGAGTATGACATCCAAGACACTTCTCGTAAAGCGATCAAAGGGAGTAGTAGCCGATCATTTGGCTCATCAAGCCGTATATGACTATCACCATGCGCTTGAATTTCTAGATGAAGATGTTTTACTAGTCACCGACAGAAGAACTGTGCCCGCATTTAAGGACTCGAACAAGGATCCCGATGGACTATGGTCTTTGATGGAGCCTCAAACGCACTTGGTAATGGCATTGGCGCCATCATTACATCCCCGAGGCGGACATACGCCTTTCACCTCCAGACTTATTTCACCGCACTAACAACATGGCCAACACGCGGCATCATGGGTATCAAAGTGCTATTGACTTAAGAATCAAGTTCTTACAAGTGTATGGAGACTCAACTTTGGTGATCACCGATTAAGGCAGTGGATATGAAGCATCCGAATCTTATTCCAGACGAGCATGTTTCGAGTTTGATCCCCTACTAAAGAGATTACTTTCAACACATTCACGAGAAGAGAATCAAATGCACGATTACTACTATGTCGTCTATGTTCAAGGTCAGATGTGACAACGAGGCTTCCCAGATCATCATTGAGAAATTTGACAAACCAACATATTGTTATGAGCTTGATACAGAAGAGAAACCTTGGTACTATGACGTGAAGAGGTATCTTGAGACTCAGGAATATCCCGCAGGGGCATCTGTCAACGATAAGAAGTTTTTGAGAAGGTTTGCATCCAAATTCTTCCTCAGCAACAACATCTTATACAAGCGCAATCACGACTTGTGCTTACTCCGCTGTGTAGACCGGAAAATAGCGGATCGTATCATGGAAGAGTTACATGGAGGCGCATTCGGTACCCACTCCAGTGGACATACCATGGCTAATAAGATTCTGAGAACATGTTACTATTGGTCCACCATGGAAGCTGATTGTCACCGCTACGCTCGATCTTGTCACAAATGCCAGATATATGCAGACAAAGTGGACGTACCTCCAGAACCTCTGAATGTTCTAACGGCTCCTTGGCCTTTTGCAATGTGGGGCATTGACATGATCGGAGAAATCAAGCCCACAACTTCCAACGGACATCGTTTCATCCTTGTGGCAATTGACTATTTTACCAAGTGGGTAGAGGCAGCCTCGTTCGCATCTGTTACCAAGAATGTTGTGGCTCGATTCATCAAGCATAATCTTATCTGTCGATATGGCACTCCCGAAAGGATTATCATAGATAACGACTCCAATCTCAACAACAAGATGATCACTGAGCTCTGCACGCAGTTCAAGATCAAACATCACAACTCTTCTCCTTATCGGTCTAAGATGAATGGCGTTGTGGAAGCCGCCAACAAGAACATTAAGAAGATTATACAAAAGATGACAGTGACTTACAAAGATTGGCATGAGATGTTACCATTTGGTCTTCATGGTTATCGCACCACAGTACGGACATCAAAAGGGGCAACCCCCTTCTCTCTTGTGTATGGTATGGAAGCGGTCCTACCAATCGAGGTTCAGATTCCCTCAACCAGAGTCCTCCAGGATGCAGAGTTAGACGAAGACGATTGGTCCGCACGCCTCGACCGATTAACTGATTGATGAGAAACGACTCGCATCCATCCGCCATTGATGATCTATCGAAATGAATGATCGAGCATTTAACAAGAAGGTCAAGCACCGAGTCTACCAGGTCGGTGATCTAGTAGTCAAGCGCATCATTCTTCCACAAGGTGATCCTGTGGGCAAATGGACTCCCACCCACGAGGGACCGTTTGTAGTCAAGACAATATTTTTCCGGAGCTATGATACTTAGCACCATGGATGGTGAAGACTTCCCACACCCCGTGAACGCAGACATAGTCAAAAATACTACGACAATGAGACCCGCAAGGTCGATCGACCTAGGTAAAATAGGGCATCCGGCGAACCAAAAGGGTTCGGCAAAAGTTAAGGATATATACAAAACATGTACACCCGCAAGTCGAAAACCCGAAAAGGCGGCTTGGGCAAAAAGGGTATCCCAGAGACCGAAACCCGAAGGGCGGTCTAGGAAAAGTTAGATTTAAGCGCACGACTATGTCTCTTCCGATCACCTACTTACGTGCTACTATCAAGATTCAAGATTCAAATGGAAAATCTCACTCACTTTCATCGACAGCAAGGAGATGAGATAGGTTAAATATATGAGTACTAGCATAGTTGGAACTTAACGAGATTGTTTCCGCATAGCTTTTTACTTTTCGTGTATACAAACTACTTGGCCATACGCCACCTTTCAAATAAATACAAGTTCTTTCTTTACAATTTTTGCTATTGTTGTTTGCATAAAGTCCAACGTTTGCTTTGAATGATTATATGCATCTAACAATAAAAATCTATTCACAAACATGCGAAAAAAGAACATACGAAAGTAATTGCTACAGGCTCTAGGAATTGAGATGACGACGAAAGTCACCAATGCATTTCCCCCACAGAGCATGATCCCCATAGAGATGTCACTCACCACAAAACCTTCCCTAGCAAAGAAGAAGAGGACCCCCAAGCAGTGATTCCACTCAACTTAATCGGGCCACACCCATCTTCGAGCAATAACACTTCA
The DNA here is from genome assembly GCA_021764765.1 of Vicia sativa. Taxonomy (NCBI): domain Eukaryota; kingdom Viridiplantae; phylum Streptophyta; class Magnoliopsida; order Fabales; family Fabaceae; genus Vicia; species Vicia sativa. Next base: position 73,941,935 of record CM038792.1, read on the forward strand.
TCCGCTGCCGAGGTATTTATCCCCAACAGAATATCTCTCAACAATTTCCCTTTCTTTTTCTCCAGCAGTAGTATCCAGACTTGAAACTTGGTCAGATAGTGCACCGGAGGAAACCTATATCCTTTTTCCCCACCTAGAGATTACGACGGGCCCCGCATCCTTCTAACCCGTCTCCCAAAGAACTATCAATGCTCTCCCAGATTTACACGTAAACCCCCAGCCAGAGTACCTCCTGATTCTTCCCAAATAGGTCTGTATGAGATCCTCAACAACGTGTTTCTCGATCTCTACCATCCTCAACAGTATCTAGGCCCAAGACTTGGTCGATAGTGCACCGAGGAATCAAAGTTTTTTCTTCTCGGTTTCGTCCCCAAATGTAAGTCGAATCTCCAAGCGTAACATCCACATCTTCTTCAAGATGGATATGTTTTGAAATACCACAACATCTATCATTCATACATTTCTCATATATGCATATGTCATTCATACACATCGTCATGCATCATTCCTTGCATAAGACTAATCAATATTCTATCAAAATTTCTCTTGTTTTCTCCAAAATAGGTGAAAAATCACTTCTGACGCAAACTGGTCCAGGATTAAGACCCGAATCCAGACGGGAAAACTATCTGAAAGACCACCCCTAGTTGTCCTCCGACAACTGGTCCAGGATTAAGACCCAATCCGACGGAAAACTATCGAAGACCACCCTAGTTGTCCTCCGACAACCGGTCCAGATTAAGACCCAATCCGACGGAAAACTATCCGAACGATCGCCTTGTTGTCCTCCGACAATGATCCGTGATTAATACCCGAATCTAGACGGGAAAACTATCTGAACGATCACAAGTTATCCTCCGATAACAGGCAGTGGATCAATGCTCGATGCACAACAGAGAAGCTATCCACATTTTTGCCAGCTACTACATTCCCCTGAGTAGTCAGCACGAAGAACTATTCTGACTCATTCTTATTATCAACAAAGAACTATAGAGTCTCAGGCGACGACTCGGCTTGCCTTGATGGCATCTTAAGCCCATCTCCGACTACTTGTCAACAACTCTCCGCCTTCAGAATGCTGCATATTTGGTTAAAAAATAATACAAACCAATAACTTCATTCAAAGATGAGCACGAAGTCTAACGTACGACTCCCTCCGGATGGCATCTTAAGCCCATCTCCATCCCTTTTCACTTCCAGAAACATCTACAGAGCCTAACGTACGGCTCACTCCTCAGCACCGACCTTTCCAGATGGCATCTTAAGCCCATCCCCGTCAATTCTCCTATCAACAATCTCAAGTCTAGCGTGCGACTTATCCCCCAGCGAAGTCTCCAACTTCTCCAAATGGCATTTGTAAGCCCATTCCCGCATCATCAGCCAACCGCGAGTGCAAATTTTCAGGTGTACTCGAGTGTTCAATCATCTTCTACCTCCAGGTCACGAAAGGCGAACATGCCAATCTAACCCTTCCAGTACAAGAAGATTGAACAGGGGCAGCTGTCATACCCCAAAATTTTCCCTCCTACTTCTCAAAACATTTCATACATCCATACTCCAGGATTCCTCAAGGGTTGATCAGACAAACCCTCTCCTAGACAATCAACCCAAACTAGGGTTTGGTATTCCTCAGATCAAGATGGACTTCCAACATCTCCAATGGTCTTCATGCCTCCTCATATGCTTCAAAGATTCTCCATGTCAAGTTTCAATCCTCACAAGTCAAGTTTCCCCACAATTGCTCGATGGTCGACAATCAACAGATTGACAAAAAGTCAATTGTGGTCAACATGCACTCAAACTTATGATTTTTGGTCAACATCCTCATTTTGAAGTTACATTCATCATTTGATCAAGGGTTGATCATGATTCATCAAGAAAACTCAAGATTTGCTCAAAAGTCAAACTTTCTAAATTAGGGTTTCTAAGTGAAAAGTCAACCAAACTTTGACTGGGCATAACTTCTTCATACTTTCTCAGAAATTTTTCCACCACCTCTTGTTTTGAAGGAAATTCAATTCTCTACAACTTCATGTCTCACAATAATGTTCAAAAAATGCTTCATTTGGAAGGTATGGATCAAAACATTACAGGTCCTTTTCAAAGTCAACAAAAAGTCAACATTTTGTTTTAAAGATATATTGAGCATGGAAAATCCAATTGAGATGAAACCAAAGAGGTTGGTTAGAGGACTCTTAGAGCTTTCCAAAAAGTCCAAGAACACTCAAAAATATGGAAAATTGAGCAAGATACACAATTCAGAAGTTGGGCAATTTTGGACAATTGCACAAAAGGAGATATTGGTCAAAATGCAAAATTTTCCAAATGGGCCTATAATCTTTTGATCCAAACTTGTTCATGACATTATTTGTGACTCATAAATGCTTGGCCATGGCAATTTTCTATTTTATTAATTTATTTTTGAATTTTAAACCATTTAATTCAAAATTAAATTATATAAAATATGAAAATAAGATATTTTTTTAAGGAGAGTGATTTTATATCATTCTTGAGGTCCAAGGAAGCCCATTAGACTTACCAATTTCGTGCTTGGTCATCCATTTAAGAGAAAATCAAAATTCCTTCAAAAATTTGATTTTATTTGAAAATCATTCAATGCATTCAAAACCAAATCTTTTTGCCTTGTTTTTTCTCGCTCAATTCACTCTATAAATAGCCAGCATTACACACAGCAAGAGACACGAAACCCTAGCCCTTACAACAACCCTTATTTTGTCAAAATTTTTCAAGAACTTGTGAAAATCGAATTTTATTTTGAAGCCTTTCTCAGCCTCATTCAACCATTGATAAGTGCCAAAATGTAGTTATTTTGTATATACATTTTGTGGCACTTATCCGTTCTTTTGTTGATATTCTTCGAATAAATCCCCCGCTTTTAGTATAAATGTGTACATAATAGAATAATTGAGTTTTTGTGTAAATATTGTATCATTTGATATTTTTTCATCTCTTTTATAGGTATTCATTCATAATTGGAGCATTGAGTAATAAAGTGTCGAAGACACGGCTTCAAATGCGCAATTTGGGCATCTCATCATTGAATAAAGCTCAAAATCAAAGAATAAAAATCATCAATAAATCTTGATATTCATTCATGGTTAGATAGAGCATTGAATAAGCTTTCCAACGCTCAAACCGCACTGAAAGTTACGGTTCTCAAGATATGACAAAACAAAATGTCAATATAATGTACTGCGCTTAGCGCCCCAAGACATCGTAATTCTTAAAAGGGGCTAAAACACATTTTTAGGTTATGGGTTGGGTATTTTTGAGTCCCAACACCATCACCTTCATATTTTTGATAGATTTGCTTGGAAAACAACAGTGGAGCTTGCATTTGGATGATCTGGAGTCGAATCCCTCGTCGATTGGTGTTGACTGTCATACCCCAAAATTTGCCCTCCATCTATTCAAGAGATTTCATACATCTATGCTCAAGGATTCCTCAAGAGTTGATCAGACAAACTCTCTCCTAGACAATCAACCCAAACTAGGGTTTGGTATCTCTCAAGTCAAGATGGATTTCCAGCATCTCCAATGGCCTTCATGCCTCCTCATATGCTTCAAAGATTCTCCATGTCAAGTTTCAAGCTTCACAAGTCAAGTTTCCTTAGACAATTGCTCAGATGGTTGAAAATCGGGTGTATTGGACAAAAGTCAACTGTGGTCAACATACCAAAACTTCGATTTTTGGTCAACATCCTCATTTTGAAGTTACATTCATCATTTGATCAAGGGTTGATCATGATTCATCAAGAAAACTCAAGATTTGCTCAAAAGTCAAACTTTCTAAATTAGGGTTTCTAGGTGAAAAGTCAACTCGAACTTTGACCGATCATAACTTTCTCATACTTTCTCGTAAATTTTTCCACCACCTCTTGTTTTGAAGGAAATTCAATTCTCTACAACTTCATGTCTCACAAGAATGTCCAAAAATGCTTCATTTGAGAGGTATAGCTCAAAACATTACGTGTCATTTTCAAAGTCAACAAAAGTCAACTTTTGTTTTGAAGATATATTGAGCATGGTAACTCCAATTGAGATGAGACAAAGACATTGTTTAGAGGACTCTTAGAGCTTTCCAAAAGTCCAAGAACACTCAAAATGTGGAAAATTGAGCAAGTTACACCATTCAAGTTGGGCAATTTTGGAATTGCACAAAAGGACATTTTGGTCAAAATGCAAAATTTTCCAAATGGGCCTATAATCTTTTGATCCAAACTTGTTCATGACAATATTTTTGACCCATAAATGCTTGGCCATGGCAATTTTCTATTTTATTGATTTTATTTTGAATTTTAGAACATTTAATTCAAAATTAAATTATATAAAATATGAAAATCATATTTTTTTCCAAAGGGTCGATTTTATATGTTCCTTGAAGTCCAAGATAGCCCAATATACTTGCCAAATTCGTGCTTGATCTTGCATTGAAGAAGAAATCAAATTTTTTCAAGAAAATTGATTTTATTTGAAAAATATTGAATGCTCCAAATCAAATCTTTTCCATTCCTTTTTTCCCTTCCAATCCTCTCTATAAATATCAAGCATCATAGCCAGCAAACCACACGAAAACCTAACCCTAAAAAACACCCAAACTCTTGCAAATTTTTTCAAGAAACTTGGAAAATCGAATTTCAAAAAGCAGCCACTTTCAGTCCAAACCAACCATCTCATTGTCTTCAGGAGGTAAGTTTGAGTAAGTATACACTCATGCCATGGTTTAAAACAAGCCGGATCGATGCATATACATACATACATATTCAAAACTTTGTGATTTTGCATTTTATTATCCCGTGTTTTAATCAATTTCGATGCTTGCAATGTGATCATGAGGTTCCAAGGATGAGATCCGGCCGCTCGTGAGTTCCAACGCGAATCGCACTTAGCCATTGTTAGGGTTCTGAGAATGATTTGAATCGGACCGGTCGTTATAGCACCTTTGATCGAAACTAACGCCACCATCATACCTGGTCGAATTAGTCGATCCGGCTTTTGTTTCGCTTTAAACAATGCTTTGCGATTTTCGTGTGAAGGCCATGGAAGACGACTGAGCTGGGGCTCCGCGTGACCGTAAGAGTGAAGGCGCGTGGCAACTCGCGTGTTTTAATTCGTCCATGTATTCAAGTCGGGCCCGCTACCGACCGTGTTAAAATTTCAATATCCCTGACGCCATCACCATATTGAATTGTTTTCAAATTTTCCAACACCAAATGACACTTGGCCTAGTGGTAAGGCTCGTTGGAAGATGCTCCAAAGGTCCCCTGCTCGATCCACCTGTGGCTCGGTTTTGCTTTCTTTTCAAAACTCCAAACTTTTCATATTTTTCTATATTTTCCTATTTTCAATATTTTCATATTTTCAATATTTTCATATTATTTTAATTGTTTTCATATTTTTATTTCGCATTAAAAATTACAAAAACATTTTTCTTTTTACAGTACTTTCATAAAATGTTTATTTAATTTATAAATTAAAAAATATAATTTTTGCATGCATATTTATTTTATTTGTAATTTTTGCATTTAATTCACTTTTAATTGCATTTTAATTATTAAATCTTTTCCAAAAAATCCCAAAAAATTATTTTAACTTATTTATCTTATTTCCAGCATATATTAATTTTCTCATATTAAAATTTGCATTTTTCTAACATTTTTTCTCTTGTTCGATTCATATTGCATTTTCCGATCTCTTATTCTTTCACAGGTTGTCCGATTCGGACGCTTTCTTTTTATCGTTTCTATTTTTCCAATAATGTAATTGCTCATGGGTTGTAATAGTTTAATTTAGGGCTTTTATTTTCCGCATTTTAAATTATGTATCTGCCCCAAAGCCATGTAATAGCGTAGGTTTATCTTTCCGCACCTTTACATTCCCGCACTTTACATTCCGCATTTTACTTTCCGCACCCTTATCAATTGCTAGTAATTAGGCGTATGGCAAGATAAAATTGGACATAGCACACTAATCTTCAAGATAAAATATCGAATTTGATACACTTTTCACACACGCACCTCTTAGGTTCTCTCGATGCCTTTCGAATTCAAATGGTCATGTCCTCGAACGTAGAGGTATTCTAGCACGCTGCCTTCCAAACAAATCATCATAGTCCCTTTGATACAAAGATCATAAGACCCACGATGTCGCCTCCGAATACATGATCTTGACCTCGATTGTCGCCACGAAAATGATGATAGTCCTTCGAATGTGCTAGGATACTTCCTACGAGTTGCTTTCTATGACCATCCGATGTCCCTTCGAACGTCCCGCTTACATCCAACAAATGGAGCTACCTACTAACTAATGGTATGGCTAGCGCTATTCTAAAGGAATGTAGAAGTACAACAAAACGACCAATTCTGAGTGGGTAAATAAGTCTCTTAGTTGCTTGCTCTATCAAAATGCTTTTCACACCACACACTCTTTTTCAAAGTTCAATTTCTTTTCGAAACAAAAACATTTCCGAACACTTTGTATACACTCCTACATGAGTCATTACAAAGTCAAAGCGAAATGCCTTTTTTTCAAAACATTATTTGTCAAACACACGTAAAGCAATTTTAAAAGTGATCTAGAGCAACTAAGAGCCCGTAGATAACTACGGATGGAAAGGGTGCTAATACCTTCCCTTTTCATAACCATTCTCCGAACTCGTAATCTAACGAAGGTCTTTTTCGTTACTTTTACCTTCCCTTAATTGATAAAAATAAAAGTCGGTGGCGACTCTTGCTATCCGACATTTGGATACAAAATCCTACAAAGTCATCAGACACATTGACAAACCAAAAATGTTTGGTTCCTCTTCTTCTCTTTGTAATCTCTTTTGTTGGGTTTTGTATGTATATCTACTCATAACTCATGTATATTTGTCGCCTTGGCGTTGTATAAAGCTTGTTTTACTAATCTGTTGGTAGTTATCTTGGGTTTTTACTTTATGTTAGGATTTGAGCTTAGGATAAATTGCTTAGATTCTTACCTAGGATGATTATCTCGTTAGTTTCAATGCTAGAGATAGGTTTAGAGCCAACATTCTCCGAACTTAGAATTTAACGAAGGTCTTTTTCGTTACTTTTACCTTCCCTTAATTGATAAAATAAAAGTCGGTGGCGACTCTTGCTATCCGCACATTTGGATACAAAATCCTATAAAGTCGGTTCACCGTATCACGTAATGCGACTACTGGGAAGCACCCAAAAGAGAGAATTACCTTAGGATTTCTAGATAAATTTTACCGCTTTTGTTTGACTTGTATGCTTTATCTTTAAGGGTTGCTTGGGTATTATATTATTGGGGATCCTACACCGATCCGGGTTTTTTAGGTAAGTGGCATTAGATCATCGCGACCGCTAGACGATAACTAAACGGTCAACATGATGGCTACGCGTGACACTTTGGTTGTCCCGATACTCTTCATTCCCAAGTTGAAGATAATATTTGGCTTCGTGGTGTCATCAAGCGCTAACTAAACTTTTAGAACCTTAATTGACCCATCTTAGCCATTAGAAGGTAGTGAGATGGCCGGCTTGGTGTGACTAAGGTTGGTTGATACTGATGCTACGCTCATTGAGATTAGACTTTTGGGACATTTTCGATCGACCACTTGGCCGTCAGATTGAAATAAGCGCCACGAGAAAAATCTATGATATGAGATTCCTAGAACCCGTTACTATTATAGGACAGATGAACCAACTCAAACTTTTGGTGGGTAATCACCTATACCTCATGCAAGCCTTAACCCTAGGCTCATTGTGTGAATTGTTTGTGTGTGCTAAACATGACATCATGACATCATTCGCATTGCATATCATTTCTAACTATTTCAAGGACCTAGGATTTATCTTTGCTCGCTTTGTAGGGATTATGGCTTCTAGAAAGACTATCCGAATCAACTTCATGAGTATCCCTTCTCAACTCAAAGAATTGGTTTCGTAAATTCCACCATGCTCGGCTCATCAAAAGACATGGTTATCTACTTGATTTGGTTATCTCCGGTTTTGAAGAAGATATGATGCATGTCCTATTCCAGCTTCTTGATCCAAACACCATTGCTTTACATTTCCGATTATCATTGGTTCCTACCTTGAAGAGTTCTCTAAGCTACTGGGGTACCTATTCTTGATCAAATGCCATTCACCGGTTTGAAAAGGTTCCTAAGTTCAAGACATCGATCCGCCTTACATCTTAAGCGCTGGACATTGAAGCCAATTGGGAAACTAGAAGTGGAGTTAAAGGTTTACTTTCCAAGTTCCTAATTAAGAAAGCCCGAGAATTCCTCAAAGTTATGAGTTTCCATGCATTTGAAGACATTGTGGCCTTGCTAATTTATGGTTTGGTTCTATTTCCTAACTCGATCAATTCATAGATGTCAACGCCATCAAGTTGTTTCTTACCCGCAATCCAAAGGCTACTTTACTTGGGATATCCTACATTCTCTCCACACTGCATTACTAAGAGACAAGGAACTCTCATGTGTTGTGTCCCCTACTTTCAAGGTGGTTTATTTCGCACCTTCCTCCATCGCTTTGAAGAACGAACAAAGGTTGAGATGGTCTCAAAGGTTGATGTCACCTCTCATTCGATATCCGTTGGAGCCTTTTCTCTCAAAAGGACTTCACCTTCATTGAGCGCTGTGGAGAGTTCCTAATGTACCGCTACTTGGTATAAGGGAGGTATCACTTACAACCCTCTCTAGCTCTACGCCGCTTGGTTTTGCTCAAGAGATGGTCCACATGATATGCTTCTCCAAGATGTTGTGTTCGACTACAATCACGATCTCCGCATTACCGATTTAAGGTTTATACACGCTGGGGCATGGTAAAGAAGACCGATACCAAGACTTTGGGGCACCAACTCCATTCCTTGGGAACCTTACCTCAAATGGGTGCGAGCTCGAGCTCAAAACCTCATGATGCCATTCACTGCTTTTACCAAGAATTATGGAACCTATTGCTATAGGTGACGACTATATGCGCTCTCCATCCTGACATGCCTACTGATTTTGAAGACTTGAAGAGATCCTGGATTCAACTTAAAGAAGAAAGGGATACCTTTGAAGCTCAGTGTTATGCAAGCGAGAAGAAAGTTCTAGAGTTGACCAAGCTACTTCACGAGGAGCGAAACATCAACGCTACATCGGCACCAAGAGGAAGCCCATGGAGACTTAGAGCTTTAGGATGTTTATGTTTTCTTTTATTGCTTTGAACTATCTCTTGTACTTAAAAAGAAAAAAGAATAATGAGAAGTACTAATAAATGTTTGTTCATTGCTTGTCTAACAAATTTAAATCTCTTAGGTCCTTGAAAACATTGCATTGCATTTGCATAAACATCGCATAGCATATCATAACATTGCATCATGTACATTGAGATTGGTTTTCATTTGCTCGCTATTTATTTTAGCGTAAATGGCTCTTGAATGATCCAAAGATCTCCAAGCCCGTAATGCTGGGCCAGCAGATGTTCACCAACTTGGTCCAAGGCCAAGAAGATTTGAAGAAGCTCATCAACAAGAAGAAGAAGGTTGTTGGTCTCCTCAACATGGGTAGACGTTTCAAAGGGGGTCCTAAGGTGGTCAGCCGTATTGAGCTCTCTGAAGGAAGTGTCCATACCGAGGGGAGTACCAAGGGTGATGAAGGTGAGCAGCGTGAACCAAAGAAAGGAGGAGAGGACCATTCTGATTATAGCCAACACTCTGATGAAGATGACAAGTACAAACAACTTGAAGATCGTCTGAATGCTGTGGAAAACCTGAAGATGTCTGGGCTGAACTTTGATGATCTAAGTCTTGTCCCTGGTGTTGTGATTCCTCCCAAGTTCAAAGTTCCAGCTTTTGCCAAGTATGATGGCATGTCTTTCCCTAAGCTGCATTTGAAGTCCTATGTTCGAAAATCCCCACAATGATGAAGTTGTGGATGCACTATTTTCAAGAGAGTTTGTCCTAACCCGCTTGGAATGGTACTATCGCCTAGAGAATGATTGTATCCGTATTTGGAGTGATTTGGTGATGTCATGCATAAGATGAGTACAATGTCGAATTGACACCCACCGCATGCAACTACAAAGCATGTCTATGGGTCGTGACGAGAAGTTCAAGGAGTATGCTCGTAAATGGAGAGATCTAGCAGAAGAGTTCAACCACCCTTGTCCAATAGGAGTTGGTTGATATGTTTATGGAACACCGACAGCCCGTTCTTCAATCATCCGATTGAAATTCTCATCCGGATTCACCGAGTTGATATTGACAGCGAGCACATTGAAGTCGGTATCAAGAGGAAGATCCATGTAGATCTTCAAATGTCGCAAGAGATCTTTGGTGGAAAGAAAGAAGCCAATGCCGTATGGTCGAAAAGCCGAGCCAAGACCGACCACTAATTTGTGGGGGCGCAGATCTCCAATCCTACATCAAGACAACCTCACGAGACAACGCACAGAAGTAACGCGCCACTTTTACTTAAGATCAACATGCCTTTGTCGCAAGCCTTGCAACACATGTTGAAAGCGTAGCTGACACCTTGAGGGATCCTCCCTAATGTCAACACTTCCTCTCCAAAGTACAATCCTAATGCTAAGTGTGCTTACCATTCCAACAGCCCAGCACGACATCGATAATTGTTGGGCTCAAGAACAAGATTCAAGATATGATTGAAGCTGATTGAGTTTGATCCTCCCGCTGAGACCGAATGTGATCAACGCCCTATGCCTAACCATGACAAGAGTTCCAATGTCGTGGAGACGATACTTATGTTTTCAACATAGATGACTTGACCATCCTCCGATGATCTAAGAAGAACTTGTTGCAAGCCTGTCAATCCAGATGCCCGAGAATTGTCATTGGTGCTCGCTCGCACTGATGGTTGTGCTTTTGAGAAGACGTGTTCAGGTATGATGGACAACCGTGAGATACTATTTCGAAACCACCGTGCGTAAGCGTATGAAGAGATGTCTAAGTTGAAGATCGACAATGCGAATGAAACTGCATCTATGTGGGATACCTTGGGCAGCCAAGTGGAAAGTATGATTACATGGTGAAGTACACTGTCCCGAAAGCTACAAGATTCCTATTGAAGATGTTAAGGCGACCGGATGGGGTGACGATTTCCTAAGACTATGCCGATGTTAACACAATAAGGATTTCCTCTCGCGATCCTCGCGCCTAGAGTGGCACCTCTCATCATTACTTCTCCAAGACCTGCTCCATATTCCTCCGACAAAGCTATCCCTTGAACTATGGAGCTGATGTTTACTATCATGGCGTCAAGCAAGACCCTCTGATCATTGAAGATTTGACCGTTGAAGCTACTATTCCCGACATCGACAACATCACCGGATCAAGTAAGGTGACCCGAACCTGGAAGGGTATTCTCCGATATCTCTCCTCCAAAGACATCATGACTCCAGCTCGCATTCCGCCTACCCAATCAATATCCCCTGCCTAGAGGGAAAGAACCTGACTCATCCTCGCTCAACCGTAGTACCAAAGGAAGTTGTCAAGACACCTCCAAACAAGAAATGGAGGAAATTCAAGATCATCAAGAAGAGTGATTACAATGTTGTGGAACAGTAGGACAGACTCCGCCCAAAATCTCCATGCTTGCTCGCTTGTGCTCCGAGGCTCATGCTAATGCCTTGGTGAAGTTTCAAGAATGCTCATGTGCCGCAAGACACTACCACCGATCAATTCAAGTTTGTATTGCTAGCCCGGCTGCCAACAACGGCCTAGGCTTCGATGTCGATTTGACTCGCCGAAAGAAACATAACAAAGCCTTGCACATCTCTCGTTGAATGCAAGGGCACTACGTTATCTCATGTTTGGTGGATACCGTTCTCGCCTAAATATCCTACCAAGACCGCTTTTGATCGGCTTGATGTCGGGTTGGTTCTCGAGACCCAAAGGACATTATCGTGAGAGCTTTTGATGGTTCTAAGCGAAGCACTTGGAGAGCTCACCGCCTGTTAAAGTCGGTTCCTGACTTTTGATTCCACTTTTTGTCATGGACATCCGTCCGCCTTATTCTTGCCTACTTGACGCCTTGGATACATGGGGCAGGTTACCTCTACCTTACATCGTGTCAAATACCGGTGAAAGGGAAGGTTGTTGATGTGGTGAAGAAGAGTATATGGTCACCATCTACATCATTCCGATACCTTGAGATGGAAGGAGAATTCTTCGAGACTCGCAAGCTTTTGAAACAATACCCGTAGTCATGCTCTGACTCCCACCACTCCCGGTTACACAAGTTCCGCCAGGATGGCCTCACCGAAAGATGCTCAAGCTGTTGAACAAGGAGGTATATTGGGGTCAGCTCCCCGATCTTCCTTTCAAATTTGACAAGACGGTTTAGGCTTCACCATCAAGGGTCAAGATGATACGCGAACGCCGCCAACTTCCTTTCCGTGATCGAGTGGAATCCATGCTATAGACAACGACGATGACTTCGACATCGCAAGTGGATCTTCCTAACTGCATAATGAGCTCAAGAATTTGAAGATCAAGACGCCATACCAATCTCCTTTAGTCGAGTAATTGCTTTTGTTTTGTTTTGCTTTTCGTATTTCTTTATGTTTTGAACAATAAACTTTGAAAGCCTCGTGCCTTGCCCGGCATCATGGCTCGCTTAGGGTTATTATCGTTGTTTCGTATTTTTATTCAATAAATTGCTGGACTTTTGCATTCAATTTTTGTTCTCTTTCTTTACTTTATCACCCCTTCAAAAGCTATGTGTTTCTTACACACACCCACGTGTACACGCGAATCACTCCGAATCTCGTTAATAACATGCTAGTGCTAAATATGACTTTGATAATCCGATCTACCAAGTCAAGACGAAAGTGAGGAAGATTGTGAAGTGCTGTGGAGAACTTGCTGATCGCTACAAAGAAGAAGAGCGAGTTATACGCCACACGAAGAGCAAGTTGAGGTTGTGAATTTGGGTACCGACGAAGACAAGAAAGAGATCAAGATAGGAGCGGTCTTGAGAGCAGTGTTAAAGAAAGGTTGGTTCAGATGTCGAGACTATATCGAGGTTTTTGCTTGGTCACGAAGACATGCCGGTTTGACATTGATATTGTGGTACACCGATTGCCTACAAAAGAAGGTTTTCTCCCAAGAAAGGTAGGTCACGATGCGTCCCGAGATGTCGAGAAGATCAAAGCCGGGTTATGAAGCGCTCAACGCTGGTTTCTAGTCACTTCCTATCCCCTGGTTGCAAATGTGGTACCCGTGCTCAAGAAGGATGGCAAAGTACGAATGTGTGGATTACGTAGATCGAACAAAGCAAGTCCGAAAGACGATTTCCCACTTCCTCATATTGATGTTCTCGTTGACAACACCGCCAAGATAAGGTTTTCTCCTTCACGGATGGTTGCTCCGTTACAATCGATCAAAATGGCTCTCAAGACATGGAGAAGACTACTTTCACATACTGGGGCACTTTCTCGCTACAAGGTTATGCCGCTCGGCTCAAGAACGCAGCGCCACTTATCGCGTTATGGTGGCATTGTTTCATGACATGATTCATCACGAGATAGGTCTCGCCGACGACATGATAGCTCGATCACAAATCAAGAAGAACATCTTGATCACTTGCGTAAACTGTTCGACAGATTAAAGAAGTACAGATTGAGACTGAATCCCAACAAGTGCACCTTTGGAGTCAGATCCGGAAAACTCCTAGGGTTTGTTGTCAGTGGAAAAGGTATTGAGGTTGACCCCGCCAAGGTTAGAGCCATATAAGAGATGCCGCCCGACCGAGAAGGAAGTCGAGGTTTCGGGCCGATTGAACTACATTGCCGATTCATTGCACACTTAACTGCTACTTGTGAGCCAATCTTCAAGTTACTAAAGAAAGATCAAGTAGTGGAATGGAACGACGATTTCTAGATCGCTTTTGACAAAATCAAGGAGTACCTACAGAATCCTCCTATCCTGATGCCGCCTGCCCAAGGAAGACCTCTTATCATGTACTTGACAAGTGTTAGAGAACTCAATGGGTGTGTGTTGGGGCAACATGACGAGTCCGGGTCGAAAAGAGCATGCAATATACTACCTTAGCAAAAAGTTTACCGATCGTGAAACAAGATACTCACAATTGAGAAAACTTGCAACGCTATTTGGGCGTCACGACTAAGACAAGATATGTTGACTCACACTACCTTGTTGATTTCTAAGATGAATGGCGCAGTGGAAGCCGCCAACAAGAACATTAAGAAGATTATACGTAAGATGACCGTGACTTACAAAGATTGGCATGAGATGTTACCATTTGCTCTTCATGGTTATCGTGACAAAGACGGACATCCATGGGCAACCCTTCTCTCTCAGATACGGTATGGAAGCCGTCTTACCCATCGAGGTTCGGATACCCTCAACCGTAGTCCTCCGTGAGGCGTGGTTAGGCGAAGACGATGGGTCCGCATCGCCTTGACCGATGAACTTGATTGATGAGAACGGTTTCGCATCCATCCGCCATGGATGATTTATCGTAAACGAATGATCGAGCATTTAACAAGAAGGTCAAGCACCGAGTCTACCAAGTCGGTGATCTAGTAGTCAAGCGCATCATTCTTCCACAAGGTGATCCTAGGGCAAATGGACTCCCACCCATGAGGGACCATTTGTAGTCAAGATGATTTTCCCGCGGAGCTATGATACTTAGCACCATGGATGGTGAAGACTTCCCACACCCCGTGAACGCAGACATAGTCAAAAATACTACGATAAAAGACCCGCTAGGTCGATTTAACCTAGGCAAAAATAGAGATCCCGCGAACCAAAAGGTTCGGGCAAAAATTAAGGATATATACAAAACATGTACACCCGCAAGTCGAAACCTGAAAAGGCGGCTTGGGCAAAAAGGGTATCCCGGTAGACCGAAAACCCGAAGGGCGGTCTAGGCAAAAGTTAGATTTAAGCGCACGACTATGTCTCTTCCGATCACCGCCTGCACTACTATCAAGATCCAAGGTTCAAATGGCGAAGATCCCACTCACTTACGACAAGGAGATGAGATAGTCGAAATATATGAGTACTAGCATAGTTGGAACTTAACGAGATTGTTTCCGACAGCTTTTACTTTTCTTGTGTATAAACAACTTGGCCATACGCCACCTTTCAAATAAACGCAGCTTTTTCTTTACAATTTCGTTGTTGTTATTTGCAATAAGTCCAACGCTTGCTTTGAATGACTATACGCATTTGACAATAAGAATCTAATCACAAACATACGAAAAGTGAACATACAAAAATACTTACTACAGTGCTCCGTGAATTGGGACGACGACTAAAGTCACTAAAGCATTCCCCCACGAGCATGATCCCCACAAAGGTGTCACTCACCACAAACCCCTCACGAGTATATGTTAATCCACAAAGTGATTCCACTCAACCGAGCAATGTTACATCGGGCCCGCAACAAGAACACCCCATCCCCAATAAGGTATTTATCCCCGGTATCTCTCGCCTCTGCCTCCCCTAAGCAGATCCGACTGAAACTTGGTCGATAGTGCATCGGAGGAAACATACACTTTTATTCCCCACCGAGATCACAACGGACCTGCACTCTTCTAGCCCGGTCTCTCAAAGAACCATCAAATGCCTCCAATGAGATCTACACTGAATCCCCAAGAGAGCGCCTCCTAAATTTCCTCAACAGATCTACATACAAGGTCCCCAACAGATCGCCTCCCCACTCTCCTCAGGTTCATATGAGATCTCCAACAACGAGCTTCTCAAATCTCTACCTTCCTCAACAAAGATCTAGGCCCAAGACTTGGTCGATAGTGCATCGGAGGAATCCAGATATGTTTCTTCTCCTTCAAAAGCGGGTTCTCACCTACACATTCCCCAAGCGTAAGTCGAATCTTCAAATGAATATCCGATCTTCTTCAAGATGGATATGTTTTGAAATATCACAACATCTATCATCCATACATCTCTCATAAAGTCATAATTCATGCATATGTCATTCATTTACACTATCATGCATCATACTTGATAAAACTAACGAATATTCTATCAAGTTTCTCTTGTTTTCTCCAAAGCGTGAAAGTCATTTCGACGCAAACAGTCCGTGATTAAGCCCCGAATCGACGGAAAACTATCTCAAAGACCGCCTCGGTTGTCCTCCGACGATCGGTCCAGATTAAGCCCCGAGTCGACGGAAAACTATCTCAAAGACCGCCTTGGTTGTCCTCCGACGATGGTCCAGATTAAGCCCCGAACCGACGGAAAACTATCCGAAGACCGCCCGTTATCCTCCGATATGTGCAATGGATCAACACCGATGCACAACAGTGAAGCTATCCACATTTCGCCAACTACAATCTCCTCGAGTAATCAAGACGAAGATTTATTCTCGATTCCTTATTATCAACAAAGAACTACGTAGTCTAGCGTACGACTCGCCGCTTTGATGGCATCTTAAGCCCATCTCCGACTACTTGTCAACATTTCTTCACTTTCGTAATGCTGCATATATGGTTAAAAATCAATACAAACCAATAACCTCATTCAAAGTGAACACGAAGTCTAACGACGACTCCCTTCGGATGGCATCTTAAGCCCATCTCTCTCCGCTCCAGAACATCTACGAGTCTAACATACGACTCACTCCCCAAAGATCGACCTTTCCAGATGGCATCTTAAGCCCATCTCCGTCACTCCTATTGACAACCTCGAGTCTAGCGACGACCTCCTCAAAGAAAGTCTCCAACTTCTCCAAATGGCATCCGAAGCCCATTCCCCACATCACCAATAGCGAGTGCAAATTTCAGTGTATTGAGTGTTCAATCATCTTCACCCCGTGTCACGAAAGACAAGCATGTCAATCTAACCTTCCAAGACAAGAAGATTGAACAGGCAGTTGTCATACCCCAAAATTTTCCCTCCATCTATTCAAGAGATTTCATACATCTATGCTCAAGGATTCCTCAAGAGTTGATCGACAAACTCTCTCCTAGACAATCAACCCAAACTAGGGTTTGGTATCTCAAGTCAAGATGGATTTCCAACATCTCCAATGGCCTTCATGCCTCCTCATATGCTTCAAAGATTCTCCATGTCAAGTTTCAAGCTTCAAGTCAAGTTTCCTTGACAATTGCTCGATGGTTGAAAATCGTGTATTGGACAAAAGTCAACGTGGTCAACATACAACAAAACTGATTTTTGGTCAACATCCTCATTTTGAAGTTACATTCATCATTTGATCAAGGGTTGATCATGATTCATCAAGAAAACTCAAGATTTGCTCAAAAGTCAAACTTTCTAAATTAGGTTTCTAGGTGAAAAGTCAATCGAACTTTGACCGATCATAACTTTTCATACTTTCTTTCTAAATTTTTCCACCACCTCTTGTTTTGAAGGAAATTCAATTCTCTACAACTTCATGTCTCACAAGAATGTCCAAAAATGCTTCATTTGAGAGGTATAGCTCAAAACATTAGTGTCATTTTCAAAGTCAACAAAAGTCAACTTTTGTTTTGAAGATATATTGAGCATGGTAACTCCAATTGAGATGAGACAAAGACATTGTTTAGAGGACTCTTAGAGCTTTCCAAAAGTCCAAGAACACTCAAAATGTGGAAAATTGAGCAAGTTACACCATTCGTAAGTTGGGCAATTTTGGACAATTGCACAAAAGGACATTTTGGTCAAAATGCAAAATTTTCCAAATGGGCCTATAATCTTTGATCCAAACTTGTTCATGACAATATTTTTGACCCATAAATGCTTGGCCATGGCAATTTTCTATTTTATTGATTTTATTTTGAATTTTAGAACATTTAATTCAAAATTAAATTATATAAAATATGAAAATCATATTTTTTTTCCAAAAGGGCTGATTTTATATGTTCCTTGAAGTCCAAGATAGCCCAATATACTTGCCAAATTCGTGCTTGATCTTGCATTGAAGAAGAAATCAATTTTTTCAAGAAAATTGATTTTATTTGAAAAATATTGAATGCTCCAAATCAAATCTTTTCCATTCCTTTTTTCCCTTCCAATCCTCTCTATAAATATCAAGCATCATAGCCAGCAAACCACACGAAAACCTAACCCTAAAAAACACCCAAACTCTTGCAAATTTTTTCAAGAAACTTGGAAAATCGAATTTCAAAAAGCAGCCACTTTCAGTCCAAACCAACCATCTCATTGTCTTCAGGAGGTAAGTTTGAGTAAGTATACACTCATGCCATGGTTTAAAACAAGCCGGATCGATGCATATACATACATACATATTCAAAACTTTGTGATTTTTGCATTTTATTATCCTGTGTGTTTTAATCAATTCGATGCTTGCAATGTGATCATGAGGTTCCAAGGATGAGATCTCGGCTCGTGAGTTCCAACGCCGAATCGCACTTAGCCATTGTTAGGTTCGTAGAATGATTTGAATCGGACCGGTCGTTATAGCACCTTTGATCGAAACTAACGCCACCATCATACCGTGGTCGAATTAGTCGATCCGGCTTTTGTTTCTTTTAAACAATGCGCTTTGCGTGATTTTCGTGTCAAGGCCATCGGGAAGACG
Organism: Vicia sativa; assembly: GCA_021764765.1. NCBI lineage: Eukaryota > Viridiplantae > Streptophyta > Magnoliopsida > Fabales > Fabaceae > Vicia > Vicia sativa. The sequence continues at coordinate 73,960,485 of CM038792.1, forward strand.
ACCGAGCTAGGGCTCCGCCGCTGACCGAAGACCTGAAGGCGCGCGTGGCAACTCGTGTTTTAATTCGTCCATGTATTCAAGTCAGGCCCGCTGACTGTGTTAAAATTTCAAATATCCCTGACGCGTCATCACTCATATTGAATTGTTTTCAAATTTTCCAACACCAAATGACACTTGGCCTAGTGGTAAGGACGCTGCCTGTTGGAAGATGCTCCAAAAGGTCCCCTGTTCGATCCACTCCAGGGCCTGGTTTTGCTTTCTTTTCTCAAAACTCCAAACTTTTCATATTTTTCTATATTTTCCTATTTTCAATATTTTCATATTTTCAATATTTTCATATTATTTTAATTGTTTTCTATATTTTTATTTCTGCATTAAAAAATTACCAAAAACATTTTTTCTTTTTACATTATTTTCATAAAAATCTTTATTTAATTTAATAAATTAAAAAATATAATTTTTGCATGCATGTTTATTTTATTTGTAATTTTGCATTTAATTCACTTTTAATTGCATTTTAATTATTAAATCTTTTCCAAAAAATCCCAAAAAAAATTATTTTAACTTATTTATCTTATTTCCAGCATATATTAATTTTCTCATATTAAAATTTGCATTTTTCTAACATTTTTTCTCTTGTTCGATTCATATTGCATTTTCCGATCTCTTATTCTTTCACAGTTCGATTCGGACGCTTTTTATCGTTCTATTTTTCCAATAATGTAATTGCTCATGGGTTGTAATAGTTTAATTTAGGGCTTTTATTTTCTGCATTTTAAATTATGTATCTGCCCCAAAGCCATGTAATAGCGTAGGTTTATCTTTCCGCACCTTTACATTCCCGCACTTTACATTCCGCATTTTACTTTCCGCACCCTTATCAATTGCTAGTAATTAGGCGTGTATGGCAAGATAAAATTGGACATAGCACACTAATCTTCAAGATAAAATATCTGAATTTGATACACTTCTTTCACACACGCACCTCTTAGGGCAATTCTCTCTCGTTGCCTTTGCGAATTCAAAATGGTCAAGTCCCTCGAACGTAGAGGTATTCTAGCACAGTTGCCTTCCAAACAGATCATCATAGTCCCTTCGATACAAAGATCATAAGACCCACGATGTCGCCTCCGAATACATGATCTTGACCCTCGATTGTCGCCTACGAAAAATGATGATAGTCCCTTCGAATGTGCTAGGATACTTCCTACGAGTTGCTTTCTATGACCATCCGATGTCCCTTCGAACGTCCCGCTTACATCCAACGAATGGAGCTACCTACTAACTAATGGTATGGCTAGCGCTATTCTAAAGGAATGTAGAAGTACAACAAAACGACCAATTCTGAGTGGGTAAATAAGTCTCTTAGTTGCTTGCTCTATCAAAATGCTTTTCACACCACACACTCTTTTTCAAAGTTCAATTTCTTTTCGAAACAAAAACATTTCCGAACACTTTGTATACACTCCTACATGAGTCATTACAAAGTCAAAGCGAAATGCCTTTTTTTCAAAACATTATTTGTCAAACACACAGAAAGCAATTTTAAAAAGTGATCTAGAGCAACTAAGAGCCCGTAGATAACTACGGATGGAAAGGGGTGCTAATACCTTCCCTTTTCATAACCATTCTCCCGAACTCAGAATTTAACGAAGGTCTTTTTCTGTTACTTTTACCTTCCCTTAATTGGATAAAAATAAAAGTCGGTGGCGACTCTTGCTATCCGCACATTTGGATACAAAATCCTACAAAGTCGCTTCATCAGACACATTGACAAACCAAAAATGTTTGGTTCCTTCTTCTTCTCTTTGTAATCTCTTTTGTTGGGTTTTGTATGTATATCTACTCATAACTCATGTATATTTGTCGCCCTTGGCGTTGTATAAAGCTTGTTTTACGAATTCGTGTTGGTAGTTATCTTGGGTTTTTACTTTATGTTAGGGATTTGAGCTTTGCTAGGGATAAATTGCTTAGATTCTTACCTAGGATGGAAGTGTGTATGTATTGTAAATATTATTTAGATGTGTAAATGAGATTGTATAGATGTGTAAGTGGAGCTTGCATAGCAGCTGCACCTGTTGCTGTCATTTTTATGCAATCGGTGTAGCGCTAGCGCTTTCATATGCAGGCCGTTGAATTTTTAAAATTTCACTTGGTTTTCCTTTTGCCCACTTTCACCAAGGCTTTTGTATTGAATAAAATTAGTATTGTTTTTCTAATTTTTTGTTGTTGTTTGGACTAAAATTTTGGTTCGGTAACTTGAAGACTTTTGAGGTGATTTTTCGAGTTTGATCATTTCAACTCTGGATGTATGGTAATGATAGTTTTTAAAGCTGCTACACGTGTACTGCTTATCGCTTTTATAGCATAACATGTTTAGGAAATTTATCATTTGTATAATTACCATGCTATTCATTCTTTTTGCATTACTTGCTCATGATTGAATCACTTTAGTCTCCTTTTTACCCATAAATGTGAGGAAGCTTTCCATTGTTTACATATGAGAGTCCACATTCTTGTTTTAACTGGATTTTATTATGCTTAATCTTTTGTTTTGTGTTGATTGTATGATTGCAAGAAAATGATCGAGGCATTTTGTTGATTTTAAGCATAACCACCTTGGCCAAATATTCAATTCACCTTGTGAGTGTGTGAACCGTTGTTAACCCCTTTGAACTTTTATCAATATCCATGTTTATTTGAACTTGATGCTTGTCTATGAGTGTCAATTCACTTTTTTTTGTATGGATGTCGATTTCTTTGTTTCTTGAACCCTCAACTATATGTTGTTGTATGGATTTTTACCTTGCCTTAGAAAGTAGGGAGTATTCACACATTAATGTTGGTTGATTTCAATTTGGGGAGAGGAATGTTTATGTGCTTATATTGTGGTTGATATGAGGTTGAGAAAAGAAAAAGAAAAGAAAAAAAATGTGAAAAAAGAAAGATTAGAAAAAGAAAGAAAAAAGAGAAAAGTTTTGAAAAAGAAAAACAAAAAGAGTAGGAATAATGTTATGTTAATAAGTGAGGTGTGTTTGGTGTGAAATTTGTGATGAAAAATAAGTTTGATTGAAATTATATTGTTTGGAACTTTGTGAGTTGATCACTCCCTTAGGTTTAGGCAAGTTTTTGTTTCGATTAGCTTTAGGACTTATCACTTGTTTGTTAACCAAGCCACATTACAACCTTGAAAAGCCCTTGTGATTCTTGCATTTGTATTTTCAATACGTTTTTGGATGAATGCATAATTTAGTCTTTTGTTTGCAAGATTGTGGAGGAGTGTTTTTTTATCCCCACCTTTGTGTGTTCTTCATCTACCGATGAATTTTTGCTAGGTGTGATTCATGATTGAGCTTGTTTTGTTTTAGAATGTTTTGCATGACTTTTGTACTTAGGATTTGTTTCGTTTATATGTTATGGTTGTAGTATAGTGGTAAGTTTGTATTTGTCGTGTACATTTTTCGTTTGAACCATACATTTGTTTTCCGTTTTCAAAACTTGTTGATTCGTGATTATTTGATTATCATTTTTTTGTTTCTTTAAGTTTACTTGACTTTGTTTGAGGACAAACAAAGGTGTCAAGTTAGAGTTGATAAGTGCCAAAATGTAGTTATTTTGTATATACATTTTGTGGCACTTATCCGTTCTTTTGTTGATATTCTTCGAATAAATCCCCCGCTTTTAGTATAAATGTGTACATAATAGAATAATTGAGTTTTTGTGTAAATATTGTATCATTTGATATTTTTTCATCTCTTTTATAGGTATTCATTCATAATTGGAGCATTGAGTAATAAAGTGTCGAAGACACGGCTTCAAATGCGCAATTTGGGCATCTCATCATTGAATAAAGCTCAAAATAAAAGAATAAAAATCATCAATAAAGCTTGATATTCATTCATGGTTAGATAGAGCATTGAATAAGCTTTCCAACGCTTCAAACCGGGCGCAATTCCGAGTTACGGTTCTCAAGATATGGCAAAAATAAAATGCTGAACATAACAGACCGCGCTTAGCGCGAAGACCGCGCTTAGCGTGCCCTGCGACATCAGAATTCTTTAAAAGGGGCTAAAAACACATTTTTAGGTTATGGGTTGGGTATTTTTGAGTCCCAACACCATCACCTTCATATTTTTGATAAATTTGCTTGGAAAACAACATTGGAGCTTGCATTTGGATGATCCGGAGTCAAATCCCTCGTCGATTGGTGTTGACAAACCAAGAAATATTTGGTTCATCTTCTTCTCTTCTCTTTGTAATCTCTTTTGTTGGGTTTTGTATGTATATCTACTCATAACTCATGTATATTTGTCGCCCTTGACGTTGTATAAAGCTTGTTTTACGAATTCGTGTTGGTAGTTATCTTGGGTTTTTACTTTATGTTAGGGATTTGAGCTTTGCTAGGGATAGATTGCTTAGATTCTTACCTAGGATGATTATCTGTTAGTTTCTGAATGCTGGAGATAGGTTTAGAGCTAACATTCACTATAGAGTATCCGAACTTAATGCCTCTGCGTTGGTGAAGTATGTTAGAAATAGGTATGGAGGTGACGCAGTTGACTCCTGTGTTGTCGAGGTATGCCAAGAATGGATATTGAGATGATTTAGGAGGATTCTCAATTTGGGTTAGGAATAGCTTAGGTTGTGAGAGGTATGTGATGACAAAGACGAGTATCGTAGGCCAAGTATGACATGGGTGGTAGATTTAAGTCTGTGACGAGTAGTTTACATTCGTTTCGGACAAGCTGTCTATCCTTTATAATTTTTGTTCATTTACTTTTTGTCTTTTATTTTCATTTCATTTAATCTCAAACTCATTAACGGTAGAATTATCGAACGACGAATCAATAACCAATCTCTGTGGACACGATACGATATAACCTAACCGGTATATATCACCCGGTAAAAATAATACCAACTCTTTGCTTGCCGCTATACCGCCGCAACTACCATCCAAACGTGCTCAGGGGGTAAGATTGAGTAAGAATGCATCATTGTTATTGATCAAAGCAAGCAGAATCGAGCCATATACATGCATACATATTCAATATTTTTTTGGTTTTGCATTTTATTATTCTGTTTGTTTTAATTGATTCTAATGCCTTTAACGTGTTCATGAGATGCCAAGGGTTCGATCTGGGCAATCGTTGTTGAGTTTGAACGTCGGAATCGTAAGATGCCATATCTAGGGCTTTTTGAACTGCTAGCTTTGAATCTCAAATTGTAGGACGATTCAGAGGAAACTGAGACCACCATTGGATTCGCAGACCCCGATTTAGGGGGGGTAGCCTCAATCCCAGCCTTCGATTTCCATTATTTTGCAGGTTTGTTGATTTTGCTCGCCGGAGAAGACGACCGGGCCGTCGGACCAGCTTGACTCAGCGAGGATGTGCGCGCTTCCGATCTCGTCCATCCATAAGTGACTGGGGTCCACGCGTGCTGACTCGTTTTCAAACCTTTCCCTGACGCGTCATCCTTTATATTCAATTAATTCTGGCTTTTCTAACACCAGATGACACTTGGCCTAGTGGTTAAGGCGTGGACTGTTGAAGATGCTCCAGGAGGTCTCCTGTTCGAACCATGCCAGGACCAGTTTTGTTTTCTTTTTTCACAATCTCAACTTTTTTCAATTATATTCATATTTTAATATTTTTTAATATTTTTGCATTCATTTTATTTCTTTCCAATAATTTTTATCATGCATTTAAAAACATCAAAAAATATTTTTCTTTTTGCATTATTTCCAGAAAATGTTTATTTAATTTACAAAATTAAAAAATATTATTTTGCATGCATATTTAATTTAATTTAATTGCTAATTTATCATTTAAATCACTTTTAATTTGTTTTTAATTATTAAATTACCTCCAAAAAATCCCAAATAATTATTTTAGCATATTAATGTTATTTCCAGCATGAAATATTTTTCTCATTTAAAAATTTGCATTTTTACTAACATTTTTCTCTTATCCGATTTCCTCGTATTTTCCGATTTCTCATCTTTTCACAAGTTATCCCGTTTCAGACGATTTCTTTTTATCGTTTTCTTTTTTCCAATTATGTAATTGCTTATGGGATGTAATAGCTTAATTAGGGCTTTTATTTTCCGCATTTTAAATTATGTATCTGCCCCAAAGCCATGTAATAGCGTAGGATTTATCTTTCCGCACTTTACATTCCCGCATTTTAATTTCCGCACCCTATAAACTGCTAGTAATTAGGCGTGTATGGCAAGATAAAATTGAACATAGCTCACTCTAATTTTCAAGATAAAATATCTGAAATCAACACACTCTTTTCACACATGCACCCCTTAGGGTAATTCTCTCTCGTTGCCTTACGAATACAAATGGTCATGTCCCTCGAACGTAGAGGTATTCTAGCACCGTTGCCTTCAAAACAAATCATCGTAGTCCCTTTGATACAAAGATCATAGACCCACGATGTCGCCTCCGAATACATGATCTTGACCCTCGATTGTCGCCTACGAAAAATGATGATAGTCCCTTCGAATGTGCTAGGATACTTCCTACAAGTTGCTTTCTATGACCATACGATGTCCCTTCGAATGTCCCGCTTACATCCAACGAATAGAGTTACCTACCAACTAATGGTATGGATAACGCTATTCTAAAGGAACGTAAAATAACATGAAAACGACCATTCTGAGTAGGTAATAAGACTTTTAGTTGCTTGCTCAAATCAAATATTTTTCACACCACACATTTTTTGTCAAAGTTCAAACTCTTTTCAAAAACGAAACATTTCCGAACACTTTGTATACATTCCTATATGAATCATTACAAAGTCAAAGCGAAATGCCTTTTCAAAACATTTTTGTCAAACACACAGAAAGCACAATTTTAAAGTGATCTAAGAGCAACTAAGAGCCCGTAGATAACTACGGATGGAAAGGGGTGCTAATACCTTCCCTTTTCATAACCTTCTCCCTTACTCAGAATCTAACGAAGGTCTTTTCCTGTTCTTTTTACCTTCCCTTAATTGGATAAAAGAAAAGTCGGTGGTGACTCTTGCTATCCGCACATTTGCGATACAAAAATCCTACAAAGTCAGTTCACCGTGTTACAACAACTTAAAACAAAACTGTAACAAACTTATCAGTTCAATAGCGTGATGTCTGATGTCTTGGCATCTCATTTGACATGTTGCTCCAATTATTGATTTTAACTAAACACAACATGTTCAGGCATTCCAATAGGACTTTTGTTGCACATATCTTATTGTATAATATATTGTTGTGGCTTTTATTTGTTTTACAAAAATTAATCCAATCCTTAAAATCAAGGAACTTACAACTTCAACTCATTATGTCTCAACATAAAATAGAACTTTTGCTTCACATGTTCTTCATAGCAATTAATCACATTCTATTTAATATTTTGCTACTATATTAGTTTTACCAAACATAATGTGAATCATAAAAATAGAGAATTAAGAATCTCCTTTTTTGGCTTATTTTGGCTAAAACTAATTTACAAAAAAAAACTAAGACTTGACCATACAAATCAGCAGAAACCATAAAAAAATATCAGAGCAATCACTTGTATTCTTCATCTAGATTCTTCATACTTGACAGTCGTCACACATGATGTTGAAAAATAAACAACATAACATCTTTATCTCCACGTATCAATCTCACCCTTTTAGCCATAATATGACATAGGTATCATTCTTCATTAAACCATAAACATTCCTCACAGGGCCCACAAGAGTAAACTCTAAAAAAAAGACCTATCAATAGATTAGGGGATCTCACCTTTACGCCGGGTAACTCGGAACACAGGTTACAACTGTGTTTATAACTCATATCATAATTCACAAAAGACCCACCCAAACACAACCTCAGAATAGGACATTATGTTCGACATCTTTGCAAATAAACTACAAAGACAAACTTCAGACTAATCAACATCTGAACAATACACTTCTCTCCCATTTTTTCCAATACATGACAAAGAACCATTCACAAGGTCATGAGAACAAAGATAGAGAAACCACCATGAGATGAAAGAAGTGAAGGAATGACCTCTTTAAATTTACAAGGAAAAACTAGATGGTTTTAAGCCTAATTTTCTACAATCTAATAAAACAAATAAGGTAAAAGAGGACTCAAAATAGGTGAAGCAAAGTAGAATAAGAAGTAAGGCTCACCGGATTGACACACATTATTTTGTTCGTTTGTTTGTCTTCTTTATTTTTCCTTTCTGTTTTCGTAATTTCGTTGCATAATCTTGTAATTTCTCAAGATTTTGTTGAAATATGGGTATAGGGTGTTAGAGAGTTGGGTTTTTGATAATTATTATGTATGTTTGATTGTCGTGTGACAATGTGCTTTAGATCTGATTTAAAATATTTTGAACCATTTATGTTTTCTCAATCCTCAATATTGTTGAAGTTTTTGTAGATTTCGAGTTTGGATTCTTGGTAAGATTTGGATATTCCAGAGGTTTCATGTTGAAGGTTCGCATATTTGAGAAAGGTCGGATTTTGAATGTTAGGAAGAAAAGGGCTGTAAAACAAATGAGAGGCTTTGGCCTCCTACAATTAGGTCTTTTTTAACCCTCCCCTGTTTGGCTTGTTGGGTGCGGACCTCTCTGAACCAGTCCAACCCAGCAATGTTGTTTTACTATTTATTTGATCTTTTTGTATAAAAAAATAATCTTGGGCCTGAACTGCTTGATTCCTAGAGTCCAATTCCAGAATTCAACCTGCCACCCCTTCTCTACTTCTGGCCTATTTATTTGTGTTACTAAATTAATTTAATATTGTTTCATATTTTCCTTAACATAAAAAGTTAAAAATATTAGATTTACAACTTTTATTTCATTTTTATTTTAGAATTCTCTATTTGATAAAAATCACAAAAAATTTAGAATAGATTAGAATTATGTTTTAATTTTCTTTGATTTTGTAATTTCTTTACTTGAAAATTCATAATAGTATTAGTATTCTATCTCGTTTATTTTTGCTAGTTGTTTGGTTGATTCTTGATAACATGTTCTCTTAGAAATTTCATTAAATGATTAATCTTTATTTTTATTCTTTTAATGTTGTAGTAGACTTTAGGATCAAACCAATTGGATGATAACTTTAAGTTATTTTTCCTTAAATCTCAACTTTAAGTCCACTTTTCATGTTAACAATTAGGATGAAGTCTCCCGTTAGATTTTACTTTTTTCTTTAGCATCATTTCATCTTAAAACAAAAGCTTCTTTTCTTAATCAAAAAACCAAAAAACACTTAACAAATAAATGTTGAATGTTGTATGCCATAAGCTTAATTAATGGAGAAGAATGAAGTGGTGTATTCCTAACCTTGTTCTTCCTTCGTTCATGGACTTTAGTACAATTTAAATCACAAACCATTTCAAAATTAAATAGGAGAAATGGTTGTGTGTCCATGTATTGGGCAACATGTACTATTATCTCCAAAAAAAAAAACACTCCAACAAATCCAAACTCTTTTGCCTCAGGGATTTTCACCTTAAAACATTTTCAAAAAGGACATGTTAACTTTGTCCTACCATAAATAGATAAGCTCAAACTGCTAGAACACGAACTTAACAACATTCATAAAAACACACATGATCAGTGGTTTTTACACAGTTATTTCCCAGTGATTTTACTTAGAGTTTCTTGCTAGTGTCAAACGTTTTATTTCATTTTACTGCACTTTATACTTAGGTTATGTCTTTTTAGTATTTTCAGGTTCAGATGCTTTTTGATCTTTTTGGAAAGGTACTTGGTGTTTTGCGGGACAAAAATGGAGAGAATAGAACAAAGAGTCGTTGAGCACTGGTCATATGCATGCCTAAATGCGTGTAGACTGGCAAAGGAACACATATCTGCCCAAATGCGTGCCAAGATACGTGTGAATCATAAACAAAATTCACATCTCTACCCAGACGCGTTCCAACAGGCCAGACGCGTGTCAAGTTGCAAAAATACACAGGAAAAACACCCTTCTGCCCAGACGCATCCCGAGACGCGTGCCAGAGTCCCAGACACGTCTTGACGTAAATTTTGTGGATTTTTGGAATGAAAACCCAGGAATGTGAAAAAAGGTAAAAAGTGATATTTTAGAAGGGTTGTTGAATTTTGGGGACGAATTTTGACGACAAAGAAGGAGGTTGAAGGCTAAAGAACTCTGATCTATGCTTGGAATCAAGATTTTCATGAGCTTTTGCAATTGAAGACTTATTTTCAATCCATTATCTATAATGTCTACATTGAATATTATGACTTTCTTTATTTCTATGAGTAGCTAAACCCCCTAATGTTAGAGGGTGACCCTGATTTTGATCTGTAATGATTAAGCTTATACTTTTGCAATGATAATATGGCTAGAGGATTCGAATATGAATTCAGATTCTCTGGCTCGAAACGATTTACTCTTTTGATTTGTTTATAAAGATGCCGCGAGCATCAAGCTTTATTATTTTCAACACAAGAAAGATGATTTAATGATTATGAAAAGGGAAAGTCATAATACCCTCAATTGATATTGATATGCGTAACGACTAGCGCAAACTAGACACAACGCATTGGGGAGATTCTGAGTAAGGGGGATTGTTATATAAAGGGAATAGATGAAGCACCCTAAATATATATAGTTATCTATAACTTTATATATGAATATGTTTGTGTGTTTTAATTGCTATTTCTATGATTGGGAAAGTTTCTCCTTTGGGATTTTAAGAATGATAGATTATGTGGGATCCTATTGTTTGTTATTATTGTGCTCGCAAAGATCCGTGGATCTTCTGATACATATCCCCTAGTGGGAATCGTGAGCATTTGTAGCTCGGATCTGTGGATCTATGGTTTGTTTGGTCCGAGAGAAAGAAATTTGCTCGGCAAGGATGAGACCTTGTGCTCACGTATTCTCAAAAGGATGTTGAGAAAGTCGAGCAATCGTAGTTCCCACTTATGCTAGTGGAAAGCAACGGATGTTAGTAAGAGATGTATAAATGTCATCTTAATGAAAATGTATCTAATCTATTTCATCACATACATTTTGAAAAGTTTGATTGATTAAAATCTTTCATCGTAAGTTATAGGTGTTTTGCTTGAGTGTACAAGCGTTACCACTTACATGTTTAAGAAAGATGTTTGAAAAAGATGATTGAATCTTTTAACTGTAAGCATTGGGTGTTTTTCTTGAGTGTACAAGCGTTACCACTTACAATTAAGGGATGTTTTTGTTTGAAAACAGTTTGAAAAGAGTTTGAAAAGTTTTTGACTGTATGTGATGTGATAGATGAGATACTTCTTCCATAGAGATGATAGATGTCTAAATCTCAAGGAGAAATTGATTGGATTAAAAGGGATGCTTTTAAGAAGCCCATGGGTCCTTATATTGTTAGCCCAAGAGGAGGCATTCCGAGGGTCATCGAGGGTCATCGAGGGTCCTTGTATGAAGCTCAAGAGGAAGCTATAGGGTTGGCTTTGTCTTAAAAGGATTTCACCGAGAAACCATCCTTTTGGAATTAAGAGCAATTTCACCGGGAAATTATACTCTCAGGGTTCTATCCTAACGTGGATGATTCTTTGTATTGGAAGCCCAATAGGAGGTTGTTAAGAGATTTCCTATCTCTTTCATTGTATGATGCCCAAGAAAAGGCTAAACTCAATGAGGAGTTCTTTTGAACGAAGCCCAAGAGGAGGCTAACTCAACAGGGGAGTGTTGTCTTATATGAAGCCTAAGCGGAGGCTAAACTCGATGAGTGAGTTTTCTTATATGAAGCCTAAGAGGAGGCTGAACTCGTGGGGAGAGTTATCTTGTATAAAGCCCAACTGAGGCTAAATTCATGCGGGATGAATTATCTTGTATAAAGCCCAAGCGGAGGCTACAACTTGGGGAACCTATTGGTTAGACTAATTGTTATGTTATAATTAGACGCTTGTATAAACAAGTGTGTGTGTGTGTGTGTGATATGTATTCACAGAGTTTATGAAGGAAATATAAACAATGCATGATGTTTATTTACAAAAGTTCATGAAGTAAATATAAACAAGTGTTCTGTGAAACGAACGCTTAAAACGAGCGTAACTTGATTATTTACAAGTTTGAACTGTACAAGTAAGTATGTACACGAACGAGCTATTTATGTACAGACAAAGATGGATGTACATAGGAGGTTTGGGACTTACATCATAAGGGAGGCCCATTGGTTTGAAAGCAGTTTCACAGGGAATAATGCTCCTTTCAATACCAATGGTATTCAGTGTATATACAGATGAAACGGAAACGAACGATCGAATTTTATCTGTGAAAAGTATCTGTATTATGTACAGACAAAGATTTGTATGAATACAAAAAGAATTTGATATGTACAAAAATATGTACATAAAAGAATGTTTTGTTTGTGTATACACAAGTGAAGTGAAAACAAACGATCGAAGTTTGTCTGTACTTGAGTATAAAAGGTATCTGTGTTATGTACAGATAAAAATTTGTATATATCTGAAGAGAGTTTGATATGTACAAAGAAATATTATGTACATAAAAGAATGTTATGGGACTTACACCGTGAGGGAGGCCCATGATCGATTGAGAAATTCGAGAGAAAACGAATTTGATTTTATCGTTTAAATCGGATCGATCATGGAAAAAAGATGCAAGTTTGATAAAAAAGTTTTGAAAAATGATTTTGAAAATGTTTTGAAATGTGAGGTTCATTTATGAGAAGTTTTGAAAGAATCAGAAGTCGAAAGTTTGAAAAAATCACCTTTAAAAGTGTTTTGAAAAAGTGCTCAGAACGTCATTTTTGGCTCGATTAAAATATAATCAGATGAAAGTTTTTTCTGAAAATTCTTGCACAAACATAAAATAGATACATTTATTGACAAGTGTCCAAAATATCACCTCAAAATGAGGAGTTTTGATTGGTTAAAAAAATGTGAAAGTTTGTGAAAAAAATGAAGAAAATATAACAAGTTTTAAAAAAAATGGTCTTGTGGAGAGTTGAACCCCTGACCATTGGGTGGCATACGTGGCAAAGAGAACTAAAGGCATGCTGGCAACCACTGGGACAAACGCGTGTTTGTGTTTATGAATCAAAAACACGTCTAAACAAAGTATTGGAAAATTTGAATTTAAAAAAACTCAAGAACACGCGAGCAGCTTGTTCTTCGTTTTGATTCTCAGATTCTATAATTCATGCTACAATCTTCGTTTCTCAATGAAATTTGATGAAATAAACATGAAAATTGCTCGGTTTTGAACAAGGAATACGATGATGACCTTAATTGCATTTATTTTGGTCTAGCATGTTTTATTTCGGGAACCACGAAGAACCCTAGAACCGACTTTTCTAAATTAAATGATGTGATTGATGATTCTTTGATTTTTTTGAGGGCTTATGATCGTGATAAGTGCAGAAAGAGATTGGCCAAGAGTTTTTTTTCTTAAGTGCAAAGAATCATGATATTAGAGTTCGAGTTCATACCTGTTCAAGTTGAGATCGAAGATGATGATCGCTTCCGTAACTTGTTTTCATCACCGCATCATCGGCCTATGTAGAAGCTATATGGATGGTCTGCTTGCTTTGAATCATCTCAAATCACTCCAGCCAAGTCCACCTGCACAGACTGAGAATGGAAACTCGAATTCTATGTTTAAGAAGTTACAATTAGTTGTTTATGATTTGGATCATCCTTATGATGTTCAGGGATGATGTTTGAATGATTACAACACAAGTTAATCAAGCCTAGCCACGATTTTGAAACTTAAGGCAGTTTTGCAAACATAATGACCATGGCATGTGATTTTTGATTTTCAGCTTTGATCATGTTGTTTTTAAGTTTTGAACAAGTTTAATATTGATTATGGAATGTGTTTGACACCAATTTGACAAAAGTTTCTCATCAATTTTCAAAAATGCAAGTTTTGGCAATTTGAACTATGTTTCTTGATTTTGAAGAAAGAAGAGAGAAAGCATAACTTTGCATTGCTTTGGTGTAATTTTGAACTTGAAATGATGCTCTATTTATAGGCCAATGGTTCTGAAAATGTTAGGCATGAGTACATGGCATTTGGAAATTCAAGGTTGCCTTAAGGGGTAAGAATGACTTTTCAAAAAGGAAAAAGGAAGCTTCCTCTTTTTACCATGTGTGAAAATCTTCCAATTGATCTTATCTCATCTCAATTATATCTAGCTGATATTTATCAGCTCTAAGCTTGAATTGGCAAGGTGGCAATGCTTCTAGATGAAGAAATCTCAAAATGACCTATAATTGTGAAGTTTTGACCTTGAAAAACCATGTTCATGGAGCCTTATGTTTCAATTTCAAACGTATAGCTAGACTCCATGGATTTGAGAGTTCTTGGACATTTTGGAAATCTTGTTTCAAGAGCTATAACTTTCATGTTTTGAGTTTTTTCCAATTCAAAATGGAACTAGGTGAAAAAATGGCATGAAGTTTGGAAAAAATAAGAAATTTTAACACTTAGAAATTTTTCTAAGTGTTGAAACTTTTGACTTTTTGTTGACTTTTCCAAATTATTTGATTTTTTTATGATCATGATGGATCATTTGAAGTATTTTGATGATGGAAAAAGTTTTGTCTTGAAAAATTTGACCAAAAGTCAAAGTTTGACTTTTCTGTATGAATTTTCATCGATGTTTTAGAAATCGATCGATGAAATCGTGAACTTTGTGATGCTTTGATCCGTAAATTAGGTCAAGATATTGTATCTAAGATATAATGACCAATCTCATCCAAAAAGTCATTTCTTGTTCAAAAGTCGAGAATACTCATGCCCGATCAAAACCCTAATTGGTCGATCCTCGATCGATCGAGAAAATTGATATCTGAGGATTGAACGTTGATGTTTTGATCAAGATAGATCAAATGAGATGAGAAAAACTCAAACCCTAATTGGTTTCTGTTGAATCAGATGAAAATCTGATGAAACCCTAATTTTGACCTGTGAATGCTACACCCGATTAATGTTGTCTGAACTGTTAGTTATGCAAATGATGCAAATGGGTGGTATATTAGGTCAAAATTGGGTATGACAGATGCCCCTATTTAAGTTTCTTTAACCTGAAAGATGAAGATGAATATCTTTGTTTTGATAGGTGCAAAGAGACTTAAATATCAGAATACGCAAATTTTGGACCTAAGATACCAAAAATGCGGATGATGCAAAATGATTGTAAAACGTTTCACCCAGAGAAATATCAAAGAAATGACATGGTGGGGAAAAATTTGTGAGGATGACTGATCTGCTTAAGAAAAGAGGATCCTCTTGTTGGGAAACATGCAATATGTCTCTGGAAAAAGAGATTCACAAAACATGTGAACATCCTGCTTTGCTTGGAAAAGAGAAATTACCTTCTCACCTTGTGACAATGTTCAAGGTAAGTGAAATGATATTACCAATTCATCAGCCTTGTGATAGTTATGGTAAGGAGTTCAAGATATTACCAATTATCAAAAAGTGATAACTATAAACAAGGTAAATCTATGAAAAGTTTCGAGTATTCACTTTGTGAATATCGACAAATGATGGAAAAGGATCTCAAATGAGTTTTGAAGAATTTACCAATTATCAGAAAGTGATAACTTTAACAAGGTAAATCTTTGAAATATTATCGAGTATTCAAATTTGTGAATAACAAACAATGAAAGAAATGTAACTCAAATGAGTTTCTACTTTCTTGAATAAAATTTACCGAGGATCTCTCTTTCGAGAAGACGGGCATTTTGATTGAAGACATGTTTTCTTTCGTAAAGAAAGACAATCTGGTGAATTTCTCACAAATGTGATTTGACCTTGTTGAGAAGAACAAACTTTCATGACAAGTTTAGAATGAAAAGAAAACAAGCGGCTCAAATGATGAGGCCATTGCTTATTGCTTTGTTGATTAGAGACAAGGTTTTATCCAGAATGAACCGAAAGAAAAGGTCAATCAAGAGATTGTTCCCAATGAAGAATGCTCTCAGGTGGGGAACATGATAAAGAAAATACGTTCTCGCTTTGGGATAATTCATCGGGATAGAATTGTACCTACACAAGTAAGTGTGATTTACACCAGTGATATGAAAGCAAACATTTTGAGGAATGCAAAAATGCATGAATGATGCTATTATGTATGAATGTCATGAATGTTATATGCATGCTAACAATACTTGACAAAGACACTAAAGAGGCATTTGGGAAAAGGACCACGCCACGCTCGAATAAATACTTAGCAATATCCGCAAAGAATGGTGTTAGACGTTTGATGAAGGATCCGAGTTGCATGCTTTAAACTTTCTGGAGAAAGGCGTTTATTGGCAACTTCTGGAATTTTTTTGGGTAAGAATACCGTCCTTTGATAATTTCTCCGAGGAGAAGACTTCAGAAAGGGCCATTCTATCCTTCGGAGATCGAGACACTTATGGAGAAACTCTTGAAGTTCTTTCCGTGTTCATAGTTCAAAGGAACATTTTTGCTTCTTTTTTTTTTCAAAATTTTGAAGTAAAAATTCATTTAAAACTTTTTTTAGTTTCAAAAAGTGATTTTCACAATAAAAAGCGTTATTTTGCAAAACAGAATAAAGCAAGAATTGCAAACAAAAGGCATAAGGCTCAAATTTGTTGATAGAATGGTAATCAGCCAAAGGCGTGATTCCATGAGTTATTTACAAAAGTCGGAAATGATAATTTATTGGGAAAAGGCTACATTGAAAGCAAATAACCGCTATTATCCCTAACAACTTTGAATTCCAAACTGTGCTTGTTGCTTCAGAAGATTTGATTGAAGATCCGTTGATGGAAGATTCTTCAGATTGACGAAGTATGGACTGAGTGCAGTTACTTTGTCATTTTTCTGTATCCTTGTTTTTGCCTAGATTGCCTTTTCAGATTTTCAATCTATCAAGATAATTTCTGTTTATTGTCTCTAATTTTTGCCTGGATCGCCTTTTCAGGTTTTCAATCCACCGAGACGCTATTTTGCCGCCAAGCCCTTTTCGGTTTTCGACTTCACCGAAATGTTTCTTTTTTTTTTAGACAAAGTATTTCTTGACCGCATCAAGATTCATAGATGCGGGAGTTCATCACCGTCCATGGTTGTGAGAGTCATAGCACCGCCTTGCTTCTTTTGACGATGTATGGGCCTTCGTGAATGGGAGTCCATTTGCCCTAGAATCGTTGAAAGACAGTAATCTTTTTAAGCACGAGGTCGCTTTCGGAATTCATGAGGTCGGACCTTTTTGTTAAAGCTTTCTTCATCCTTCTTTGATATAGTTGTCCGTGACACGCAGCGGTCGCTTTTCTTCATTAAGTTCAGTTGATCGTATCCGCTGACACCATTCAGCTTGAGATAATTTGGTTTCCATGAGAACTCTCATTGAAGGAATCTCAACTTCTACGGGGAGCACTGCCCATGCCGATACTAGAGAAAAAGGCGTTGCCTCGTTGAAGTGCGCACTGAAGTACGATACCCATGCAGTAAATGGCAGCATTCGCACGGTCTTTCTAAGTGACACCATTTTCGGACGATCTTTTGATGTTCTTGTTGGTGCCTTCAACGGCGCCGCTCATCTTTGGCCGGTAAGGAGATGAGTTATGATGCTCGATCTTAAATTCCTCACACGCTCTTTCATCATTTGTTGTTCAAGTTTGATCCATTATCCGTAATGATCTTGCTTGAACTCCATATCGGCAAATAAGGTTGTTCTTGATGAACCTCACAACCACTTGTCTTGTAACGCTACGCAAGATGCCTTCGACCCATTTGGTGAAGTAATCAATAGCCACTAGAATGAAGCGATGTCCGTGGACGCTTTGGTTCAATCATCCCAATCATGTCGATGCCCCACATAGAAAAGGCCACGGAGAAGAGAGAACGTTGAGTAGAGTCGGTGGAACATGGATCTTATCTGCGTAGATCCGCACTTGTGACATCTTTTGACGTGTTTACGCAATCGGATTCCATTGTTATCCAATAGTATCCCGCTTTAGATTTTTCCGGACATTGCATGCCCATTTGAATGGGTTCCAAAGGATCCTTCATGCACTTCATGGATGATCGTGTTCGCTTCTTGTTCGTCGACGCATCCGAGCGTAACCATGTCGAAGTTTCTTTTGTATAGCACATCTTCATTGGAAGAAGTTTCTTGAAAGCCTCCTTAGAGTTTTCTTATCCTTGTACGATGCCCCGTGGGTACTCTACGTGTTTGAAGGAAACGCTTGATGTCGTGAAACCACGGTTTATCGTCAAAGACCGCCCGCTAAACACATATGCAGTCTTTCAAGGCCTGATGCGGATTTTGGGCATATCATTCAAATCGTTGACTTTTAACATGGAAGATAGAGTGGCCAAAGCCGTCCATTCGATTTTGATCTCGAGGATATGATGCATTCTACTTTGTTGAAGAAAGTCAACAAACGCCTTGCATAATCTCGTAAGGAATCGCACCAAGATGATGAGTTTCATACTTGTCTTTAATTTGATTGATCACAAGGCTGAGTCTCCATATATGTCAAGGATCTTGATCCTCAAGTCGATGGCTTCTTCGATACCCATGATGCAAGTCAGATCGCGATGTTTTTGGTGCAATCAAATAGCAATGGCGGAAATGGATATGAGAACCCTCGGGGTGATAATGACTACCCAATTCCATTGCCAAAACGTTAATCGCTCCATCAAAGATTAGGCCCATCCGATTCGATCTCGTCCTTCTCCGCAGCGGTTCGTCGCAATCTTTTATCTTCAAGTATAACATCCTCGTCTGGAAGTCAAATTTGAGAGATTGGTATTCGCTGAATGGCGATAAGCCAATGATCGCGAGAATGCTTCCTTTGACCGCTTGAGCGGTATCGAATGTCATATTTAGATAACAGCATTTGCCATCGAGCGATTCTCCCGGTTAAGGCAGGCTTTTCAAAGACGTACTTGATTGGATCCATTTTGGAGATTAACCAAGTCGTGTGATTGATCATATATTGGCGGAGACGTTTGAAGCCCACACCAAAGCGCAGCATGTTTTCTCGAGCATGGAGTACCGAGATTCATGCCTGTGAACTTTTACTCGTAGTAGTAGATGGCATGCTCCTTCTTACCGGTGTTATCTTGCTGTCCAAGTACGCAACCCATGGATTCTTCTAGCACGGTAAGGTATAGGATTAACGGTCTTCCTTCGACTGGAGGGATCAGTATTGGTGGTTCTGACAGGTATTCCTTGATACTGTCAAAAGCCTTTTGACAATCTTCTATCCATACAACTTCTTGATTCTTACGGAGAAGTTTGAATATCGGCCCACAGGTAGCAGTCATTTGGGAGATAAATCTGGAGATGTAATTCAACCGTCCGAGAAATCCTCTTACTTGCTTCTCTGTATGTGGCGTAGGCATTTCTTGAATAGCTTTGACTTTGTCAGGGTCAACCTCAATACCTTTTTGACTGACGATGAAACCTAGGAGTTTTCCATCTTACCCAAAGGTGCATTTGTTAGGATTCGTAGAGCTGAAATTTCCTTAGTCAAACAACTTTAAGAGATAGTCTATATGCTCATCTTCTTCGAGTCGATTTGCTATCATGTCATCTACGTAGACTTCGATCCTTTGTGCATCATGTCGTGAAAGAGAGTAGTCATTGCCCTTGGTGTCATACCGTTTAATCAAATGGAATTACTTTGTAGAAAAAGTGCCCCATGGTGTGATGAAGGATGTCTTCTCCATGTCTTCGAGCCATTCTCGATCCGATTAGCCGGAGAAACCGGTCCATGAAGGAAAAGACGTTAAATTTTGCAGTGCTATCCACTAACATGTCGATATGCGGTAGTGGTAAATCGTCTTTCGGACTTGCTTTGTTCAGATCCCGGTAGTCAACACACATTCTGACCTTCCCATCTTTCTTGGAGACGGGCACTATGTTGGCTAGCCATTGAGGATATTCAGAAGTGACGAGGAAACCTCGCACGAATGCTTTTGAACTTCCTTTTTGATTTTATCCGCCATATCGTGGTGAACTCTTCTCGCTGCTTAACTGGTGGACACTCTGGTTTTAATGGCAAGTGATGCTCCACGATACTGGTATCCAACCCTGGCATGTCCTGGTAGGACCAAGCGAACACATCGACATATTTTTTGAGAAGATCTATCAGTCTGCTCTTGACGTTGCTGTCGAGCGAAGCTCCGATGTTTACTTCTTTTTTGTCTCCCTCAGAACCTAAGTTGATTGCTTCTAGAGGTTCTTTGTGAGGCTAAATGATCCTTTCCTCGTGCTTTAGCAGTCTAGAAATTTCATCTGGGATCTCTTCTTCAACTTCTTCCTCGGCGACTTCACAGGGGATTTCAAAGTTGGGAGAGAGCATAGAGTTATTGCTTTCAATGGATTTGTCCATCTGTTTAATCTGCATATTTGATTTATGTCTGATTAATTAATTTTTTTCATCATTTTTTTTTGAAAAGTTAATGTGAAAGTGTATGCAGATTAAATTTTTTTTTTTGAAGAGATTTTTTGTTTTATTGTGTTTTTTTTAGGATTATCATTTCCAAGAAAGGGTAAAATGAAAATAAACACAAAGTGTGGAAACAAAACAACGCGTTTTATTTATGATTTACACTATGAAACAGGGCCCTAAAATACAAACTCATTTGTCTTGGGCAAGACAAGAGAGATTATTTAAAGCTAAGCCCTATAAAACATCTCTTCACTTCGCGAAGGAGAGTTCAAAACAAAAGCAAAGATAAACTACTTAGAACTAGGAGCGTTAGTCCGAACTTCAACGGGTTTCCAGTAGTGACGAACTCCTTGGAAGTCGAGGTACTCTGGTAATTTTCCTTTTGGTTTAACCCTTGAGTAAACTTTGGTCGCTGTTTGAGCAGGTTTTGAAGACTCGAGCAGCGGACTTTGCCTTTCGTATGTCGCTAAAGCGCTTTCTTCCGTTTGATGAATAGATCAAGGGATACAACATATGTGCTTTGTTGATCTGTGTTGAATTTTGAGGATGTACCTCCAATCTTCAGAGTGAAGAGACTCGTTGTCGGCGACACTTTCCACTTCGTATCCCGAGTCGTATTCTTGATCTTCAGTGATCACGTTGATGTAGTGGTGATCAGGATCTGATTTAACAAATTCTACTGGCGCGTTAAAGCAGAAGTCTTCGTTTGGGATCTCGATTGGCTGATTAGACTGAGAAGACGAGTATACCTCCTCTGATTGACTAGGATAATCAAAAGAATCACCCCATCCTGTGGGTTGTATATCTTCAATTCTAATTCTCGAGCTTTCTGGCGCAGTATACTTTACCATGTAGTCAAATTTACCGCTTGGTTCTCCCAAGGTATCCCAAACTTCAGAAGGGACAGGTGGATTTTCATGTCGCTGCAGGGACATGTCTTTGAATTGATCAGTTGGCGCGTACAATTCCTCTTGAGACACATATTCAGGGCTGTTTAAATAAGTGCTCCACTCTTCAGATTCAGAGGGATCCTTTTCATCATCTTCAATGGTGACAACGCTAACCTCTTGGAGAACGGGGTTTAAGAAACCCCCACTGCTGAATACTTCTTTGATTGGACGAAGTGCTTCATCCTTTTGCTTGTCTTTGGAGAATACGGTGTGAACCG